>SJYT01062559.1:23659-183963 GCA_006410635.1 Cephalophus harveyi | reverse complement strand
CATACATGACCACTGGAAAAACCATAGCCTTGACTAGACGGACCTTTGTTGGCAAAGTAATAACTCTGTTTTTTAATATGCTGTCTAGGTTGGTCATAACTTTCCTTCCAAGGAGTAAGCCTCTTTTAATTTCATGGCTGAAATCACCATCTGCAGTGATTTGGGAGCCCCCCAAAATAAAGTCTGACACTGTTTCCACTGTTTTCCCATCTATTTCCCATGAAGTGATGGGACCAGATGCCATGATCTTAGTTTTCTGAATGTTGAGCTTTAAGCCAACTTTTTCACTCTCCTCTTTCACTTTCATCAAGTCAATTAACTAGTAACTCAATCACCCTTGCTTCTCTGATGGCATCATGGTGTGCTGTTAAATCTCTTCAATTGTATCTGATTCTTTGAGAGCCTCTGGACTGTAGCCCACCAGGTTCCTCTGTCCATGGGAATTCTCCAGGCTAGAATACTGGAGTGGATAGCCATGCACACCTCCATGGGATTTTCCTGACCCAGGAGTCAAATCCACGTTTCTTCTGTCTTCTGCATTGGCAGACGAGTTCTTTACCACTAGCGTCACCTGGGAAGCCCTCTTTCATGGTAATGTCCAGTTAAGAAATACCCTCCACTGCCAGTTTCACACCTATACCTGTACCAGCTCTTGCATGTAGCTACATATACACAAACCCCATCAAATCATCTAAACTGGCTCTGGATTCCAGGACAAGTGACTGCTCTGAACTCTAGAATCTTTACAGGATGATGTCATCTTGATACTAAAATGTAACAAAGTAATAACCAAAGGGAGACTCTGGTGAAAATGACTCTTTAATGCTTTGCATCCTATAATGTGTATTGATTCAGCATTATTAAAACACAAGTGTCTTAAACATTTGTTTTAGTTCACATGATGAATGCCTTTATCAAATCCAACTAAAACGTAGTGAATTCTGCACTGGTGGGTCTGGATCATTGGAGTCTTTTGCTTCTGTACAGACATGCATTCAGCACAGAGATGCCCTGTGTGCAGATAAATACATTCCACGGATGGGACCTCAGAACCCAGGGCTGCCTGTTGACTGTAGCTTTTGCCCTCAAGGTACCAACTGTGGTGAGATGGGGAGCATTGGGGAGATGAAGCTGGTGTCAGAAGGTGAGCCCCCAAATACCTGAGGATCCCGGTTTCTTTGTTCCTAACAACCTCGTTCTCCAGCTAAGACTCATGGGTACAGGGTTGCCAAGGTTATTCCCAGGAGGCAGAGAACCCATGCCCACCAGAATTACTGGGCGAAAGAGAATTCTTAAGAGATTTAAATGTAAAGCATTAAATTTAAGCTTCTTTATCTGAGCACTTCTCAGATTCTCAACTTGGCTAATATTGTCACACTTTAGTAGCAAAATTGCACTGCCTTGTAAGGACTCCAGAATTCAGATGTGGCAGAGCCATGCCACAGGGCCCCCACTCAGGGTGACTGCTCTTCCTAGCCTCTCCTGCAGGTCGTTAGCTCTGGCTGGTGACCCAGAAACAGAGGTGACACCTGCTGCCTCTAAAGCTGAGACACAGAAGAGCTCTCTCTGCCACCACGGTGATCAGAAAGCCATATACTCTGGCTGGCACAGCCTCAAGATACAGGGGTCCTGGATCCCTGAGTTACCACGTGGAGGGGAGCTTCATGGAGGATTCCCATATCTGCAGTGGCAAGAAATGAACCCTTGTGCTGAGTGCAAGATTTTGGTGTTTGTTACACAACACACATGCGCCTAACCTGACTTACACCAACAGACCAAGAGATCAGAGACTAAGTTCATCTGTTTGATGGGACAAAACAGATTTATTTAACCACAAGGACACTCCCTTGCCAGAGGATCACTGAGCATCTTAACACAAGACAGGCAGCAGTATGGAATCTGAGGCCTTGTTTAGGGACCCGTGGGAAAGTTTTCATTTTAATTTCATTTAAAGTCAGGGAAAAAATGAATATAATAATGAATCCAAGCTGGATTACATTTATCTTTGTACCCAAGCAGATGTAAAATATAGTTTTTAATATCTTAAGGGAGGAAGGGTCTCATGAAAGCAAAAGGAGTCCAGGACCCATAAAAGTCACTGGGCAGCCCAGATGCTGACCCCCACCTTGAGATTCAGGGTCCTATCTGCTCTTGGATGAGACTCGGGGATGAATGGAACCTGTTCAGGTTCTTTCTGGCATCACCTGCAGGTGGACACCTTGGTCCAGGAAGTGGCCAACAAGACCTGGGAGCCCTGAATAATTAGCCGCAAAGCACACAAGGCGCACACACAAAGCCCTCAGTACTGACACACAGGTGGGTACCAGCTCATCACGGGCGAAGATGCCCCCTGCAATGGATCTCGGAGCTCACTGCCTCCCAGCCCAACAGGTGTTATGATTTATCAGCCCTACAGTCATGGACCATTTTTCCTTTGCACTTGACTTTCTCAGCGACTTGATACGGTGCTACCTGCGGACTCTCAGGGCCCTTGCTCTGCTCTTAGCAGCTGTGTGCCCTTGGCAGGGGGCTCAGCATCTCTGTGCCTCGGTTGTCTCCTTAGTGAAATGAGGAGGATGCTATCAACCTCCCTGGGCGGTATTAAAAGGATTAAATTCCATCACACTTGTCACTCGTGACCACACAATGTGCACTCCTGTCTCTGCTGATGCCCAGAGGTCAGGGTGAGCTGCCTGCCCACTGTTTCTGAGTCTGGCTGCTGCAGGAGCTGAGCCACCTTTTGGTGGCAGAAGAGCTGACCCTGCTTTGCAGGGAGGTCAGGATTCCTAGGTCAGAGGATGCTGCCATGCAGTGGTGGAGATTTTGGATTCTGGCGCCAAACTCCTGGGGTTGGCATCCAGACTCTGCCCCTGGCTATCTGACCCTGAGGCTTTGGGAAGTCATTTCTCCTGACCATGCCTCAGTTCCCCTGGTTGTCATGGATATAAGAGGGACAACATTTCTGTCATCTCCTAGGTAACCCACAGATGCATTGTGAACAATGCCCAGTTGAAAAGGATTCAATAAACCCTGCTATTGGCACTGTTGTTGTTACAGCTATTTTCTTTTGCTTCTTTGTCTTGAACTAACTTTATAAAGCGTCAAGGAAGCTATGTAACTAGCACCTGCTCTCAGGCTGTTAGGTTTTCAAGCAGAGCTCTCCACTCCAACTCTGAAAAGGTGTTTTCAGTTGACTCTTGATCCTTGTCTTTGCTCAGCCTGCCAAGCCAGCCCGGATCAGTCCTCGAGTGTCCTGACCAGGAATAAAGACACCTCCTCTCACCCGCAAACATCCTGGCTGCTCACTCATCAGAAAACAGGACTGAGATATCCACAGAACCAGATGTGTGCATGTGAGTGTTTCGAGGGGCTTTAACCTAACACTACTTCCAGGGCAGCCCATCTCTATCACTCTGTTATCCCTAGCTGTGCCTTTCTGCTCAGTAGAGGATCTCACTAAAGTCAGGCATGAAAAACACGAATTTTCAAATGTAAAGTATACTGCCTGCTAAGGATGCTCCTGAGGACCCAGTGGGTGGGGACTCACTCAGGTTGTTCCTGGTCAACACTTCCAGTTACTAAGGCGCTGAGCCAGGATTGGCCAAGATTCTCAGGTGCCCTACTCCTTCAGCTACTTATCCTTCCTGTTACCAGCCTAGCAGACTCTCTAAACAATGCTTCTTAAACTGCCCATGGGGGTTGGTTAAAACGCAGACATCTGTGCCCCATCCCGAATTTCTGCTCTAGCAGGTCGCAGGCAGAAGCTGAGGATCTGTGTTCTAACAGCTCCCAGGTGATGCCGATACTGAGGGTCCAGAAAGCATACACTGGGTCTGGGAAGCCCACGTTGAGAACAACCCAAGAGTGAAGAAAGTTATCAGTTCTACAAATTCACGGCCAAACTCAGAGTTTTGGAAAAGGCTCAAAACCCTGTTTGGAGAGACAGTTCATCTCCCTTCTTCCCCAGGTGGCTGCCTGCGAGAACAAGGAAGGGCCCCTCCGCTGCTGGAGAAGCCACTGCCCACCCATGACACAGGATAGCAAGGGGACCACTCAGGTGCAAGGCGTGAATACTGATGACCCACGGAATTCTGGGCTCTCGGCCGTGCAAGCACGCGGCTGGCCCGAGGGCAGCATCATCCTGACAGTTCTTCTCCCCGCGGTCATCTGAATTCACAGAACATCCTTCCAGCCTGAGAATGGAAGCCGGCTTTGCTGGGCTCACTCATCACTCACAGTGGACAGAACCCTGGGCCCCAGTGCCTGGATTAAAGCATCTCCCTGGGGCAGAACTCCCACGAGCAGCTCCTTGGCTCCCCCCACCCCAGGGAGACCTGGACACCCACAACTGCATCAGAAGATGCCCGTGTTCAGAAGAGGGAGATGGAGCTGGCCCAGGGGCGCACGGCCGGTCCACTCATGGGAAAAAACTTCACCAAGCACGTGGGAGGGGAGGACATCACTCGCTAAAATACCTGCATGGTGTCCAGCGTGTTCTGGGTGAAGAGCAAAGCAAAACACAATGATGGAAAGACGTTGTGAATAAAAGAAAACCCAGGTTCTCAGCCCATCTGTGTGGCCTGCTCCGTTTTCCCAACCAAAGCACGTTACACCCGTCCCTCCTGTGTCGGGGCCTGCACCCTGCACCAGCACCGGGCAACACGACCTCAGCGGGGCTGTCACAGAGTGGCAGCTCAGAAGGCAGATTAAAACAACACAGACCATCAAATCGATGGGCTTGGGGTGACAGGAAGGAAAGAAACTGGACTTCCAGCCAGGAGACTATGCAAATCAAACTGCGGTGGGCGATCCTGCGAGGGGAATGAAATGCTGTTTCAGGGAGATGTATGGCCATTGGGAGGTCTGTTTCCAATCTCCCGGGTTATATATTTTCCCACCTGCTATTTATCACTCCCAGCCCTCCAGATATTCATTAGCTAATGGACGCTTTCAAAAAAATCAATTTTAATATATACGATGATATGATGAAACCGTTTCCTGGGGGAGGAATAGATTTTAAAAGGCAATGTAAGAGATGCACATATTCTGTTTTAAGTGGTCGAGCAGCTGCCCCGGGGGACAAGAGACAAGGTCATCTTAAAGAGGACAGGCGCTTCCCATATGCAGAGACGCAGGCCCAGGGGAGTGGCCCTGCTGGCCTTTCTGGATGGAAGAGAACTAGAGGGCGGCCTTTCTGGATGGAAGAGAACTAGAGGGGGAGCACTTGTGGGGCCGCCCCACGCTGTGCAGCCAGCCCTCCTGCCGTTGTGTCTTGAGTGAGGGGTCAGCAATTGGGGGACCTCTGTCTTCAAAAGGGAGATTCCTTATGCCCATTTATTATGCATGAGGCATGCAGACTGCAAAGGCCCCCCAGGGGACCCCAGGAGTTTCCTCCATTCCCAAGGATATGGCAGGCCACCAACCGGGGGCAGAAGAGTAATTCTGACACGTCACCCCCTCCTGCCAAGCCCCCAGCATCAGAGCCGGTGAGAGAGGCCTGCAGGTGGCTGGGGAGGGTAACTCCCGCTGCGCTCACAAGGACTGTCCTGTGGTCGCTCCTCAACCATGTTCACTGCTGCGATTCCCTTCGCTGTCCTTTCTCTAAATCTGCAAATGCCTCCCCAGATGCCAGGTACTTCCTCAGGCTTAGCGCTATCCCTTAAAATACCCTCATTCACCTGACACCCGTAGGAATGATCCACTTCCCTTTCTCCTGCAAGGGAGCAGGCTCACCCTCCCTGCTTCCCATCCAATCAGAGGAGAGCAGAGCACCTCTGAGACCCACAGTTCTGATGCTGGCTGTGTGGCCACAGGAAAACTGCTTAACGTCTCTGGGCCCCACTTCTGCACATGTAAAAATGGGACTCATAATGATACCACTTCCCTTTCTCATGCAAGGAAGCAGGCTCACCTCCCTGTTTCCCATCCAATCAGAGGAGAGCAGAGCACCTCTGAGACCCACAGTTCTGATGCTGGCTGTGTGGCCACAGGAAAACTGTCTGATGCTGGCTGTGTGACCACAGGAAAACTGTGGCCACAGGAAAACTGGCCACAGGAAACAACATGGGAGAATGTGTAAACAGCAGGAGTAATGGGTACCCAGTGGACACTCAGTAAAGGTCGGTTACGACTTCTACAAAGCATTAACACAGCATGCCCTGAGCTCACCCACCCCCGGGAAGAAAGCCAGCAAAGCTGGCTCACTTACCTCTAGCAGCTGCACTGCACCTTCATGTTCTTTCTTAGCTTCAACCTGAGCCTTTTGGATGATGAAAAAAGACAGAAGGGTGAACGTTTACAGTGGGAAAAAGGCAGCAGAAATAGAGACTAATGTCGAAGTTATCAGGGAGTGTGGGTCATTGATATTCATTCTTCTAACAGGCCCCAACATTCTCAGGGTCTAATTCAGTTCTCATTTTTTTCCTTTCCTTTGGGCAAGATGGAATGGATTGGAGTTGGGTGTGACGCTCTTTGTAAAAACTGAGAAGCACCCCCTCATCTGGCAGAGAATGGAGAGGCTGGTGAGATTGGGCTGCTGCATGAGGTGGTAAAGAGCCCACCTGCCAACGCAGGAGATGTAAGAAAAGTGGGTTCAATCCCTGGGTTGGGAAGATCCCCTGGAGGAGGGCATGGCAACCCACTCCAGTATTCTTGCCTGGAGAATCCTATGGACAGAGGAGCCTGGTGGGTTACAGTCCATGGGGTCGCAAGAGTCAGACACAACTAAGCACATGACATACAAGAAAGAATCCATCTGTTAAACTGAGATTTACATTCAGGATTCTCAGTTCTGGAGGAATATTTTCTCCAGGTGGCTGGAGAATAATAGAAGAGTTGGATATCATAAATAAGCCAGTGAGAGCTGTCTTAACAGCTTCTACTTCTCACTTGAAAACTTCCATTAGTCGGAAAGAGGGAAAGGCTTGGCTTCCCCAGCACGGACTAAAAGCGAGAAGCAGCCTGATATTTCCATAGTGTTCATTCATATGCATTTCATTCTCACATATTTCCAATGAGGCTTTTAAGAGCTGGGGAAGTGAATAGAACCCAGCAAATTAACTCGACCATTCTTGAATCCAGCTCAGTCTTCAAAGGCTCAAAATTGTTCCTTTCAAAGCAAAAACAAGAGCGACAATAAATCATGAGATGGGGTTGGAGGGGGGGAGACAAAACAGCTAGAGAACATACAGGGATTATATAAATAACACCACCATTGAGCCACTTGAGTCAAAGATAGTTTTCAACTAGCAGAATGAAAAACAACCAAAAACTCCATCTCAGGCTGTTAAAACACAGCCAAGCTGGCAGGAATAACTTTATTTCTGGCTTCAAGCACAAATCAGGAGTTCGTTTTCGTAGGCTACTTGCAAGCTGGGCCATTTGGGCAATCAGAATAGATGGCTAAAATTAACAGTTAAAATTGGCAGCGCTGAATTCTTGCAGAATCTAGGCGACAGCTTCAGCGAGGCTCATTTGGGGGGCCACTGCCAACACATGGGGAAGCTGAGACCTTCATCGTTTCCTACAGAACACAGTAGACTTGAGAGGGACTCTGACTCCTAGGGAGACCCACAGTCCTACGGTCAGAAGAACGGGCCTGTCATCCAGGGGCGAAATGTCCAGGGGGTGAGTTAACATGGCAGCAAACACATTTATTTCAGGGGGAGGGGTAGCTGTTCAAAAGGGACATAGATTTCCTGCTGCCAAAGCTTTGGACGTTTGGTTGGGACAGAGCATACATGTAACACTCAAGAGTAATAGGCTCCCAGGCACCTTGGTGATGGGGTTGGGAGTATGGATGCTGGGTGGGATAAGATGAGAGTGGGTGGGGGTCATTTACAGGTGCTATTAATATCAACTCCACAGAAAAGACAGTGAGATTCATGGAACTAAACCATGGCATATACAGATCCTCAAATCAGGTCCCCGGGTTCCACAGAGCTGAGGAAGCCATGAGCATTGATCAATATCCCAGGCATGCATCGTAGGAGAAATCAAGACACTGAATGAACTCAGAAGGTCAGCTTGAGATGTCCCTGTTCTCCACACACAACAACTAAATCCAAAACATGCAAGGGAAGCATTTGACATGGAGGGAAAGCAGTTTTATAAGCTGCAGGGTAAGTTTGGTTTCTATCAGCAGTGAGCATGTCAATAGTGGCCTTAAGCCTGGGAGCCTTCGTTTCCCGCACGGGAGGAATTTAAAACAACAGTAGCATTTGCAGTTCTGATGCTGGCTGTGTGACCACAGGAAAACTGTGGCCACAGGAAAACTGGCCACAGGAAACAACATGGGAGAATGTGTAAACAGCAGGAGTAATGGGTACCCAGTGGACACTCAGTAAAGGTCGGTTACGACTTCTACAAAGCATTAACACAGCATGCCCTGAGCTCACCCACCCCCGGGAAGAAAGCCAGCAAAGCTGGCTCACTTACCTCTAGCAGCTGCACTGCACCTTCATGTTCTTTCTTAGCTTCAACCTGAGCCTTTTGGATGATGAAAAAAGACAGAAGGGTGAACGTTTACAGTGGGAAAAAGGCAGCAGAAATAGAGACTAATGTCGAAGTTATCAGGGAGTGTGGGTCATTGATATTCATTCTTCTAACAGGCCCCAACATTCTCAGGGTCTAATTCAGTTCTCATTTTTTTCCTTTCCTTTGGGCAAGATGGAATGGATTGGAGTTGGGTGTGACGCTCTTTGTAAAAACTGAGAAGCACCCCCTCATCTGGCAGAGAATGGAGAGGCTGGTGAGATTGGGCTGCTGCATGAGGTGGTAAAGAGCCCACCTGCCAACGCAGGAGATGTAAGAAAAGTGGGTTCAATCCCTGGGTTGGGAAGATCCCCTGGAGGAGGGCATGGCAACCCACTCCAGTATTCTTGCCTGGAGAATCCTATGGACAGAGGAGCCTGGTGGGTTACAGTCCATGGGGTCGCAAGAGTCAGACACAACTAAGCACATGACATACAAGAAAGAATCCATCTGTTAAACTGAGATTTACATTCAGGATTCTCAGTTCTGGAGGAATATTTTCTCCAGGTGGCTGGAGAATAATAGAAGAGTTGGATATCATAAATAAGCCAGTGAGAGCTGTCTTAACAGCTTCTACTTCTCACTTGAAAACTTCCATTAGTCGGAAAGAGGGAAAGGCTTGGCTTCCCCAGCACGGACTAAAAGCGAGAAGCAGCCTGATATTTCCATAGTGTTCATTCATATGCATTTCATTCTCACATATTTCCAATGAGGCTTTTAAGAGCTGGGGAAGTGAATAGAACCCAGCAAATTAACTCGACCATTCTTGAATCCAGCTCAGTCTTCAAAGGCTCAAAATTGTTCCTTTCAAAGCAAAAACAAGAGCGACAATAAATCATGAGATGGGGTTGGAGGGGGGGAGACAAAACAGCTAGAGAACATACAGGGATTATATAAATAACACCACCATTGAGCCACTTGAGTCAAAGATAGTTTTCAACTAGCAGAATGAAAAACAACCAAAAACTCCATCTCAGGCTGTTAAAACACAGCCAAGCTGGCAGGAATAACTTTATTTCTGGCTTCAAGCACAAATCAGGAGTTCGTTTTCGTAGGCTACTTGCAAGCTGGGCCATTTGGGCAATCAGAATAGATGGCTAAAATTAACAGTTAAAATTGGCAGCGCTGAATTCTTGCAGAATCTAGGCGACAGCTTCAGCGAGGCTCATTTGGGGGGCCACTGCCAACACATGGGGAAGCTGAGACCTTCATCGTTTCCTACAGAACACAGTAGACTTGAGAGGGACTCTGACTCCTAGGGAGACCCACAGTCCTACGGTCAGAAGAACGGGCCTGTCATCCAGGGGCGAAATGTCCAGGGGGTGAGTTAACATGGCAGCAAACACATTTATTTCAGGGGGAGGGGTAGCTGTTCAAAAGGGACATAGATTTCCTGCTGCCAAAGCTTTGGACGTTTGGTTGGGACAGAGCATACATGTAACACTCAAGAGTAATAGGCTCCCAGGCACCTTGGTGATGGGGTTGGGAGTATGGATGCTGGGTGGGATAAGATGAGAGTGGGTGGGGGTCATTTACAGGTGCTGTTAATATCAACTCCACAGAAAAGACAGTGAGATTCATGGAACTAAACCATGGCATATACAGATCCTCAAATCAGGTCCCCGGGTTCCACAGAGCTGAGGAAGCCATGAGCATTGATCAATATCCCAGGCATGCATCGTAGGAGAAATCAAGACATTGAATGAACTCAGAAGGTCAGCTTGAGATGTCCCTGTTCTCCACACACAACAACTAAATCCAAAACATGCAAGGGAAGCATTTGACATGGAGGGAAAGCAGTTTTATAAGCTGCAGGGTAAGTTTGGTTTCTATCAGCAGTGAGCATGTCAATAGTGGCCTTAAGCCTGGGAGCCTTCGTTTCCCGCACGGGAGGAATTTAAAACAACAGTAGCATTTGCAGATGAATTTTAAATGTGGACAATTTTGCTCATACACTGAGATTCTAACTGCTACTTGTAATAAGATGAGGATGTAACCCACACAGGAAAAGGAAGCAGTTAGAGTGACTGGACTCTGCTCAGCGGTTCCCTAGAGAGACACTAGGGTTCTGGAGTCAGGCCTCCAGGGGACCTGGACCATGCTATCTAACCTCAGGTCCTGCATCTGTGAGGGGACCTGCATCCCACAGGTTACAGTGAGAGCTGATTGCTGTCACCGCTCACACATTCAACAGACACTTACCAAGGATGGCCTGGCACTTACCATCAGTTATCCTGGTAATGTTACAGGACCAACTGATGGAGTCTACTAGGTCTTTCCTCCATTTATTCATTCATTCATGCATATACATTCATTCAAAGTTCCTGAGTATCTCTGTTCATTCATTCATTCAAAGTTCCCGAGCATCACTTGTTGAGAACCTGCTGTGTCAGGCAATGTCCTAGGAGTGCAGACACTCCACTTGGGATGCAGACAACAGGCAACGAGGTACAACAGTGAGCAAGTGGCATCACTAAAGGGGGTGAGTGGCAGAGAACGCCAGAGCAGGGGTGATGAAGTCCATTCAGGCAGGGCAGCTGGGAGAGACTCCTATGACAACAATAAGCCAGCTCTGTCATTATTTGGGGGCCAAGCATTCTCTGGGAAGAGCAGAGAGGGGGACGTTTGGGTCACAGAGAGGAGGCCAGTGTGGCTGCAGGAAGGGGGACAGGGCAGGAGGAGTCCCAGGTGGGCAGGGCTTTAAATAAGATGACAGATGTCTGCCTAGTACTGGGCCCAGAATATGCTACCCTGAAAGCAAATGTTCATGGTGTAGCTTTTATTATCATTGTCATTGTCCATAGCCTATATTCACAGCCTGGCTCACTGCTGTGTTCTTCCACAGAGCTGACATGCGATGCTCAAGGACTGTTTGCCGAATGAATGAAAGTGAGGATTCTCAGCCAAGCTCCTGGTTCAGTGATCTCCATGAAGCAGGTGTCCTGTGGAACAGTCTTCGTAGACAGGACTGTATCTGCTTGGACTTCTTTTTTTTTTTTTTTTTTTTTTAGCTTACATCTCCACCAGCTACCAGAAACAAGGGTTTGCCAATGGTCTTATCTCACCTTGACTCACACTAGAATAGCCTTGGGCAGCTTGATCATTCATCCATTCTTCAATTCAACAGGTGTTCTCACTTGCCCACTATTTCCCTCGCTTCTCCCAATCACCATATTGAGCAGAGGGAAGAGCTGAACTTCCAGGGAGGAGGGGGAGGTTCCCTGGAGAAGGTTCTGGGTCCCTGACATCAGCTGGGTCCCTGAAAGCCTGGACCTTCCTTAGGGTGGCCAAGTCCAGAGGTGAAGCTGAAACCACAAAGCCATCTCCAAGGACTACACAGGGTCGGAAAATCCACTTGCATTTAATGGGAAGATACATCCCTGGCTTCCTTACACACATGCTGTACAAATTTCAGGATCTGGGAAGAAGCAAATCCCACAAAGTACAGAGTGGTGTCAAGGAAATACTTAAGATGATGGTGAAGGGCGTTTCTAGACCCAGTGTAGCATCCGGCTTCTGGGGCAACCAGCCTGGACTGGAAGACGAGGCCAGGCTCCAGGCAGGATGTCTCAGAGGAAAATGGAATGAAAACATCCCCAGAGGAGTCTGGCTGACTTGAGAGAAATTTTAACACTCTGGCAGAAAGTTTGGGAATAAGAGAGTGATGAGCACACAGAGGATTGAGCAAACACACAGAAAGAGGCAATTCACTCCAGGGGAAAAGGAAAGGCTGTACCAAAAAGGAAACACTGCCCTTTGCAGAGCCTGGCAAGATGTGCAGAGCACGCCTCGCTGAGGGCGGAATGGACTTCAGCTTGGAATAGGATGTTTGAGATCATCCAAGCTGGACAATCAGTTGGACAAAAGAAGTGGGATTCAGTGGAATCCAACTTGGAGATCCACATGTGGGAGTTGGCACAGAGATGGCATTCACACCCACCGAACCAGACAAGGTCATGGAGGGAGCAGTGGAGGTCAAGAAGAGATGTGGGGGATTCCCGGGTGGCTCAGTGGGAAAGAATCTGCCTGCCAATGCAGGAGACACGAATTCCATCCCTGATCCAGGAAGATCCCACATTGCTGCAGAGCACGTAAGCCTGAGCACCACAATTATTAAGCCCATGCTCTAGAGCCTGGGAGTCACCACTTCTGAAGCCCATATACCCTAGAGCTCCCGCTCCACAACAGGAGAAGCCACCACCACGAGAAGTCCGACCACCACAACCCGAGCAGCCTCCGCTCACTGCAGCTAGAGGAAGCCCTTGTGCAGCAAGGAAGACCCAGCACAACCAAATAAATAAAGAAAAATTTAAAAAGAGAGACGTGGATGGCAGGCTGAGCCTTGAGGATGCTTAGAGGGCTTCTGTGAGGAAGGAGGAAATTGGAAGAGGGGAGGATCCTGGAAGCCTAGGGTCTGGGGAGTCAGACCCTCTCAAAATGTGCCTCTGGGTCAAAGAGGAGGAGGGCAGGACACTAACCACTGAGCAGGACGTCCACGCATGGCTGACTTAACAAAAGCCATGGCATTGGCGAGATGAAGCTGGGTCCCACAAGAGTGCATTCAAGAAATCCTGTACTGGGATTTGCAGTAACATGGATGCAACTTAGAGATGATCACACTGTATGAAATGAGTCAGACAGAGAAAGATAAACACCATATGATATCACTTACATGTGAAATCTAGAATAGGACACAAATGAACCTGCCTATGAAGCAGAAACAAACTCAAGGACACAGAGAACAGAAGGTGGTTGCCAAGGGAGAGGTGGATTAGGGGAGGGACAGATTGGGAGTTTGGGGTGAGCAGATGCAAACTACTATGTATAGAATGGATAAACAGCAAGGTCCTACTGTAGAGCACAGGGAACTATAACAATCTCCTGGGATAAACCAAAATGGAAAAGGATATTTTAAAAAGAATATATACATTTAGGTATATACGGAGAAGGCGATGGCACCCCACTCCAGTACTCTTGCCTGGAAAATCCCATGGACGGAGGAGCCTGGTAGGCTGCAGTCCATGGGGTCTCGAAGAGTCGGACACGACTGAGTGACTTCACTCTCACTTTTCACTTTCATGCATTGGAGAAGGAAATGGCAACCCACTCCAGTGTTCTTGCCTGGAGAATCCCAGGGACAGGGGAGCCTGGTGGGCTGCCGTCTCTGGGGTCGCAGAGTCGGACACGACTGAAGCGACTTAGCAGCAGCAGCATAGGTATATAACTGAATCACTTTTCTGCACAACAGAAATTAACACATTATAAATCAACTCTGCATGTGTGTACTAAGTCACTTCAGTTGTGTCTCTTTGTGACCCCATGGACTGTAGCCCAACCGGCTCCTCTGTCCAGGGGATTTTCCAAACATGAGTACTGGAGTAGGTTGCCATGCTCTTCTCCAGGGGATCTTTCTGATCCAGGGGTCAAACTTGCGTCTCTTAAGTCTCCTGCATTGGCAAGCAGGTTCTTGACCACAACACCACGTGGGAATCCACAAATCAACTATACTCCAACAAAAGTAAATAATAGGACTTGTAGTCAATGGGACTGTAGACAGCTTCTGGGAACTATCTCATGTTGCTGTCTCATGATAACCAAACTGGAACTCAGGGCGCTCTGGTGACTTCTATTATGATAGAGGGACAAGGGCTAGAATCAGGCCTTCCATAGCATATGAGCATTTCTGTAACAGGTGTCTGCCACTCATTTCAGCTTCACCCCATATAAAGTCATTGTCCACAGCAATCTTCATGCTGTGTTTCCTTTACGGCATTTCCCTGATCTGAACTTCTTTAGTTCTTCACGACTTGTTCACTTACTCTCACTCTGTAAGCCAGAGGTCTTGTCCGACTCTGCACTGCATTCCTGGTTTCCAGAACAATGGCTGAGCAGCCGACACATAGGTGGCAGCCAGCAAACATGTGCTGATGAGTGAATGAATGAGTGAGTGATCTGGAGAGCAAATGTAGCAAGAGGGCTGTCCGTGCTGGAAATCAGACGTGAACTCTGGAAAGAACTCACCAATCTAGTTCCACTCAAGTCTCAACCTTTCTAATACTTTTTTATTTTAAAAATCAGAGCTCTAAGAAATCACAAGGTTTGTACATTCATCCTTCATTAGATTTTCTTCCTCTGCTCCGCCCCCTGCCACCTCCCAATATAGCATCAGTGTGTCCAAAATAGAGGCAAGGATGAATTCAGGAGGGAAAAAAAAGCCAAAGCAAAGGAAGCTGGATGATGCTCAAGAGAGACACTGGGAGCTGAATAATGGACTTGGCTCTAGTGCACTTTCCTCGGCATCAAGTGTTTCATAAATAAAACTCCAGGCTAAAAGAGAAGGACGCTCTGGTAAGAAAAGCCAACCTGTCACCCTTGCTGGACAATATTTGTATTTCTGTCTTGGATGCTCCCAGCCTGGGGACGTGCCTCCCAGGGATGCAGTGAAGGAGTGCAGGTACCAGGCGCCAGAAGGTCCCTCATGCACGGAAAGAGGGAGAAGACAGGAGTAATATCGCTGTCTGCATCCCAGCAATATCCTTTCTGGATAGCATCTAATGAAATCTTGCTTCTCAGCGTGCCAGCCAACTTATTATGACAGGTAATAAGGACTGTGACAGTCTCTATCGCACCAGCATAATGAAATCTATCCTTAGCACGAGGTCTCCATAAATGATTAGGAAAACAGCATCAGAAGTTATCTGCTTGATGCTACACAGTCTGCTAATAAACTCGGGAGGAGAAAAACACTCCAACAGATAGGGATCTCCAGCCAGATAAGGCGAGCCACTGGGTCCTTTATTTGAGATCAAAGACCTGGAGGGGCTGGCTGGGGGTGGGGGCGCCACCGATGGAGGAGGAGGTATCGGCTGCTCATCCCAGTGAGGGGACCAGCACCTGCATCAGTGGTCAAGCTGGGTCCTGCCTGGAAGGGCTGGGCTGCCCTCCCATGGATGGGGGAGAGAGGGCTTCAGGAATGAAACCCAATGAGAAATATACACAGGGACCCCAAGCCCCCTGGTTCTGAAGGAGGGGTCCCCAGATTCATCTGGACAGAGGCAGGAAGACCAAGGCTGCTGATTAAGGATGCTAACTTTCTTGGTCCCCAAACCATCCCAGGTGCCATGGGGATACACCTTCTGAACTGCTTGGTCCCCTCCGCCCGTCCCCTTCTCCCTCCCTCTGGTTTCTGTCCTTTGTTCTTCCTACCATCTTTTCTCTCCTTACTCCTGTCCTTTGCTTTCTTCTTTTTGTGTTCCCTGTCTCTCTCTATCTCCCTCTCTTGTCCTTGGTTCATGAGATCATGCTACATACATTGCCCCAAAACTTGATTTGCTCACTTAATAACACATCATGTAAATCTGATGAGATGGCATCTATAAACCGAATTTCTTCCTCCCAATGTGGTCACGCTGCTCTGTGGTATGGATGCCCCACAGTTCACACAGCCTCGCCCTTGGATGGGCATTGGATTTAATCTTGTTACCTATGCCCACACAGCAGGATCCAAGTCAAACCAAACCAAACCATCTTTCAGAACTGGTTCCTGTATTTCTTACAGGTATATTCCCAGAACAGAAGGTTGCAGGGTCAAAATAGACCTTTCGTTCTCAAGGATGCTGTCAGGTCACTTAGCCCCAGAGATAAAGCAATTCACGCCCCATTTTAATATCCCACAGGCGTGTCCTTTTCCCTGCAATCTCGCCAGAATCAACTGTTACAGCTTTTCCTTTGATTTTTGCAGCTTAGAACATAATCAAAGTCAGCTGAGGAGAAATTGGAGCACACGGGGTTTTCCACACCAAGAAGTCATTCCCATGAGTGTGAGAAAAGGCTCGGGAGAGTAGCCAGCCACCCACGCTCCAGGTCCCCAACGCATTGCCTGCCTCCTCCCAGGCCCCCAGCCCCAGCCCAGCTCACCTTCTGCAGGAGAAAAGGCTCGGGAGAGCAGCCAGCCACCCACGCTCCAGGCCCCCGACGTGCTGCCTGCCTCCTCCCAGGCCCCCAGCCCCAGCCCAGCTCACCTTCTGCAGGAGGTCAATTTCCTGCTGTTTGGCGTTGAGGATGGCCAGGGCTTGTTCATGCTCCAACTCTAGCTGCTGCCGCCGTTCTGCGGCCTCTCGCATGTGCTGGGGAAGCAGGGGGAGACACACAGGTCAGGTCAGCCCAGCGCCCTGCAGGGAGCCGCGTCCTGGGTTCCCCCACAGCCAGCCGGCTCCCCGGTCTGACTCACCGCCTGCATCCCCGGCTTCTCCCCAGGGCGGCAGGATCAGCCGGGGAAATCCTCACACCCACAAGCCTTCCTCCCATTTGCAAGTTTTCTGTTTTACGTGCCAAGAGCACATGAGCGGAGCCGCAGGTTCCTGTGTGGAGGTGAACTGTTTGAAAAAATCGTCTCTTTCTCCGCCCCCGCCGCCACTCCCAGGTCTCTGCAAATACCAGCCAAGATGCATGGCTCTTTCCCTAGATAGGGCTACTGTTTCAAGCTTCTTACTACCATGTAACTACTGTCACCCACAATAACCTCAGGAGTGAGGTAATGTAACTGGCCCCATTCTACAGATGGGAAAACTGACACACAGTTTTCCTTGTTTGACACACACTGTAAGCGGCCATCAGGCATTCAAATTTGTCACTTCTATGCAGCCCCCGAATCTCAGGGTTTGGTCCTGTCTGATCACTCTGGTGAAGTGGGGCACTCAGCCCCACATGAGTCCAAATGTCCCTCCACTGTTCCCTCTGCAAACGCCCTGTCAAGGCAGGGGGTCCCAGGGCTGGATCCTTCCTCTAACCAGAGCATCTTCTCCCCGCTCTGATGACCTCTTGTCACCCAAAGTCATCCCCCAGGGGAAGCCATCAGTGGGCATCAGAGGACATGAGGACCTTCTTACTTCTAACAGTGACCACCTGTGAACCCTGGTGGGGAGGAACCATGAGAAATGACACCATGCAGAAAAAAGGCACAGGTGGGACCAACTTTCACACAGGCAGAATCTCGTGAAAGATTTCATGGCAAACCATTTGAATTTAGCTTCTTTCTTCACCTTCCTTCCCCCTCCCCCCTCCTCCCCTCTCCTTCTCTAACAGTGACCACCTGTGAACCCTGGTGGGGAGGAACCATGAGAAATGACACCATGCAGAAAAAAGGCACAGGTGGGACCAACTTTCACACAGGCAGAATCTCGTGAAAGATTTCATGGCAAACCATTTGAATTTAGCTTCTTTCTTCACCTTCCTTCCCCCTCCCCTCTCCTCCCCTCTCCTTCATTTCTCCCGCCTTTCCTTCCTTCTTTCCTCTTTCTGTTTCTATAATGAGATCTATGCGGCTCTGCAGTAAAGAATCTGCCTGCCAAGTCAGGAGACGCAGGTTGGATCCCTGGGTCGCAAAGATTTCCTGGAGGAGGGCATGGCCCTCCACTCCTGTATTCTTGCCTGGAGAATCCCATGGACAGAGGAGCCTGAGGGGCTCGAGTCCATGGGGTTGTAAAAGAGTCGGACACGATTTAGCGACTCAACAACAGTAACAACAACAAACGCCAAAGGTGATTTAGCAGTCAACATTTTTAAAATTGGGATCCTTCACAGAAAAGTCCAGATTCCTTCAGAAAAGGGAAGATTTAGCTCCACGCCTCACCTGCAGGAGCTGGCAGAGGCTGGTCCCTGAGCACGCGCCTCCTGCCTGTCTGCCTTCCCTGCAGACCCAGCCTGTCCTTCCGGTGGCCCGACAGCTGAGGGTGTGCGCGTGTTACACAGACGGGAGACATCGTAATTTGTGCTTCATTTGTATTAAGAAGTGAAGTCTTCCTGCCTTCCATGCTGCACGCATTACATGTGTGGTGATATCACATGCTGACTTTGTCTCCCATTTTGGGCTAAACACCCTTACAGGCTCTCTGCCGTCTTAGTCTGATGGAAAGCTGCAATTACGGTAAGTCCCCTGAAATGTCAAAGTTGCCAATGTGTCCCTGTGTGCCGGCTGTTATACTGGACGACTGTACTTTTCAAGGTATTGTACTGTAAGATTAAAAATGTTTTCTCTAATTTTTGTTCACTTTTTAAATGTATTATTGTATGTTAAGTATTATAAACCTTTTACAGTACAGTACTATATAGCCGATGGTGTTAGTTGGGTACCTAGACTAACTTTGCTGGACTTATGAATAAATTGGACTTACAAATATGCTCTCAGAACAGAACTTGTTCGTATATATAAGGGAGTTACTATAGTCAACCCTTCAGCGGAGGAGTGGTGGTTTCACTGTTGCTATGGAAACTCAGGATCCTGGAAAGATAGAACCCCCCAAATATGAACAAAATCCCGTGAAATGTGGAAATGGACATGCCTGTCGATGACTATAACCTGACTGCGTTGGGGCTGGAATGCGTCATTCGTGACTATTTGTGGACAGGAGGAGAATCAGCACACATCCACCTTCTTGCATGCACTCCAGTCTCCAGCCTTCCTGGTCTCATCAAGTCTCGCCTTCCTTATTTGCCTTGTAGACCCCCAAGAGCCAATGTTGACCATGGCCCTGCAGAGTTCTCTGATTACCAATCTGGGTCCAGAGATTGCTAATGATCTCTAATGACATGCTTGAACCCCACTGTCCACTATCAAGCCACTGATTCCCAAACCAGCAGTACAAGGTACCAGGCATTTTCAGAACACTGAGAAAGACTAACCACGAGAGCCTCTAAAGACATAAGGAATTCTCTGAGCTTCCAAGAAGCTTTGGAAATTCTTCCACAAACACTGCTCACTGACTCAGAAGGATATTACTTTTGCCTGGTATTGGGTTTCTTCTTAAAAGCATCAGAGTTCATTAGCATTTATTCTCTACCAACATTCATGGGATTGTCAAGAGGGTTGATGGGACTGTGTGTGTTAGGCTTTTCATTCTAGAGAGGAACATTTCTTTCCATTCCTTCATTCACTTTCTTCTTCTATGTATTTGTTCATTCAACCAACGTTTATTGGGCAACTATCATGTGCCAAGAAACTAGGCCTACAGAACAACAGGATTCTGCCTTCATGAATGGGCATTTGAATTGGGAGAGTGGATAAGAAAGGGCTTATGCAAGCCAATAAACATACACATGTCAATAGTAACAAGAAGTGTTAGGCTGAACCACTTAAGTTGACACTGAAGCATCTTTGACTTATAAGACTGTCTATTCACATAGCCTAATCCTATGATGAAATGTCAGTCCAATACGCTAAAGAAAATTCACTCACTCATTCATTCATTTAACAATTACCAAGTATCTGTCATGTGCCAATTGCCACTCTAAGTTCTGAAGGTGATAACAATGAAAACAAACACAAAACCAGCTCTCATGGAGCTTACACTCTGGAGGGAGAGACAGACTCTATTCACATGCATTAAATAATATGAAGTGTGTCAGACGGTCCTAAGTGTTACAGAGAAAAATATGGCATGAGGTGGGAGGGCGGGTATGGAGTTGCAAGCATTGCAGAGGCTGGCAGCATTCAATGAATTGGCTGGAGCCTCACGGAGAAGAAGCAGAGAACGTGGCAGGTGATGGAGCTCTGCCCTCGCAGAGGCTGTGGTTGGGAGTGCCCAGGAGCAGGAACATCATGGCACAAGGACATCGCCCATTCACCGCCCATTCCCACTGAGACGAGGCACTGAGCCAAGCTTCTAACAGGACAGGACTGTGGGGCTGTGAGGACAGCACTGAGCCCCCAGGAAGCTTCCAGAATGTTCCCTGCTCCATCACTGCTCACTGGTTTGGACAACGTCCCACAGCAAGGAAAGGGAGACTTTCTTCTCCGCCACTTCAAGGAGGAATGTCTTTCCAGAGAGTGACTGATGACTTCTATTTGGTCTTGTCAGCCTAAACTGAGCAGATGCCCACAAGGAGGCCAACCCTGGCAGCCCACAGCCTGAGGGGTCTCTGCACCCAGGAGGTGGGTCATGCGCCTTTTCTGCTCAGAACCCCCCAGGGGTCCTCATCGCCCAGAGTAAAACTGTGGTGCTGCCACGGTGGGGGGACTGCGAGACCGGCTCCTTCCTCTCTGATGTCCCTGTTGTCCATTTCGCCTGCTCTGCTCCACATGCCTTGATTTTCTTACTCTTTCCAAGGGCCAGGCACCTCAGGGCCTTTGCACATGCTGTTTTCCCTGCCCGTCATATGCTTCCCCCACCGGATATTGGAACAGCTTGTTCTCTCAAAGTCCAGTCTTTGCCCAAATGCCACCTTCTCACAGAAGCCATATTGAAAACGGTAACCACCCCAAAGCATCCTTATTCTCCTCCCTGCTTTATTTTACTCCAGAGCACTTATCGCCATCCAATATATTTTGCACTTTATGAGCCCACTGTCTGCTTCTCCTTCCTAGGATGTCTCAGGCTGTGGTCCTTGCCCCTGGACGGGTACTCAGCAAACAAGCCGTCCTTTGTGATCTGCCCCTGTGACTCCTCAGAGCTCAGCTCTGCCCGCTCACCCATCCTGCGCCTGTCACACTGGCCTCCACCAAGTTCCTGGAACTTTCCAAACATTCCCCAGCATGTGCTTGCAAAGACAGTGATGACAGAGGTGTGCTTCCGGAACTTCAGGTCAGCAGAAGGGCAGGGTGCAGTGATCAAGAAGCAGGCTGCCTGGGTCCAAATCCCAGCTCTGTTGCCTTCAGCTAGTGACTTAACCTTCCTGGGCTTCATTTCCTTTTTCTGGATTAACTATTTATTAGCATTTGGATCAATTTTTAGATGCCTGTGCTGTGCTTAGTCCCTCAGTTGTGTCCGACACTTTGTGACTGACTCCATGGACTGTAGCCCACAGGCTCCTCTGTCCATGGGGATTCTCCAGGCAAGAATACTGGAGTGGGCTGCCATGCCCTCCTCCAGGGGATCTTCCCTGGATCAATTTTTAGATGCCTGTGCTGTGCTTAGTCCCTCAGTTGTGTCCGACACTTTGTGACTGACTCCATGGACTGTAGCCCACAGGCTCCTCTGTCCATGGGGATTCTCCAGGCAAGAATACTGGAGTGGGCTGCCATGCCCTCCTCCAGGGGATCTTCCCAACCCAGGGATCAAATCCAGGCCTCCTGCATTGCAGGCGGATTCTTTACCATCTAAGCCACGAGGGAAGCCCAAGAATACTAGAGTGGGTAGCCTATCCCTTCTCCAGGGGAAATTCCTGACCCAGGAATCAAATCAGGGTCTCCTGCATTGCAGGCAGATTCTTTACCAGCTGAGCTACTAGGGAAGCCCTTTTAGATAGTAATTAACAATTAAATAACTAATGTTTATTAGTTAATTATGAATGACCACCTGCTTTGAAGAGGGGTTTTGAATATTACATGAGTTGGGATAGTACCTGGAATCTATTAAGCCTATTATCTTTTACTCTGAATATAAGAAAACCCCTTCTCATCAACCTTGGTGGTTATCATGACACAGGATACTGCAATACAGGATTATGTAACAAAGTGTCACGTAAAGCATCATGTGATAGAGTATCGTGTGATACAGCATCGTATGCTATAACACATCATCATTACATATTACAGTATCATGTAATTTAACATCATGTCATTAACCATAATGTGATGCTGCTTTAATATAAAACTCAAGGTGGAATGGCGAATGGGATTGTTATATTTCTCTTTCTGATGTTTCATTGTTAGCATATAGGAATGCAAGGGATTTCTGTGTATTAATTTGGTATCCTGCAATGTTACTACATTCACTGATTAGCTCTGATAATTTTCCAGTGGCATCTTCAGGGTTTTCTATGTACAGTATCATGTCATCTGCAAATAGTGAGAGTTTTACTTCTTTTCCAATCTGGATTCCTTTTATTTCTTTTTTCGTCTCTGACTGCTGTGGCTAGGACTTCCAAAAGCTATGTTGAATAATAGTAGCAAGAGTGGGCACCCTTGTCTAAAACTGGTACTGATGAACCTATTTGCAGGGCAGGAATAGAGATGCAGACAGAGAGCAGATTTGCAGACCCAGTGGGGGAAGAAGAGGGCGGGACAAACAGAGTAGCTTTGAAACATATATGCTGCTGCTGCTGCTGCTGCTGCTAAGTCGGTCAGTCATGTCCGACTCTGCGACCTCATGGACTGCAGCCCACCAGGCTCCTCCATCCATGGGATTTTCCAGGCAAGAATACTGGAGTGGGGTGCCACTGACTTCTCCGAACATATATGCTGCCATGTGTAAAATAGCTAGCTAATGGGAAGTCGCTATATAACCCAGGGAGCTCAATGGGGTACTCTGTGACAACCTAGGGAGAAGGCGATGGCACCCCACTCCAGTACTCTTGCCTGGAGAATCCCATGGATGGAGGAGCGTGGTGGGCTGCAGTCCACGGGATCGCTAGGAGTCGGACACCACTGAGCGACGGTGAGATGGGGTGAGGATGGGGAGGAGGTTCAGGAGGAGGGGACATACGTACACTTATGGCTGATTCACGTTGTTGTATGGCAGAAGCCAATACAATATTGTAAAGCAATTATCCTCCAATTAAAAATAAATTAAAAAAACTCAAGGTGGCAGGGGGTGGGGGTAGAATATATTCCAAGACCAAGGACTCTACCAGTAAGGCAATAAGTGATCAGGATGATGGTACTGGTAAGATGATGGTGTTAAAGAAAATGCATACCATTTAGTAAGCACTTACTAATACTGTGTACCAGGCACTCTCTCAACTAACACGGAGAGCTGGGCATTGTGATTATGTTTACAATAGGCCACAGATTCATGATGCTAGTGGTAAAGAATCTGCCTGCTGGTGGAGGCAACACAAGAGACACGGGTTCGATCCCTGGATAGGGAAGATCCCTTAGAGGAGGAAATGGCAACCCACTCCAGTATTCTCGTCCAGAAACTTCCATGGAGAGAGGAGCTTGGTGGGCTGCCTATGGGGCCTGCAGTCTGTGGGGCCACAAAGAATCTGACACGACTGAGCCACTGAGTACACACGCAACACAGACTCGGGGAAGCTGAGTGCCTTGCTGAAGGCCACACCAGAGCCTGGAAGCCATCCCCAAACGACAAACCTCAGAGCCAGAGTCTGCCTAACCACTGACCCTTTGCTGGCCTGAGGCCACTTCTCCATGACCATCTTCAGTGTGAAACTCTACCAGGGGCAGATCCGCATTTTCAGACTCCAGAACAAGCCGATCTGGTTCGGATGAACAATTATGCAGCTGTTTAATGATACTATTGTTCCAGCTAATTTTTGCGCTTCTGTTTATTTTGGAAGCGGGCACTGCCAAATACAGCCTGCGTAATCTTTATTTAGCTTCGGGAAGGAAGTTATTAGTGGAAGGAGGAAACCATTTGCCTTAAAGGATTCATTAGAAACATTAACTGAATATAAAATTCTTCCAGGCGTGCTGCTGCAGGCGTGGGGGTCACTGGAGGATAGAGGGGCCACAGACACCTTAGTGGGCTTCTTGCATAGAGGCGAAAGGGGAACAGGAGTGTGTAGGTCAGATGGATGGGGACAGCTGGGGTGGAAATAGCTGTTAAGTTTTTCAGACTGATGGACCAAGGCAACATGAAGTGGTTGTCAGAAAAGCAAAATGTGTAAAAATATATGCCCTTCTGGGTGTTACTGATCAGAGTTCTTGGCCTTCCTTAATCAACAGAAATTGACAAGAGGCCAGACAAGAAATTCAGGCAGGGCTTTATTGGAGCCCCTGCTGCAGCAAGCAGGGAGTGGAAACAAGTAACGGGTTTCGTGTTGCTTGCTCCCTGAGGGCATGAGAGCTGGTTCTTTATGTGAGGGTAGGGGTGTGTCCAGGGGTCAGGCTGAAGGCGTGACAGGTGGTCTGCCCACCCCTCTAGTGGTGTTGAGGGCAGGGGGCATGCGCAGTACCCTGCTTTTGCTCCCAACACCCTGTTTTTGCTCCCAGCTCTTCAGCAGTGGCAATTGGCGTTTTGGTCTTTTTGTACTTTTTTGTCCATAATTTGCCCCAACTGCGCGTGCAATTATTTTTAGTCTCTTACAATTTCTTTGTGTTTTATTGCCCGAGGAAGCATTGTCCAGGCGCAAGCACTGCAGCAAAGGGTCCCAGGTCCCAGCCTGTCTCAGGGGACATCGTGTTTGAGGTTAACTATAAGAAGCATCACAGCTGGAGGATCTTCCCTCATCCTACCTGTCCCTTCAAAGCCACGTTCCCTCCAGCTGCTGCCCACATATCTGTTTCCTTTCCCAGCAAACTGCTTAGTGTTGTCTGCACCCACTGTCTCCACGACCTCACTCCCCACTCACCCTTCGAGCTTCTTTACCCTGGCTCGCCTCCTACCGCTCAGCTAGCAGCCTCCTGCCAAGCTGACCAAGGAGATCCCTGCTGTCCAAGCCAGAGGTCACTTCTCTGCCTGATGGAATCAGCTCTCAGCAGCACGTGACACCAGGGTCCACCTCCTCATGAAACACCCGCTCTGCTCCTGGCCCAGGAACCCCCACATTGGCCCAGTGTCCCCTCTTCTCTGCTCTTCCTCTCCGATTCTGTCTGATCTCTGAAACCTGGAGCAGTCACTGCTCTATGGATGTTCTTTCTTTATGGGGTCTGATTTCACATTATAATTTTTAACTCCAATTACACACTCACCTTCCCAAATAAAATCTTTATTTCTACACTCATATCCAACTGCCTATTTCTCATCTCCATGTGGATGTACAGGAGGAAGCTCAAACTCAACCTGTCCAAAAACAGAGTTCTTGACTTTCTTTCTCTAACCACTTCCAGCCCCCACTGCCCCATCTCAGCAATGATCCCACCAGCCATTCAGATCCTACAGCCAAAAAGCCGGGAGTCATTTTTGCTCCCCTATCCTCCTTGCTCCACATCCAAGTCTTCAGAAAATCTTCCATTTGCACCAAAACTTCCTGGGTTGGCTCTTTCTTCCATCTCCACTTCCATCATCACCGGGCTGGACATTATCATGACTCCGCCAGACAATAACCAGACTTTGGAGTTGGTCTTCCTGCCATCAGTCGTGCTCCCTGAAAGGTCCCCCAGAGCAGCCAGGGTGCTCCCTCCAAAACACAGGCATCTGTGATGGCTAATTTTGTGTCAACTCACCTGAGCTAAAGGATGCCCAGAGAGCTGGGAAAGCATGTCTTCTGGGTGAGTCTGGGAGGCTGTTTCTGGAAGAGATTAGCATTGAAATTGGGGAACTGAGTACAGCAGATGGTTCTCCCTGGTGTGAGAGGGTGCCATCCCTTATGCTGAGGACCGGATAGAATGAGAAGGCAGAGGAAGGAGGAATCACTCTCCATCTGTTTGAGCTAGGACGTCTATCTTCTGCCCTTGGACATCAGCTTCCTGCTTCTTGGGCTTTGGGGCTCAGATTAGGACTTACATTATCAGCCCCCAAATACTCAGACCTTTGGACTTGGACTGAATGACACCACTGGCTGTCCCGGTTCTCCAGCTTGCAGGTGGCGGGGAGATCATGGGATTTCTTGGCCTCCACAACTGCCTGAGCCAATTCCTAGAATAAATCTCCTCTTGTATCTACATCTCTTTCTCTCTCTCTCTGTAATCCGACTGGTTTTACTTTTCTGGAGAACCCTGACTACTACCATGTCTTCTGCTTAAATTACTCAGTGGTTGCAATTGCACTTGGAACAAAATTCAAACTCTTTGCCACTGCTGAAGGGTTCCTCTGTGATGGGGTCCACTTGTCTCCTAATCTCTTACTTTCCTCCTTCACTATTTAGCTATGCTGGCCTCTGATCAGCTCCACTCTTATGTCAAGATCCACATGGGGAGCATATCCCATCCCACTGCCTGGAATGCTGGTCCTTGCAATCTTCACATGGCTGACCCGTCACAGCATTTATATCCACCAGAGGTTAGTTTGTCTATTTTTATGTTTATTTCTTCTACATCTTCCCTCCTCCCTGTTTAGCTGTGAGATCCACATGAATAGAGAACTCATTCCATCTGCTGATACACCCCAGAGTCTAGAACAGGCTCCAGCACATAGTGGGATGGAATAAATGAAGCCTTTATCCAGAACATCTTCCCCATGGCTCCAACCCATCTCAACTCTCTCTTTGCCGTCATTTATGGTGGTTGTTGTCATTTAGTCTCTAAGTTGTGCCTGACTCTTTGCAACTGTATGGACTGTAGTCCACCAGGCTCCTCTGTCTATGGGATTTCCCAGACAAGAATACTGGAGCTGGTTGCTTTGCCGTCATTTATGGTGGTTGTTGTCATTTAGTCTCTAAGTTGTGCCTGACTCTTTGCAACTGTATGGACTGTAGTCCACCAGGCTCCTCTGTCTATGGGATTTCCCAGACAAGAATACTGGAGCTGGTTGCCATTTCCTTCTCCAAGGGATGTTCCCAACCCAGGGACAGAACGTGTGTCTCCTGCACTGGCAGGTGGATTCTTTACCACTGAGTCACCGGGAAGCTCTTCACTTATGGTACCTATCATTATTCTGCATATAGCAGATGCATTGTCATTCTGCATATAATATATGCATTATTACTATCCCTATTCTGCATATAGATCATAGACTTTGTACCATTCTGATTAATTTTGTGCAATTCTCACTTTCTCAATTGGACTCTAAATGTCTCTTCCATACCCATACTCCACAGGCAGTAGAAGCTTAATTCACATTTGCCAAATGGAATTCAATCAATGTTTATGGATGGGAGAGTTGCCCTTTAGCTGTCAGGAAACTAAATTTCTGCCTTTAGGGAGACTAGAGGAGAGAGAATTCTCCCCACTAGGGATCCCACATTTTAACCAAACTGTGAACCAGACACATGGACTAATTCTCCCAGAGGCAAGCCGTGCCGGTAGGGTTAGTGTCTTCCATTTATCAAATGTTCTCTAGGAGATGAACTTTGAAGGCTGATAAAGAGTAGAGATAAATGGATGGTGAGAAAATGTTTAAACCAACAATAGGAGAATAATTGGTTTTGAAGTCTGAAATCTGTGGAGTTAACTGAATGGTGGGAGAAAAAATTAACTCAGATGATAGACGGGGTTTGGAGCTGTGAGTTGAACATTAGTAACATCTATGAACCAGTCAAAGCAAAGAAACAGACAAGACTAAAGACCATACAAACATATTAAGCATACTCATATGTCTTGGCATAAGGATATACTATTGATTCATCCCATACAGCGTTGATTTTCCAAATACAGCCAGAAGATATGTCTATGTTGAAACACACACAGAAAACCACAGTGCTGCGAGGTTAATATTTTTGAGCTATTGATCAATATTTCTTTCTGTTACTCTCTTCTATTTCTCCTCCACTCCTCCCCCACCTCCCACCCAGAAGGCAGCTCCATTCTGTGCTTGCCATCTCAGAGAGTATGGACAGAGTTGGGGCAGATAAAGGACTCTCCTGGGCTTTGGGGCAGGATGAAAGGAAATCACACCGACCAACTATGTGTGGCAACTACCTAAGACTACAGCTTCCCTCCACATCGGCAAAAACACTGCTTCATCAGAGGTCAAGAGATAAACTCACATGTGTATAGGCACTGGTGCATTCTGGAGAGAAGGGCTTTGGTTCTTCTTTCTGGAATGTTCCAGAGATGTGAGACCCAAGAGAACTTACAGCTGGCAAGTGATTCCAGAAAATGAAGCTTTGAACTGCCTAGCTGAGATCTCTGCACTACACTGGGTTAATCCAGGGTTCATATGAATTCATACCACTCAACTATCAAATTCTTTAGTCCTCTAGTTAATTATACTGTCAGGTATATTTGAAAGGTACTAAGGGAGTAGATCTTAAAAGTCTGCATCACACACACACAAAAATGTGTAATTATGTACAGTGACAGATGTTAACTAGACTTACGGTGGTGAACATTTTGCAGCTTAGACAAATATCAAAGCATAATGTTGTACATCTGAAACTGACATACTGTTCTATGTCAACTGTACTTCAAAAAATTCTTTGGTCTGATATTTTGCAATGATGTCATGTAACTGAGAATAGCATTGAAACATGCATATTACCATACGTGAAATAGATTGCCAGTCCAGGTTTGATGCATGAGACAAGGTGCTCAGGGCTGGTGCACTGGGATGACCCTAAGTAATGGGATGGGGAGGGAGGTGGGGGGGCGGTTCAGGATGGGGAACACATGTACACCCATGGCTTATTCATGTCAATGTATGGCAAAAACCACTACAATATTGTAAAGTAATTAGCCTCCAATTAAAATAAATAAATTTAAAAAATCATAATGTTGTACATTGAAACTGACATACTGTTATATGTCAATTATACTTCAAAAAATTCTTTGGTCTTATATTTTGCAATGATGTCATGTAACTTTTGGAGAAGGCAATGGCAACCCACTCCAGTACTCTTGCCTGGAAAATCCCATGGACGGAGCCTGGAGAGTTACAGTCCATGGGGTCACTAAGAGTCAGACATGACTGAGCGACTTCACTTTCACTTTTCACTTTCATGTATTGGAGAAGGAAATGGCAACCCACTCCAGGGTTCTTGCCTGGAGAATCCCAGGGACGGGGGAGCCTGGTGGGCTGCCGTCTATGGGGTCGCACAGAGTTGGACACGACTGAAGCGACGCAGCAGCAGCAGCAGCAGCAGCAGCATGTAACTTTAAGCCTTGTCTCCAAAATGATGGAAACAACTTTTAGACTGTGGCTTGTGGATTTTTAAAACCTAAATGTAAATAATAAGAATTGGACAGAAGGGTGGGAGTCTCAGCATATGCATGCATGGGTGGGGACAAGATGGAATCCTTCAACTGATGATATTATTTAATCCCCAACCACAACTTAGGTGTAACCCTGGTGTGCTGGTCAATTGTCTTATTGCTGTGAAATCTATTTCTCCCCCTTCCCTGCTTTGCTCACAGAGAACTACACTTCCCAGACTGCTTTGCCCAGGCTTCTCAGGAACTGGCCAGTCAGAGGAACCAGAGGGTGGGATGAAGACAGAGACCCTCTCTCTACTTCCTATATTGTCTCTGCAACTGGTTCATTCTCCTCTAGGGGTCTAGCTCCAGCTGGGCGGCCCTCACCCATGGTCACTGGGAACACCACCGCTCCTACTCTCTCTGTAGCCTTAGAGGTGGTATCTCCAAGTGCGTGTTTGACTTCTTACCTCTTCTGAAAGTAAGTGTTAGTTGCTCCCTGACTGTGGCTTGTGGATTTTTAAAACCTAAATGTAAATAATAAGAATTGGACAGAAGGGTGGGAGTCTCAGCATATGCATGCATGGGTGGGGACAAGATGGAATCCTTCAACTGATGATATTATTTAATCCCCAACCACAACTTAGGTGTAACCCTGGTGTGCTGGTCAATTGTCTTATTGCTGTGAAATCTATTTCTCCCCCTTCCCTGCTTTGCTCACAGAGAACTACACTTCCCAGACTGCTTTGCCCAGGCTTCTCAGGAACTGGCCAGTCAGAGGAACCAGAGGGTGGGAAGAAGACAGAGACCCTCTCGCTACTTCCTATATTGTCTCTGCAACTGGTTCATTCTCCTCTAGGGGTCTAGCTCCAGCTGGGCGGCCCTCACCCACGGTCACTGGGAACACCACCGCTCCTGCTCTCTGTAGCCTTAGAGGTGGCATCTCCAAGTGCGTGTTTGACTTCTTACCTCTTCTGAAAGTAAGTGTTAGTTGCTCAGTCATCTCCAACTCTTTGTGACCCCATGTTCTGTAGTCTCCAGGCTCCTCTGCCCATGGAATTCTCCAGGCAAGAATACTGGAGTGGGTAACCACTCCCTTCTCCATATCTCCAAGTGCGTGTTTGACTTCTTACCTCTTCTGAAAGTAAGTGTTAGTTGCTCCCTCATCTCCAACTCTTTGTGACCCCATGTTCTGTAGTCTCCAGGCTCCTCTGCCCATGGAATTCTCCAGGCAAGAATACTGGAGTGGGTAACCACTCCCTTCTCCAAGAGATCTTCCCAACAAAGGGATCGAACCTAGGTCTCCTGCATTGCAGGCAGATTTTAAAACACTGAGCAACCGGGGAAGCTCTCCTACTGCCTCTGTAACCAATTCCCTGAAATAAGGTCCCTCCACCTAAAGACACCTAGATTGGGACTTCCCTGGTGGCCCAGTGATTAAAAATCCACCTTGCAATGCAGAAAGAGCAGTTTTGATCTCTGGTTGGGGAAAAAAAAGATCCCACATGCCATGGAGCAACTAAGCCCATGAGTTACAACTACTGAATTCATGTGCTACAACTGGAGAGTCCAGTGAGCCTCATCAAAAGATTCCACATAATACAACAGAGATCCCACATGCTGCAACTAAGATCTGATGCAGCCAATAAATACATAAATCTCAAAATACATTCATATTTTTTTAAAAAAGACACCTAGATTGGTGTCTGCCTTTCGACTGAAATCTGGCTGAGAGATGGAAGGAAAAGGATGAAGCCAACTCCAAATTGACATCACAAATGTCTAACATTCTCTCAACATGAGCATCTTAAGGGAATTAAGCAACTTTGGGAAGAGGGGTGGAATGCTCTATTTCTTTCACTTGAGCTTTAACAATTAGATTAAAATCAGTTTTATGGATATCCCGTGACAACTGGAAGGGGAAAAAAAAAAAAACATTGAAATCTGAACTTTGCTGACACCCTGCTAAGCAGCAATGAAGCTGTCCAGGAACATTTACAGCCTGAGAATCGCTTCGTTTACTTTACCCACAATTTTACAGGTTTTAATATGGCTTAGTTAGTTTGCTTGAAACACTTCTATGGAAAAAAATGGTTTTGATGCTTCCCCCCCAACTGAGAAAATTGCCCCTTTCATTCTCAGTGTAGCTGACCTTGGAATGAGCACTTTAATGAGTCTGTGTTGTCTCCTCTACCAGAGGGTGGGGCACAGACATGCTATTCAGGGAGCTCTGAAGCCTGTGGCTTATGCATAATGGGTAGAGAAGTTCAAGGGTGAGACTCCCTGGGCCCAGACCCCATCTTCTGTCTAGGAAATCTTGCCGAAACACCAAAAGGTGAAAATTCACTGGATTAAGAAATTACTAGAAACAAGACAAGACGCAAACACCTTTTCATTTAATTTCTGACACACACCCATCAGCTGAATACTCAAAACTTCAGAAATAATGTAAAATGGGAGCAAATGCATCCTTCTATCCCATTATTCACCCTCCCTTCACAGTTACCATAAAGATGTCCAATGGATAGATGGACAGATGGAAGGAAGAGTGGATGGATGGATAGATGGATGGACGGATGACTTAGACAACCATAGTCTTGCCCTTTCCTCTCATTGTCCAGGCTTACCAATCAGTGCCTTGGCAAGCCACCGTGTGCCCTGGTGTTAAGACTAAATTTTATGCCCCAAGAAATCTTTTAGGTCATTGCTGCCTTCCTGATTTGGATTATGAGCTTCTGAATTCACTTAATGGTCTGATTTACTCCTAGGTGAGGTGAAGTCATGATGACTTAGACAACCATAGTCTTGCCCTTTCCTCTCATTGTCCAGGCTTGCCAATCAGTGCCTTGGCAAACCACCGTGTGCCCTGGTGTTAGACTAACTTTCATGCCCCAAGAAATCTTTTAGGTCATTGCTGCCTTCCTGATTTGGATTATGAGCTTCTGAATTCACTTAATGATCTAATTTACTCCTAAATGTTCACTAATTCACTAGCCCAAACCCAACTCAAACTTCACTTTCTCTAATTTGTCCCCAATTACTCTCATCCTTGGGGCTTCCCTCGTAGCTTAGTCATTAAAGAATCTGCCTGCAATGCAGAAGTCCACCTGCAATCCAGGAGACCTAGGTTCAATTTCTGGGTCAGGAAGATCCCCTGGAGAAGGAAATAGCAACCACTCCAGTATTCTTGCCCGGGAAATCCCACGGACAGAAGAAACTGGCAGGCTACAGTCCATGGGGTTGCAAGGGTCGAACACGACTTAGCAACTAAACCACCAGCCACCACCACTCTCACCTTACTGACTTCCTTCTCTGCAATGGACTTCTGATAATCTTCTCAGGCCAGACTGTATTACCTGTTCAAATGATAGCAGCATCCTGAACTATCCCAAGGACTTCTTCTTTTCCCTATTCTCAGTCTCACATTTTGTAGGGAGCAACCTCAACCCCTGACTCCAAGGTTTGCATCTTATCTACACACTTCTAGGTACAAAGGTTGACCAACTGAAGAAATTCTGAGCCATTTACTGGAAATATTGGGAAAGATGGAAATATTTTCTTCTGTGGGGGTTAAACTGGTAGAATGCAAATCAGGAGATGTTGGGTACATGACTTGGTGAGAGCCTGCCTGTGCCTGATTGACAGAGAAAAAATGAGTTACAAAAGATGAAGAGAGACACTTCCTGATACCACATGCATATCTTGATTCAACCTTGCCTGGAGCCTAACTTCTCTCATATTTCCCACTTTATAAACCAATGATTTTTCTCTCTTAAAACCATTTGACATAGGTTTTCAGGAACCTTATCCCAAATTATCTTCACTAAGACATTTTCTACAGCACTTATGAGTACCACAAAGCTTACTTAGCTCTATAACGTCTCATGCACTGAACCTTCATGACTTTTTAGTCCTGCTTCTCAAAATAAAGAGACAGCTGGTGAATCATGACAGTTTTGGAGTCCTTTCAATTCCCTGTTTTGGGAAGAAGCAGCCAGAGAGTTAAAGGAGCTTTCCAGAATTAAAATGACACCTTCTCAGCAACAGAGAGAGTGTACACTGGGGTAGAGGGACATGGAGTGGAAAGGGGTGGAGTGAGGTGGGGTGGGGGCAGGATGCCTCTCTCCCAGGGCCAGGAAACAAAGTCCTAAGATCAGGTCACTGGCAGCAAATTTCATTATTCAAGGAAATTAACCTTATTTTAACAAGGTTGAGACCCATGAGTCCAGGATCAGAACCAGACAAGGGGGTTTCTGTGAAACTCTGGGCCAGATGACAAGTTCAGAGGATTGAAACACAGGCCACATTTAAACACACACTGAAACTTAGCCACCCTTGGAAAAGGTTCGGGTGGAAGGAGGGAGAGAACTCAGCAGCTGAGAGTTTTCATGCGAGCTCCTGATCCTGCACATGGGACCACTGCAATTAAACCCTCCTAGGCTTCCCTGGGGCTTCCCTGATAACTCAGTTGGTAAAGAATCACCTGTATAAATTCCATAAGTCTTCATGATCCTGACTGTTCCTGGGAGCATAACAGGTCCGTGGGTCTTCAAGGAGAGTCTGAAAATCTCTGGCTTTCATGCCAAGACAAATCCACAACAAATTCCTAATATATTTGGCTTCCATTTCCATTTACAAATGTTTTCCCAATTCCAAGGGCACATGCCATGTTCCGTGAGACTATTTCACATCTGAAAAGTCTGAAGATCATGCACCCCAGCAAGAAGTGCCTGTTTGAAATGCTCTGCCTGTGGCAGGATTTATTTTTAAAGCAGTGATATTTATAGCCTGATGTCGGCATTAACACGAGCGCTTAAGTAGCCTACAAATGTCAAGATGCCGCTTTCCCAGGAAAGCTCGGATGTGACATGGAGTGAACGAGCGTGGAGCAAATTGAATCATCTCCTCCACATTAGATCAAAGGGGGATCTGTTTTCTGCTTTGGCTCCTGCCCTGCCTGGGCAAAGAAATTAAGGAAAAAGTCATTTCCCTCAACAGGAGTTAACAGCGATGCTTTTAATGTCACATTCACGGGATCCGGTGTGCCTGGTGGAAATAATGAAGCATTTCTGTGCCCACAATTTCCTTTTACGAGACACCTGGTGAGAAGAACACAGCACTTATGGAGTTCATGTCTTCAAAAACAAGAAAAGAGGCTTTTAAAGCTGTTTGTTTTCCATGCCATATGACTTCCTGTCCTGTCTGTGGAAAGCAGAGTCATTCATAATGAGAATTAGCATGAAAAAGAGCCATGGACGCTAATATATATTTTAGAAAAAGTTATCTTTGTTTCTTAATGGTTATTTTAAAATTTTATTTATTTTTGGCTGAGCTGGGTCTTCAAAGAGGCGAGCCTGGACTACTCTTGAGTTGCGGTGTATGGGCTTCTAGCGGTGACTTCTGTTGCGGCTCGCGGACTCTAGAGCACAGGCTTAAGAGTCGTGGTGCGTGAGCTCAGTTGCCCGGAGGCATGTGGGATCTTAGATCCTGGACCAGTATCGAACCCATGTCCCCTGCATTGGCAGGCAGATTCTTAACCACTAAGCCACAAGGGAAGTACTTCTTAGTTTTTTAAACTGGAAAAATTTAGGAAGTCAGGAGCCCCTTTAACAATGGAGTTCTCCTGAGTCCTGATTTGTCCTTAAGCCACCGGACAAGCTTCTCTCTTGCTCATCTGACCCTGATGGATTCTGAAAACACAGGGACAGTAACACTCAGGGCTATTAAGATCATCTTTCTGAAACACAATTCTCATCACACCGCAGTGGTCCCAGACTGCCCAGCCTGGGGATTAAGTCCAGACAGGTACAGGATATATGGTCACCCAGACCTGTACTCAAATGTCATTTTACCACTTATAAGCTGTGTGCTCTGGGGCAAGCTGTGTACCTCTCTGAGCCTCTGTTTCCTTATTTATCAAGTGAAAGAAAATAACCCCAAACTTCCCAAGGTCATTGCAAAGATCAGATGAAATATGAGATTCAAAGTCAACTGCACAGTAATTACCTTTAAAGCAGTTATGGGTATTTGCCAATTTATTTGTTTTCTATTTGTTTCCTCTCCTATTCATCATTCTATTTCATGTTTCCGCCTTCTTTTCAATGATTTGAATATATATTAGTATTCCATGTCATATATTTCTCGGGTGTCTGACTATATATATTTTATATGCCTTTTAGTGGTTGTTCCAGGTGTCTTAATATATGTATTTAAATTAATCTATCCAGAATCAAAATTTGCCACACCAAGCGAAATGTAGAAACATTACTACCATCTTAGTATCTCCTTTCAGTGTTATGATTGTCCTAAAGATTATTACATCTACATACATTGAAAACCTTCAGGATTATTGATACAATCCTTCTTGAACTGTCATACATATTTTAAAGAACCTAAGAGGAGAAAAAGAGCCTATTCTATCTAGCTAGCTCCTTACCATTTCTGTTTCTCTCATTCACCCAATATTTATCAAACACCAACTATGTGACAATTGCTAGCAATACAATATAGACAACAGAAGTGGTCCTGGCTTGTGTGGAGCTCACCTTCTAGGGGGAATGATTCATGTCTATCAAATAAGGATATAAAAATGAAACCCTGTGACAAGTGCCATGAAGAAGACATGCTGAATGCTGAGATTTTTCCATCACTGCCAGATGAGCCCTGGCAGCTTCCCTGGGGAGGGAAAAGATGAGTGGATTTTTTGAGGATGCATAGGAGTTGGTTAGAAGATGGAAAGGGAAAGCATTCTATGCAGAGGGAGTGGTGTGTGCCAAGGCCCTGTGGCAGAAGGGATCAAAGTGAGGTCAAGGGTGAAGGAGGGCTGGTGTGATTGGCCTGGGGAGAGTGAGATGCAGAATACTGAAGGGGAATCAAGGGGGTCAGCAAGGACTAGACCACCTTGAAGGAATGCCATCCTCATTTTCAGAGCCATGGGCAGCCATGCAAGGATGCAAGGATCAGCATCAGAGCATGACTGGATTTGTGTTTGCAAAGACTGTGGTGTGAAGAAAGGATCAGAGGGGAGCCCGAACAGGCAGGAGGAGGCAGGAAGTTAGGACGTGCATGTTATAACCTGAACAAGAGAGTGGCTGTGTGGTTTCACACAGTGGTAGTAGAAATGAGAAGAGGTAAATTGGCTTGGGGGCAGGGGGTGGGTATTGGGATGACTTGCTTGAAATCAATAGGATTTTTCATGAATTGCATGGCCAGGATGAAGGAGAAGGAACTGCACGCCTCCAGATGGAGCAGCTGGATCGATGGTGAAACCAGGAAACAGAATCCGATTGGGCTTCTTATGTCAAGATCTGTGGAACTGTGTTGAAATGGAGTTTACTCCTGGACACGTGCTTTCATTCATCCCAAAACAATTACTGGACACTTACTCTGTGCATGTGTACATGCTAAGTCACTTCAGTCACGTCCAGCTCTTTGTGACCCTATGGACTGTAGCCCACCAGGCCCCTCTGTCCATGGGGTTCTCCAGGTAAAATACTGAAGTGGGTTACCGTGCCTTCCTCCAGGGGACCTTCCCGACACAAGGATCAAGCCACGTCTCTTATGTCCCTGCATTGGCAGGCAGGTTCTTTGCCACTAGTGCCACCTGGGAAGTCCCCACTTACTCTGTGCCTGATGCTTAATGCTTGGAATAGAGTAACAAACAAGTCAAAGATCATCTCTGTTCTTAAGAAGCTTACATTCTGCTGGGGAGGGGTATGCAGAAAATAAACAGGGAATCTGGCAAATAAATAAGGATTTCAGAGAAGGATAGAAGAGGATGAGAAAGCAAGGTGGTGTGTAGGGGAGACAGGCAACAGCGGAAACTCTACTAGAGTCAGACAGGGAGATGACATTTTAGCTGAGACCTGTATGATGACCAGAAGCCGGTCAAACAGCGTTTCGGGGAAAGCTCATGGAAGCAGGAACCAGCTCGGTATGTGTCCACTGGCTGAACCAACCCCTGGGGCAGGGTTGGCGAGACGTGAGGGAAAGGGCAGATAAGCAGCAAATGAGGTGGTGGCCCCGGGTGGGTTCAGTTCTGCCTCCCAAATGGATGTATCGAAGCCCTCATTTGACTAGATGTGAGTCATTTTTAAATGATCACATGAACGATCCACTTCTGGTGAACATCATGGCTGTTTATCCCAGTATGGTTGATGTTACAATAAAGATCGTGGGGCACGTTATGGGGCTTTATGTCTTATGTGGACTCCCAGAAAGGAGACTGTAAAGAAAGATGATGCACAAGCCAGGACTTCCCTGGTGGTCCAGTGGTTAAGAATCCACCTGCCAATGCAAGGAACACAGGTTCAATCTCCGCTCTGGAAAGATTCCACATTCTAGTGAGGCTATTAAGCCCAAGTGCCACAACTACTGAGCCCACGAGTTGCAGCTACTGAAACCTGCACACCAAGACCCCGTGCGCTGCAACAAGAAAAGCCAGTGCGATGAGAAGCCCACACACTGCAACTCAGAGTAGCCCTTGCTCGCCACAATAGAGAAAGTCTGCACGCAGCAATGAAGAGTCAGTGCAGAAAAGAAAAAAAGTGTGCATAAGCTAAAAGAGTATGCATAAACTCCCCACGGACTTCCCTGGTTGCTCAGATGGTAAAGAATCTGCCTGCAATGCAGGAGATCTGGGTTCAATCCCTGGGTCGCGAAGATCCCCTGGAGAAGGGCATGGCAACCCACTCCAGTATTCTTGCCTGGAGAATCCCCATAGACAGAGGAGCCTGACAAGCTATCGTCCATGGGGTCGCAAACAGTTGGACACAACTGGGAGACTAACTACAACCCAGAAAGGCTGCAGCAATTCACCTCCAGCCGGCATCGTGCAAGTGCGCTTGCTCCCTGCTCCACGCAGGCCCCGGGCACTGTCTCTCCTAAAAGTTTATTAATCTGATGGAGGTATTGGCATCTCGCTGTCATTTTAATTTGCATTTTCCTGATGATCAGTGACACTGAACACCTTACATGTTTAGCAGCTCAGAATTCTGATGGGCTGGCTGGGGCTCCCAGCAGAGAACAAAGAACTAGGCTGCCTGCTACACAGAGAAAGTCATCAACTCCATGGTGGGGGCAGAGAAGGTCCAAGTCTCAGAATGAGACCGATTCCCATCCTCTTGCTGAAAGCAAAGAAGACACGTGTGTGCGTGTGCGTGTGTGTGTGTGTGTGTGCTGAAAGCAAAGAAGACACGTGTGTGTGTGTGTGTGTGTGTGTGTCCCACAGCACCAGCCAATGATCTGTTAGTGCCTCTTACCTAAATCATCCCCCACGGAGATAGGAACGAGAACAAAGCCCCAAAAGCAATATATTTCCTGTTTCTTGCTTGTCTCTGACTATCTAGATAAAGCTATCAGCTATTCGGATCAAGGGTTTTGCTGGAGATGGAGCCCTAAACATTATTCTCATGTTCAGAGAACCCTAGAGGGTTTTATTGGTGTTTGAATATCAGCACATAGAAAATGAACTCCAAAACCTTAATTAAACCTGACAATGACTGCAGGCAGGTTTGTATTTCTAGGTATAAGGAGGAATCTTTCCGCACAGATACGAGGAAAGGGGAGGGGCAGAAAGGAAGGAGCTGGAGATAAGGGAAGATTAATCATCACTGCTAGAGTTACTTATGCATCCCAGATAATCGGGTGTTCATTAACACACAATAAGCCTCCGATTATCTGCATTGAAATTGACTAATCCGTTGATTGTGAGAACAAATCCTGGTCCTGGATACTTTTTCCTTTGTCTTTGAAGCATAAACTCTAATGGGTTAAGTTTAATTAATGAAAAATGTTTTTACAGTCTTGGATCAGATTTCTAGAATTTGCACTGCGTGCTGGTCATTTGACAGGAAGAGGGGTTGCGAAGGTTCCCTTGTGAACCTACTGCCAGCACTTCAGAGTCGACAAAGTGCTCAGGGACCCTTGAAGTCAAGAAAAAGAACAGTCCTGAAGAAGTCATGATTTTTTAAAATTAAATCAAAGTCAATGTTGAAATGCCTCTCTCCACAGTCTTAGCAGGAGATGTCTGAATACTTAAATGATCTGGGGCTTCCCAGTGCCACAAGTGGTAAAGAATCTGCCTGCCAATGCAGGAGATGCAAGAGATGCAGGTTAGTTCCCTGGGTCTGGAAGATCCCCTGGAGGAGGGCATGGCTACCCACTCCAGTATTCTTGCCTGGGAAATCCCATGGACAGAGGAGCCTGGTGGGCTACAGTCCATTGAGTCGCCAAGAGTCGGACACACTGGGCATGCAAATTTTGAGTTTTGAGTGTGTTAGTGGGGTGGGAGGGAAAAACACCCTGGCAGGAGTCTCTCTCTCTCTCTCTCTGGCAGGAGTCTCTCTCTCTCTCTCTCTCTCTCCAGGAACCTTTTTCCAAAAGATGTGACACTTACAGCTTCTGGATGGGTGTGAATTTACAGGATGCTGTCCACCCTCCCATCACAGCTATCCAGCACCTTCTCCTAGGCTGTGGTTCCCACTGGGCTCCAGGACCTGCTCTCAGGCCCTGGGGATAGACAGCTGCCTGCTTTGCTGGTCTCCTGTCTCACCAGCTCCGGTGCTCCCCCTTGTCTCTTGGCCCATGCCTCTTGAAATGATCTCAGTGTTGGGATCTCTTAGCTTAAACACTTGGAGTGTGCCATCTTCCCTGCCAGGATGCTAATGCTGTCCTCAAATAGAGACACATCTCTGCTCCGTCTAACAAATGGAGCCATCTTTTGGGTCCTGAGAAAGAAGACAGGGAAGAGGCAGGATGTGCTCTGGTCATACACGGAAACTGAACAAGTTCTTTTTCTATTTCACTGGAGCTGGTAAGATGCTAAGGACCTAGACTAGCCTACATATCCAGCAACAAGAAATTTACATGAAAAACACTAGGTTGTTGGTTTTTTTTTTTTTTTTCCAGAATCCTTGAGTCAGAGAAGTTGAAGAAAAAAATTGCTTGGTATACTCCCTTTTATCACAAGGTTAGACACTTGTGCCAAGACCTAACCAGAGGACTGTTGAACTTGGAGGTGGGGAGCTCCATGGTAGGGGACATCCTTGTTTGACAGTTACCCAGCTTGGGCAAAGCAGAGGTTGGAAATCATAAACTCTCCAGAACTTTGTCCTCTTTGGGAATTTCAGTCTTTGCCAAAAAGAGGCTGCACTTGATTTGTGGCTGAATTTTTACAAAAGTGCTTGTAAGCCCCAAAGAAGCAATCTTTCTAGACAGGCTTCCTCCACCGCAAGCCTTCATCTGCTCCATTATTCTTCACAATGACAGAAGGTGTCTATGGTAACAGACCATGTCAGTATCATATCGTCTCTCACTCGTGCATTTGCTTGTATGCTCATTAATTCTGCGGTTAATGCATGCTTGTATTCATTAATTCATTAACTTGTGCATTCATCACTTCAGGCATTCGCTCATTCACTAACTTACTCAATCAACATTTACTGAGTGCCTTCTAGATACCAGATCTTGTCCTACAGGCTGAAAGTCCCTCTCAAGGAGGTGGCATTTTGGTAGGAGAAAACAAACAATACACAAGTAAACAATTAAAACAAGCAAGATAAATTTTCTTGGAAAAAACTAAAATCAGAGGATGAACATTCACTAATTTACTCAATGAACATTTACCGAGTGCCTTCTAGATGCCAGATCTTCTCCTATAAGCTGTAACAAAGTCCCTCTCAAGGAGGTTATATTTTGGTAGGAGAAAACAAAGTATACACAAGTAAACAATTAAAACAAGCGAGGTAAGTTTTCTCGGAAGAAAATTAAATCAGAGGATGTGATAGCAACCTCTTATCACAGATAAGATGGCCAAGAGAGGCATCAACAAGTAAGTGACATGAAGCCAAGACCTGATTAACTGACCCGGAGTCAGAAACACAAAGTGCAGAGAGAAACAGCACCAGAAGGTGGAAAAAGCGGTACGTGCAAAGGCCCTGGGGCAGAGACGAGGGCAGTAAGTTCCAGAAAGACAGGAATGGCCAGTGTAGCTGGGTCCAGGCTGTAAATGAGTCATGGTAGGATGAGGTCATGAGGGCTGAAGGATTACCTGGGGGCCAAAGAGCACAGGGTTCTGCAGGAAAAAGTTTAGACTTTCATCTCTGTGCAGTAAAAGGAAATGGGTGGGGGTAAGAAGTAGGGATGTGACTCAATTTCTGTTTTATTAAGGTGACTGTGTCTCCACTCGAGGGGATAATCCATCTTAGGAAGGACATTTATGCTTGAAGGCTTTGCAAAGCTGAGGATGTACCTCTTGGCTACTGTACACAGGGCAGACTTGAGAATATCCTGCCTCCATCTCTCATTCATTCAGCCCACAAGCATTTATTGTGTGGCTTCTCTCTGCCGGACTGGGCAGTGGTGATACATTGATAGGGAAAAAAGATACGGAGCCTGCCCACATTGTGCTTTCTGGGAGGGTGACAAGACCAAAAATGATCCAGAAAACAGAACGCAGCAAGTGCAAAGGCCCTGGGGTGGCTGGAGCATGCCCACTAGAAGAACCAAAAGGAAGCAGTGTGTCTGATTGTGAGGAGAGGCTTGGCCTTCCAGACCTCAAGCTATCTGACTCCTCAGGGTCTCCTTGGCCTTGTTGTCTTTGTATTCCCCCTTTCATTCTATTTCTGCAATTCTGGCCTCTGCCTTGTTCCTCAAACATGTCAGGCACCTAGACTTCTGTCTCAAGCCTTTGTACTTGCTGTTCCCTCTGCTGGAACATTCTTTCCCCAGATTTCTGCACAACTCCCTTTCTCCCTTCATCCAGCTCTCTATTCACATGTCACACTATCAGTGAGACCTTCCCAACCAGTGAATATAAAGTAGTACTTTTATCTTTATCATGCTTTAAGCACTTGAGAAGGTTGAGACCTTCCCAACCACTGAATATAAAGTGAAGTGAAGTCGCTCAATCGTGTCCGACTCTTTGTGACCCCATGGACTGTAGCCTATCAGGCTCCTCCATCTATGGGATTTTCTAGGCAAGAGTGCTGGAGTGGATTGCCATTTCCTTCTCCAGGGGATCTTCCCGACCCAGGAATCAAACCCGGGTCTCCCGCATTGCAGGCAGACGCCTTACTGTCTGAGCCACCAGGGAAGTATTTTTATCTTTATCATGCTTTAAGCCCTTGTCGTTGTCATCCCCTGACTTATACATAAATCTGTTTATTAATTCACTGCCAGAATCAAGGGCAGCACCCAGGAAGTATTTGACACATATTAGGTGCTCAATAAATTCAGCTGAGTGCATGTGTGTGTCCACAGGTGTGAGTTTTCATCAGGGTGATTACACTGGAATATCTGTAGGAAACTAGGATCCACGGCATCTGGGGTCCATTTTCTCTAAAAAGCAGCATATGCTGTCTTACTTTTCCAGCTATTCAAGGGCAAAGCTACTTGGCGGCCCCCTGATAGAGCGAAAGAGGCCTCTGAAACACACTATCACCAACTCAGTGTGCTGGTGGGCTCCTGATTTGCATAACATCACACACCACTGGCTTCTCTGATAGCTCAGTTGTTAAAGAATTGGCCTGCAATGCAGGACAACCCGGTTTGATTCCTGGGTTGGGAAGATCCACTGGAGAAGAAATAGGCTACCCACTCCAGTATTCTTGGGCTTCCCTTGTGGGTCAGCTGGTATAGAATCCATCTGCAAACCAGGAGACCTGGGGTCGATCCCTGGGTTGGGAAGATCCCCTGGAGAAGGGAAAGTCTACCCACTCCAGTATTCTGGCCTGAAGAATTCCATGGACTTTATCGGCCATAGGGTCGCAGAGTCAGACACAACTGAGTGACTTTCACTTCACTTCACACACCTTAGGGAGAAAGCACACATTGTCTGTTGCAGCAGAGACATTACTTTACCGACAAAGGTCCGTCTAGTCAAAGCTATGGTTTTTCCAGTAGTCATGTATGGGTGAGAGTTGGACCATAAAGAAAGCTGAGCACCAAATAATTGATGCTTTCAAATGGTGGTGTTGGAGAAGACTCTTGAGAATCCCTTGGACACCAAGGAGATCCAGCAAGCCAATCCTAAAATAAATCAATCTTGAATATTCATTGGAAGGATTGATGCTGAAGCTGAAGCTCTGATACTTTGGTCACCTGATGCAAAGAACTGACTCACTGGCAAAGATCCTGATGCTGGGAAAGATTGAAGGCAGGAGGAGAAGGAGACGACAGAGGATGAGATGGCTGGATGGCATCACCGACTCAGTGGACATGATTTTAAGCAAGCTCCGGGAGTTGATGATGGACAGGGAAGCCTGGTGTGTCGCAGTCTAGGGGGTCACAAAGAGTCAGACACGACAGGGCGACTTAATTGAACTGAACTGAAACTGAATTATTCATATGAAGACACGTGGCCCATCAGTGATATTTGGAAACAAAAGAGCCAACACAGGAACGTGACCAATGGAGTAATTATCAGTTCAGACAGACGCGGAATGCATGTTGGCCCAACTCCAGAGCTGTAATTACACCACATTAACATAAAATGAGCGTTCTTCATTTACCGACTGTGTGTCCCCTCTGCAGCCGTCACTCTGAGAACTCTGAAGACGGTGTCAGGTACGAGGTAATACACTTTAGTTGACAACTATGATCACCGGATGTTCAAATGACAGGACACCTCGATCGCCTTGGGACCATCAACTTTAACCCCACTGAATTGCTCCTGCCGTTCGTATCATCTAATCACTGACTGAAGCCACTTCTTGAGGATTAGAGGGTTGGTCCCCAGCGTGAGGACAGAGGGTCTCCTGCACCAAGGATCCCGTGGTCACAGTGTATTTCATCTCCAACATAAGGTGGTTCCCTGACCACCAACCCACACCCCAGTGATCCACATCACAGCCAATGACTCCATCTCTCATCCAAACACCCTTCTGAGCCCTTGGCATCATCCTTGACCCCTCCCTGTCTGTCATACTCCATGGCAAATTCTTCAACAAATCTTGCTGATTTCACCTTGAAAATACACCTAGACCTGATCACTCCTCTCTCCCCTTTACTCCCACCCTGGGAAAGCACCCACGTCTGGTGTCTCGAGCATCACTCCTAATCTACCACCTTCCTTCCACCCCTGCTCCACATCTCTCATTGCGGCCACTGCAGTGACCCTAGACAAATGAAAAGCAGAAGCAATTCGTCACATCAGCTCTCGACCACCCTCTGAGGAGCATCGATCCCTCCCTAGATCCACGGGCTTAGTAAGGGGACATCACAGCTCCTGCAAGCTGATGGGGGGGGAGATTAGTGGGAGGGACATGCACTATTCTGGCCTGGTCCTCACGGTCTTCCAGGGTGTCACTCTCTTTCATGGCCTGCTATACCTTGATTAGAAGCTTTAATTAGCCTGCTGAAACATCAGGGAACAATGCCAGTCAACCTGACCCAAACCATCTGACATCAACCAATAGCCGGCCAACTTCGTGTCCAGCCAAGTCCAGCCAAGATGACAGCACCGTTGAGCCAAGCCACAGACTCCCAAGCAGTAGGAGATATTCTTCTTTTGAGCCATGGGTTTTGGGGAGGCTTGTTATGCAGCAGTATTATGACAAAGGTGTGTCTCGTGACACTTAGAACAAAAACCCTTGAAATTCTACTTGGGCTCATAAGATGCTCTCAGACTGACCTCGCCCCAATCTAAGTCATTTCCAACTCCCGTCCTTCCCTCCCAGTTCACCAGCCAGCTGGCTGATCCTTGGACCTGTCTGGAATCCTCCCATCTCCCCACCTGCCTGGTGCTCCGCCCCTGAAAGTTGACAAGCCCTTCCCACCCCTTCATTGAGAAGTTCTGCTCAGTGGACATGTCTGAGACAGGACGCCTCCCAGCCACTTGTTCTTGTGCAGCTGATTTACAAGGCTGTGTTAATTTCTGCTATACAGCAAAATGATTCAGTTATACATATATTTACATACTTTTTCATATTCTTTTCCATGATGGTTTATCATAGGATTTTGAATATAGTTCCATGTGCTGTACACTAGAACCTTGTCATTTCCAGCTACATTTCTGAAGGGTTACTACATCACTTCCTACTGCCTGGCTCTAATTTATTTTTCTTCTAAGCATTTATTGCTGCCTGACATCATGTTACACATGCTTGTCTTTTTCTGCATGAACTGTTCCCAGTGACTTGGTTTTGTAACTACAGCAATCCCTGCTGTGGGGAACCGGGCCTGGAACACAAGCAGTGCTCAAGTGACAAGTGTGAATGAATGAATGAATGAATGAATGAATAGTCATGCAATAAACACCCACAGGCCAGGGATACCACGCTTTGTTCCAACTGTGTAGACCTCTGTTGAGATGTTCAGGTGCGTCTTTTTCCCCTGATAAGGAGGCTGAGGGTGCGGCAATTCCCAACCAGACAAGACGAATAGGCATAGGGGAGACTTCATCTCACCTTTGTTCAGACTCTCATGTTTTCCATCTCACGATATTTTTTAAAAATATTTTTACTTGTTTGACTATGTTGGGTCCTAGTTGTGGCACATGTGGGATCTTTAGTTGCAGTATGTGGGCTCTAACTCCCTGACCAGGCATTGAACCCGGGCCCCCAGATTTGGGAACTTAGTGTCTTAGCCACTGGACCACCACAGAAGTCTCATCTCTTGGTATTTTTAATTCCATAGAGTAGAAATGGGTCCAGGAACATTAATTTTCCTCTTCTTCAATTCCCACCACAAAGAACACTTCTTGAGTTCTTCCTAAGTGTGAGAAATCTGGCTTTAATGATTCTCCCCACTTTTCCTTGCTAACAGCTCAAGACAATGGCCTGAGGAATCCACATGTCTTTAGAAATAATAGGGACTTGCCTGGATGGTGCAGCGGCTAAGACTCTGTGCTCCCAAGGCAGGGGGCCCAGGTTACTTCCTGGTTGGGGAACTAGATCCCACATGCCGCAAATAAGAGGTCACATACTGCAAACCCAACACCGTCAAATAAATCAACAAAAATTTTAAAATAAAAAGTAAAAATAATAATTGATGAATTCACTGTCCACATATATATTGTTTAATCATGCTTATTTCCAAAACCCCAAAAGAAAGGCAAGTGGGGAAACTGCCCCTCAGTTGCTACGAAGCTGCTTCAGAAGATATTTTCTACTATATTGTTCTGCATCCTCCTCTAACATAACATTCCAAGTAAGACCATCACGTTTCATTAGCCATGCTTTGCTTCCTGGGGAAACAGTAGGTTCCTTTCTCTAAGGAATGAGAATTACATAATTGTTTCTATTTCCCTTTATATCCAGGCTGCATGGAGATGCAGGCCAAATTAGATTTTAGAGTAACTATGTCTAACTTCCAAGCTGGTGAATTCGAATTCTCCTTTCTCTTTATCTGAATTTTCTCCTTCCATTCATATTATCTGTGCATGTTCTATTACACGTGATGGTTTTTGTGATTTGATGATATTCTGGGAAATAAGCATGATAAAAAACATATATGCAGACACTGAATTCATCAATTATTATTTTTACTTTTTATTTTAAATTTTTTATTGATTTATTGATTTGTGTTGGGTTTGCAGTATGTGAACTCTGAGTTGCGACATGTGGGATCTAGTTCCCCAACCAGGGATAGAACCTGGGCCCCCTGCATTGGGAGCGCAGAATCTTAGCCACTGTACCACCCAGCGAAGTCCCTATTATTTTTAAAAGTATAAAAATCAGAACAAATTCAAATCTGGAAAAGATTATCTGTTTCGTTAGTGCAGAGGGTTCTAGACAGTTTCAGTATTATTCTAATTGGATTGTCTTAGAAAACAGCTACATATTCAATCTTGTCTTAGTTTCACAAATAGCTTTTGTATTTCGAAGGAAAAGATAGGTTCCATTTTGCGACATGTGGGATCTAGTTCCCCAACCAGGGATAGAACCTGGGCCCCCTGCATTGGGAGCGCAGAATCTTAGCCACTGTACCACCCAGCGAAGTCCCTATTATTTTTAAAAGTATAAAAATCAGAACAAATTCAAATCTGGAAAAGATTATCTGTTTCGTTAGTGCAGAGGGTTCTAGACAGTTTCAGTATTATTCTAATTGGATTGTCTTAGAAAACAGCTACATATTCAATCTTGTCTTAGTTTCACAAATAGCTTTTGTATTTCGAAGGAAAAGATAGGTTCCATTCACCAAAATCACTGCAGATGGTGACTGCAGCCATGAAATTAGAAGACACTTACTCCTTGGAAGAAAAGTTATGACCAACCTAGATAGCATATTCAAAAGCAGAGACATTACTTTGCTGACTAAGGTCCGTCTAGTTACGGCTATGGTTTTTCCTGTGGTCACGTATGGATGTGAGAGTTGGACTGTGAAGAAGGCTGAGCACCGAAGAATTGATGCTTTTGAACTGTGGTGTTGGAGAAGACTCTTGAGAGTCCCTTGGACTGCAAGGAGATCCAACCAGTCCATTCTGAAGGAGATCAGCCCTGGGATGGATTTCTTTGGAAGGAATGATGCTAAAGCTGAAACTCCAGTACTTTGGCCACCTCATGCGAAGAGTTGACTGATTGGAAAAGACTCTGATGCTGGGAGGGATTGGGGGCAGGAGGAGAAGGGGATGACCGAGGATGAGATGGCTGGATGGCATCACCAACTCGATGAACGTGAGTCTGAGTGAACTCCAGGAGATGGTGATGGACAGGGAGGCCTGGTGTGCTGCAATTCATGGGGTCGCAAAGAGTTGGACACGACTGAGCGACTGAACTGATTCACAGTTCGGAGAAGGAAATGGCAACCCACTCCAGTATTCTTGCCTGCAAAATCCCATGGACAGGGGAACTTGGCAGGCTATAGTCTATGGGGTCGCAAAGAGTCGGACACGACTTAGCAGCTACATATTCACAATTTCATAAAAAAAAAAAGAAAAAGAAAAAAGGATGAAATGATCCTGTGAGCTGGTCACCAGTTCCTATCCCAAACTAGCAGCACAGCATCTTTGCTTCTCCCAGATGAGGGTCAGAGGTCAGCCATGTGGTCCAGGTTCTGCTGCAGCTATGCTGAGGCTGGAATCCTGCACCACCCAAATTCCCCCTCACTGGGCAAGTTTTCTTTGTGTGTTTGTGTTAAATTGCTTCAGTCATGTCTGACAAGGGCATGGCAACCCATGCCAGTATTCTTGCCTGGAGAATCCCATAGACAGAGTTCTCTCTGGTTCTCAGCAAATTAGGTTGACCAGCACCAGTCTGGGGATTCAATTTAATTCAAATCAATGACAACCGAAGACCGTGCATCACACTCCAGGAGTTGTGGGGATGTCCAGGAACTTCTGGAAATGCAAGGTCATCATTTTACCCGAGTTAACAGAAATGATAACGTTTTTCTAAGCCAAGTCAGCTGCATCTCAGCTCAGCATGACAATCACCTCCTCCCTTCTCCATTGCCCACTGATGGTCTTTGCTGCTCAAGGGGAAAAAAAGGCTAAAAGTGGGGTTGGGGTGTGTGGAATGGATTGAGAGTTTGAGGTTAGCAGATGCAAACTAGTATATAGAGAATGTATAAACAACAATGTCCTACTATACAGCACAGGGCACTCTATTCAATATCCTGTAATAAACCATAATGGAAAAGAATACATATGTATAACTGAATCACTTTGCTGAACAGCAGAATTTAGCAAAATATAGTAAATCAACTATACATCAATTAAATAAAATTTAAAAAAATAATAAAATGGGCTTCTCTGGTAGCACAGATGGTAAAGAATCTGCCTGCAACACAGGAGACCCAGGTTTGATCCCTGGGTTGGGAAGATCCCCTGGAGAAGGACTGACTATCCCCTCCAGTATTCTTGCTTTGGAAATCCCACAGACAGAGGAGCCTAGCAGGCTACAGTCCATGGTGTTGCAAAGAGTCGGACACGACTGAGCTTTAAACACTTTCACTTTCACCAAATAGGCAAAAAAGCTAATTCTGAATAGCCCTTTTATTACCATGACCAAATTATCAGAAGAAGAACATGGTGTTTTCAACTGATCCAAGTTGAAGCAATGCTGACAAAACATGGAGCTTCCTGGCTTGAGAGTGGTTCTTTGAAAGCAGCAAAGTTTAGCAGGTTCTGTCCAAGAGCCCAGGGACTTCAGCAACTCTATCTGGATCATCACCTCCCTGATTTTTTCCCTCCTATTCTCAGCCCAAAAGGCTCTCAGTGCCTGGTGTAAGAAAAACGCAGGTCCCATAGGGTTTTGCAAATTCACAAGACACGCGTTTTCCTTCAACTGCCATGGAATCAACCCCCTTACAAAGGACATGCCTCTTCTAATCTCCAGATCTTTTTTGTCTCCCTTTTTTGCATGGAGCACAAATCTTTTGAGAAAGAGCCCCGTTTGCCTCCAATAATGCTCCTGTCCCAGGCCAGCCTGGTTGGGCATGTCCTGCATTTCAGCCTTCTTGCAGGGGCTCCATGGTTCACCTACTGATTACATGGGTACTGAGGAGAAGAACTTCATGAAGGAGTTTGGGATCGACATGTACACCCTGCTATATTTAAAATGGATAACCAACAAGGATCTCCTGTTCCTGTATAGCACCAGAAATTGTGCTCACTGTTATGTGGCAGCCTGGATGGGAGGAGAGTTGCAGGGAGCATGGATACATGTATATGTATGGCTGAGTCCCTTTGCTGTCCACCTGAAGCTTTCACAACTGTTAATTGGCTATATTCCAATATAAAATAAAAAGTTAAAAAAACAACTCAGTGCATGGATTTGTTCCAGAAATAGAGCTGGGAGTGGATGGCATCAGGGCAGAGAGTGGAGAACAGGGGTTCAAAGAGGTGAGGGTGACTGCACGGCCTGGGCTGAGGCCAGTAAAGGCGCCAGGCTTTGGGTAAGTGAGCTGGGGCGGGAGGAAGGGTCATGTGAATGGTTTGAGGATGGTGCTGGGATCTGATTTCTATTTTCACAGTATTGCTCTGGCCGCCAAGTGAAGAATAGGACAAAACAGTAGTGGGAGCTGGCGACCAAGGGGAGTCGGTGACCAGAATCCCAGGCCCATAACAAAGCCACCTGTCCCCATGGACCCCTCACAGCCTCTAACCTCTCCTGCTCTTTCTGCCTTCCTGGTGACAAAGGCTGTCCNGAAGAATAGGACAAAACAGTAGTGGGAGCTGGCGACCAAGGGGAGTCGGTGACCAGAATCCCAGGCCCATAACAAAGCCACCTGTCCCCATGGACCCCTCACAGCCTCTAACCTCTCCTGCTCTTTCTGCCTTCCTGGTGACAAAGATGACCATGTCCACTGATGGCTGTCCATGGCCTGCTCATCAGCTAAAGTCTCATCATCCAATTCCACCCTTAGAAATGGAGCCAAAGGGAGGAGCCCAACCAGACCCCACACGCTCTCCTTACAGACCACAGTCCAGCTCCCCAGACCCTGGGATTCCACACCCCAAAGTCCCCAAGCTCACTCTCAGCTCCTGCACAGTCCCCCTCCCCAGTCTAACCCCCCACCAAACGCCGATGACAGCCCTGGTGTGCACTCCCTGGACCGGAGGGCAGCCAAGGAGAGGGCTGTTTGCAGGGCACCAGTCAGAACCTGGATGTGAACTCGGGTGTCTCCATGTGTGCAAGGCCCTGATGATGAGGCTCAAACCCCAGGTCAGACAGAAGGGTGGTGGGGCCCCGAAAGCTGGGAATGCAATAGCCCTTCACCCATTCTGGATGAGAGGAAACACTGGCCGGAAATCCAGCAGGCAGGCAGGAGATACAGAATGGAATTTCACACCCTGAAATTATAAATGGGGCTTCCTCTGCTCACAGGCAGCATCGGTGCTATTGGTCACCTAGCCCAAACACTCTAGGGTGGAGCAGGCTGAATAATGTTCCCCAAAGATGTTCGCCTCTCAAGCCTTGGGTGGCCTGGGACTATGTCACCTTACAGGACAAAGGGATTTTCACTGGGATTAAGTTTAGGATGTTGAGATGGGGAGATTATCCAAGTGGACCGAGTGTCATCACATGTTCCTGACATGAGGGAGGCAAGAAGTCAGAGAAGAGAGAAGATGCTAATTGCTGGCTTTGCAGGGAGCGGCAGGGACCAGGAGCAGCTGTCAGAAGGTGGGGACAGCAGGAAATGGTCTCCCCATAACCTTCTGAGAGGTAGGCAGTTCTACTGACACCTTGATTTTAGCCCATGTGACTCATTTTGGATCTGACCTCCTGAAGTGTAAGAGAATACATTTGTCGACTCACAGGCTTGGAGAATGAACCTACAGTTGCTAAAAGGAAGGATGCGGGGAGGGGATAGTTAGGGAGTTTGGGATGGACACGTGCACACTGTTTTATTTAAAATGAGTAACCAACAAGGACCTACTGTATAGCATCCAGAACTCTGTTCAAAGTTATGTGGCAGCCTGGATGGGAGCGGGGGTTTGGGGGAGAACAGATACGTATATATGTATGGCTGAGTCCCTTCACTGTTCACCTGAAGCTATTACAACTCTGTTTGTTAATCGGCTATGTGTGTGTGCATGTGCTAAGTCGATTCAGTCGTGTCCAACTCTCTGATCCTATGGATCATAGCCCGCCAGGCTCCTCTGGATTCTCCAAGCAAGAATACTGGAGGGAGTTGCCACGCCCTCCGGGGGATCTTCCTGACCCAGGGATCTAAGCCACGTCTCTTATATGTCTCCTGCACTGGCAGGTGGGTTCTTTACCACTAGCTTGGGAAGTCCTAATCAGCTATGTGCTGTGCTGTGCTTAGTTGCTCAGTTGTGTCTGACTCTTTGCAATCCCATGGCCTGTAGCCCACCAGGCTTCTCTGTCCATGGGGATTCTCCAGGCAAGAACACTGGAGTGGGTTCCCATGCCCTCCTCCAGAGGATCTTTCCAACCCAGGGATCGAACTCAGGTCTCCTGCATAGAAGGCGGATTCTTTTACCATCTGAGCCACTAGGGAAGCTCCTATACCCCAACAGAAGATAAAGTTAAAAAAAAAAATAGCTTTTGCACATCAAAAAAGAGAAAATACATCTGTTTTATTTTGCATTGTGTTACAGCAACAATTAGAAGCTAACACAGTTTCTCAACCTTGGTGCCAATGCCATTTTGGGCCACTTAGTTCTCTGCTATGGAAGTGGTCCTGTACATTGTGGGAGGGTTAGCAATATCCCTGGCCTCTGCCCATGAGATGCCAACAGCCCCCTCCTCAGTCATATACATCAAAAATGTCTCCAGATTGTCAAATTCCCCCTGCAGGCATAGGCACCCAGGAGGCACAGTCACCCAGAACCTCTACCCTACACTGTCCTTCATGGTGACTTTTCTCCATGAGACCCTCAGCAAAGCCCCTGGGTACACTCTCCTTTCCCAGCCCATCCTCCACTGACTCCACCAAACACCAAACACCACCTTTCCCAACTGCTGTGGGTAGAGAGTTGAATGAAACACAGTTTGTGCCCTCAGAGAACTCACAGTGGTCCAGGTAGCTCCTGAAATGAATAACTACATGGCATCTCACGCCATTAGGGATATGTTCTAAATTCAGAGCAAAGGGTAAAAAGAAACATGGTCAGGGTTAGCCTTGGTCCTTCCTCCAGAGAGGGCCAGGGAGACACTCGGGGGCGTCTCAGACACCACCAGCACTGGGCATGGCTCTGTCATCTCCTGAATCACACAAGGGTGTGGTTCCCCTTTAGGGCCAGCAGAAAGAATAGGACATCTTTACTCTTAAACTGGGGACTTCACCGATGGCTGAGAGGTAAAGAATCCGCTTGCAATGCAAGAGATATGGGTTTGATCCCTGGGTCAGGAAGATCTCCTGAAGGAGGAAATGGGAACCGACTCTAGTATTCTTGCCTGAAAAAATCCCATGCACAGAGGAGCCTGGTGGGCTACAGTCCACAGTGTTGAAAATAGTTGGACACGACTAAGCACAAGCGTGCACGTACACTCTTAAATTGAGATGTAATTCACATACCATAGAATTCACCCCTTAAAGCGTACAATTCAGAGGTGTTGGTACATTCACAATGTTTGGTAATCATCATGCTAATTCCAGAACACTTTCATCACCCCCAGAAGAAACCCCGTATCCATTTCGCACCTCACCCTAGTCCTTACCAACATGGATCTGAGTCCCCTCAGAATTCTAGCAGTTCCCCCAAATAAGCTAAAGGTGGAGTTAAAATCACTTCCTGGTGCAGGACGGTGGGTGGGCGCTCCATAACTCTGCTCTGTGCTTGCGACATACAAACGCTTAATCTATGTACTAGATTGTAGAACTGCAGGCGATTATTTTATTCTTTTATGTTAAACTTTTTTTCCCACTATGAGAATCCAATAAAATTTTAACACTTAAAAAAAAAAGGCAACGAATTCATTCAGCTTAACTCAGTAATATCAAAAGCAAATCAACCCACCCATTAAATATTGAAGGAGATCCCGGCTCATCAGGAATGCATGAGGCTATCCAATTACCTGCAGCTTGATAAAGCAGTTTTCTGACTTAGCTATTCTCTTTATAACAAAGGTCATTAACCATCTGAAGAACAGCTTAAAATTCATGAAATCTATAAAACCAACGTAGACACCTCTGGTCTTCAACTTAAGCCCAATTTCCATTCCGGAGTGCTGCCTAGCATCTCTTGCTCAGCTGTGTTTAACATTCTAAGAAATGGAAATGCATAATTGGTTTTACGGGATCGCTTCCAGAAACATTCAAATTTTGTTATTTATTGCTTTGTATACCACAGAAAGGGTAAAAACAGCCCCACAGAGCCCTGAATTTTTATGATTTTGAAACTCAAAAGGAGTTTCAACCAGTCTCTGCTTTGGAATTCTGCGGCCCCTCCTTCCTCACGTTGACCCCCGGGGAAAGCGGAAGTGGAAGCGTGTCCTACCTTTAAGACCTGTTCTAGGTTCTCCAGCTTGGCTTGGAGCTGGTGTTTCTCCTTCACGGCCAAATCACGTTCTCTGGTCACTATGGTGAGCGTGTGTTTAAGCCGAGCATACTCTGCTTTCACCTAAAGTAGCAAGAATGGAGAGAAGGGGCGTTTACAATATGCACAGGAGCTGCGGTGGGTATTTGTCCCCAGCTGTCATCTGTCCCTTCCCCTTTAAGTTCTTTTTGGAGACTTCCCCTCCCTCATCCTCAGTCCTGGACTTCGTAGTGGGTCCACTCCTGCTGGGGTGAATACGTGTGACCAAGGGCTGGCCAATCAGCACACAGCCTCTCTCTTCATCCCACCCATCCTCACCACAGCCACAGTGATTGGATCAGGCCTGGAGATGTGACCGAGGCCTAGCCAATCAGTATAATCCTGGAGAAGGCAATAGCAAGCCACTCCAGTACTCTTGCCTAGAAAATCCCATGGATGGAGGAGCCTGGTGGGCTGCAGTCCATGGGGTCGCTAGAAGTCGGATGCGACTGAGCGACTTCACTTTCACTTTTCGCTTTCACACAATGGAGAAGGAAATGGCAACCCACTCCAGTGTTCTTGCCTGGAGAATCCCAGGGACAGGGGAGCCTGTTGGGCTCCTGTCTATGGGGTCGCACAGAGTCGGACACGACTGAAGCGACTTAGCAGCAGCAGCAGCAGCAGGAATCTGGGAAGAGATTCCCTGGGAAGATATTCACCCCTGTACTTGGAAAGCTAAAGACAAAGGTTGGAGCTACACTGCTATTTGCATTCATGAGGGAAGAACTCATCTGAGAATAGACTCTGGAGATGTAGAGGGAGAAGCAAGGTCCTGATGACATTGTGTGAGCAACCAGATCAAGCTGTGCCTGAAGCTAGTGCTTTCTTTTCTAGTTACTTGGGCCAATAGATCCCGTTGGTTTACTTGTGTCAATTTAAATTGTCTTCTGTCCCTTTGAACTGAAAGTCCTGACAGACACAAAATGTTACTCAAATTGTGTAGCCATACTAAATTCTTTTGCCTAAAATTTCACCTCTGTCGTAAAAGTGGACAAAAATGGTAACAAAGCACCACGTGGATTTGGATGATGGATGCTCCAATAACCTCAGAAACCATGTTCATTTTCAGCCCAGAACCCCCAGGACTCCCATGTTTAAAGCTTATCTGGGAGGCTCTATTAACCCTCAATCTCTCTTCTAGCTCCTTTGAAACAGACAAGGGCATGCCCTTGATGAGAGAAGTTACCTGATTTCTTCTCCATTATTTTTTCATTGCGCAGCGTGCTTTATTCCAGCCATGGAATTTTAATTTCTTCCCCTCCTCCCCAAACATTACATGAATTATGGCTTCAATAACAGACTGTCACAAAGGCATGGGGTTTTTTTGCCTTTTTTTTTTTTTTTTGTAACTACATAAGTCCTTTCTGTTTCAAATGCTTTATGTACGATCTTTGTGTAACCTGACAGTTTCCGTGGCACAGAAAGAAAAGAAGGCACCCACTTGGCATTTGTAAATGGAGCAGGGTTACAGGGAAGCTGTTATTAAGAGGTCGTGGAGAGGTCTGATTCACAAAAGTATTTTCGTGCCATTTTGCTACAGTGTGATGCATCAAGCAATAAACTCAGGGGAAAATTCAAATGCTACCTGGTGAAAATGCCATGACCTAATGGAACTAAGCAGAACCCGCATTTGAACCTCAACTCCAGGTTTGCTGAAAGCCTTCGCTTCTCATGTCCTGACTAATCAAGGAAATTAGACTTGGGAACAGTATCCGAAAGCCCTGAGTCCAGTCTTCCACCATAGCCAGCAGAAGGCTTCTAGAATAGAAGTCAGATCTTGCTGCTCCCTGATTAAAAACTCCCAGGACTGCCGTGGAAATTGGAATCAAGTCCAAATTCCTGATGTGGCCCCAAAGTCCTGCAGCATCTGGCTTACCCACCTCTCTGATCTGACTTGTTACCATCCACCATGCCCAGTCACCATTTTAGTTCGCTGATTCCTAGAATGTCGACGTTCACCCTTGTCATCTCTTGTTTGACCACTTCCAATTTGCCTTGATTCATGGACCTGACATTCCAGGTTCCTATGCAGTATTGCTCTTTACAGCATCGGATCTTGCTTCTATCACCAGTCACATGCACAACTGGGTATTGTTTTCGCTTTGGCTCCATCCCTTCATTCTTTCTGGACTTATTTCTCCACTGATCTCCAGTAGCATATTGGGCACCTANACTCTGGGAGACAGTGAAGGACAGGGAAGTGGGCATGCTGCAGTCCATGGGGTCGCAAGGTGTCAGACATGACTCTGTGACTGAACAAAGAGGGAGCTACAAAAGTTCCCCAAGCCAACTCTTGACACTACCAGGGTATAACTGAGAGATATAAATCTCAAAAACAGACTTTGGCCAGTTCCCCCCGACACACACATAGCAAAAATTATTTTAACAACCTAGCCTCAAATTTTTCCTTTGTATTTCAAGAGATTCTTGGGAACCAAATATAAGAGTTCTTTGGCACAACACTGTAAATCAAATATATGCAAAAAAAAAAACCAAAAATCTTCTTGGAGAGCTGGTAGCATCCTCTTTCTATTTCCTTCCTACACTCCTCCCCAACTCACTGAGAATCCTGCTGTTGCCCCCTGGTACTAGTACGGGCTTGGCCGCTCTCTGCCTGTCTTCAGCTTTCTCCATCCACATTGGGGGCAGGGTTGGGGGGAGGCAGAAACTGCCATCTGGTCATCTTCCACTTGCTTACTTCCTATGGGACCACTGAACAGAGGAAAAACCACCAAGAACCAACCAAGTTCTCAGTGTCCCAAGCCTCTCCCCCTGGAGCCCCTTTGTCTGTCTTTCCCACTCCTTTCCCAAGAGCCTGGTGCGGGCCCCCAAGAGACAACATGAAGAAATACTCCTGAGATGCATGGGGTACCCGGGAGTCTTCAGGTTTGGTGGATACCTGGGGCTTACACAATCCGGTGGACCTTCTTTGAGAAAAAGCATGAAAGATTCTGAATATGAATTGAGGAGCAAAAGGGAATATTTACTCCAAATGGGAAAAGATTTCACAGAAAAATACCGGGAATCTCGTTTCTTTTCTCCCAACTCTGGGACAACTGGCCAGAAATGCCTGCACAGAAGTAGATCTCTGGGCTTTCCAGATAGTCCAGTGGTTGAGACTCCACCTTGCAGTGCAAGGGATGCTGGTTTGATCCCTGCTCTGGGAAGATCCCACCTGCCACGGGGGCAAGTAAGCCCAGTGTGCCAGGACTCCTGAGCTGGCGCTCTAGACCCGGCCCTCTGCAACAAGAGAAAAGCCACCACAAGGAAAAGCCCACACACCGCATGGGGGAGTAGGCCTGGATCGCCAGAACTAGAGAAAGCCTGCGAGCACCAACAAAGACCCACCACAGCCAAAAAAATTAAATAAATAAGTGAACCTTTTTTTTTTCTAAATGAGAATAAATTTTTAATACATAAATGGGTTTCAACCTGGCCTCCTGGGCCTCTATGAACATCCAGAGTCCACTCGGAGCGGCCAGAGAAGGTGAGCGTCCTTGCCACCCTCTTAACCTCAGACCAAGTCCAGGCACCACGACTCCGTCTCCTTCTCCTCCTCCGTCTCCTCCTTCGCCGCCTCCCTCTCCAACAGTACCGCAGAGAGAGCAAAGGAGAGGCCCTCCAGCGTGCCTAGGGGTGTCTGTCCTGAGGACCAGCCCTGGAGGGTTCACTCAGGGTGCCTCGTGCGCTTATCACCCGGTCAGCCCAGGCTGCAGCCTCACACACCTGACCAGCTAAAGGGTCTCAGCCCCGGGAGCCTCAGACCCTGCCTCTCTCCATCTTAGCTACCACCCACCCACAAGCTCAGCACTGGGCCCCAGGATTCGGGAAAGGATGCTCCAGGGTTTTCTAATTAGAGGTTATAAAAATTACCTACCATTAAATAAGCAGAGACATTACTTTGCCGACTAAGGTCCCTCTAGTCACGGCTATGGTTTTTCCTGTGGTCGTGTATGGATGTGAGAGTTGGACTGTGAAGAAGGCTGAGCGCCGAAGAATTGATGCTTTTGAACTGTGGTGTTGGAGAAGACTCTTGAGAGTCCCTTGGACTGCAAGGAGATCCATCCAGTCCATTCTGAAAGAGATCAACCCTGGGATTTCTTTGGAAGGAATGATGCTAAAGCTGAAACTCCAGTACTTTGGCCACCTCATGCGAAGAGTTGACTCATTGGAAAAGACTCTGATGCTGGGAGGGATTGGGGGCAGGAGGACAAGGGGACGACCGAGGGTGAGATGGCTGGAGGGCATCACGGACTCGATGGACGTGAATCTGAGTGAACTCCGGGAGATGGTGATGAACAGGGAAGCCTGGTGTGCTGCGATTCATGGGGTCGCAAAGAGTCGGACACGACTGAGTGACTGAACTAAACTGAACTGATGCTCAGTCAATTTGGCCTCTTTTCATCCCTTGAACAAGCCAAGCTTATTCCTGCCCCAGGGCCTTTGAATGAGCAGTTACCACTGTGGCACCTCCCACTCCACCCCGACTCTCTGCTCATCAATTATGTCACTCCAGACAAGCCCTTGAGGTACCGATATCCTCCCTACTTGTCTGTCTTCATCGCCCTCGCCATTTTCCCCTGCTTTATTTTCCATGGGCATTTGTCACTATGTGAAATTATCATATGAGCAGTTTACATTTTTTCTCAGGGTTGCGCCTCATTAGATTGTAAGCTCCGATGGGACCAGAATTTTCTTTAGTGATCCAGTTTCCTCTTGTCAGAGTAGAGAAGTAGAACAAATAGCCAAAGCCCATGTAAGTCAGGTATTTCCAAGAAACTCAAACTCATACTTTGGAGGGAAGCTGACTTGGGTTTCAGGCTCCATTTGCCAGCCTCATTTATTTGTGTATATTTAGTTATTATCCAGCCCCTTATAAGAGCACAGGGCAGTCAGGAATCATCCTGCCAAGGGCACTGCCCAGAGCTTTGGTCAAGAATAGCCAATTCCCTTTCTGTTTTATCATAGGATATATATATATTTTTTTAATTGGAGGATAATTGCTTTACAGTGTTGTGTTAGTTTCTACTGTGCAACAGCTGTGAATCAGCTAGCTATAGGGATACATATATCCCCTCCCTGTTGAGCCTCCCTCCCATCCACCCATCCCACCCCTCTAGGTCATCCTAGAACAACAGCTGAGCTCCCTATGATAAACCATGATGGAAAAGACTATTAAAAACAGAATACATATATATAATGTAATCACTTTGCTATATAACAGGAATTAAAAACATTGCAAATTAACTACACTTCAATAAAAATAAATAAAAAGATTTTTTAAAGCATTAAAATAATAGTCCATCCCCAACCAGCAGACAGACCACAACCCAGAAGTGAATCTGGAAACTGACTGGCTGCCGCCAGACCTGTGTTTCCACAGGGACGTTGCCAACGGCAGACAGAACAGATGGACATTAGCGGGTCAGGCCCACCCAAAAATCCCATTTACCCCAAAGCTAAAAGGTTGTGCTTTCGTTGTACCTTATATTGTGTTCATTGTAGTAACAACAGAAAGCGATTTTTGGTGGGGAAAAAAAGCGCCAAGTTTTATTTGTCTTGAAGACAGTGCTTTACAGGATAGCTGAGGATGAGCAAGAATCTGCAGAGGACTTCTGGGCCACTAGAAGGCTTTGCAAGTTGTTGGTGCTTGTGCTTTAATACATCAGATACACTTCATCTCATGCCACGATTGTGGGTTTGCATTTCTTTGACTTAAAGTTTCTCCATCATGTCCCCTTTATGGTCACAATTATGGAATGATTAAGGTCACTTCCCTGGTTTGCAACAATGGAAAGGAAGTTTGTTGGTTAGGAGGGATGGGATAGACAAAGGGACTGATTGGGGGCAAGGGTGGACTGAGATAGGCTAAATTAAAACCCATAAGGAAGTCCACATCCTAATCCTGGAGCCTGTGAATGTTGCCTCATAAGCAAAAAAGACTTGGAAGGAGAGATTAAGGATTTTGAGATTGTCCTGGATTATCTTAGTGGCTCCAGTGTAGTGATGACAAGGGTCCTGATGAGAGGAATGCAATATGAAGATGCTACCTTGCTGGCTTTGGAGATGGAGGAAGGGCCCAAGGGCCAAGGAATGAGGGCACCTCTAGAAGCTGGAAGACATGAGAACGTAGTTCCCTCCTGGAGCCTGCAGAAGGAGTGCAGCCCTGCAGACGCCTTGATTCTAGGACTTCGGACACTAACCAGTCTGGGTCCATTGTTTCCACAATATAGAAAGGAGATGCAAAAGGAAGCGTTGAAAACACGAGCTTAAACTGGTCTTGGAAATCTCAAAAACTAACCTCACCCATGAAAAAATGATGTTTGTGGTAATCTCCACTCTTTCCCAGACTTCCCTGGTGGCTCAGATGGTAAAGAATCTGCCTGTAATGCATGAGACCTGGGTCCCATTCCTGGGTCAGGAAGATCCCCGGAGGAGGGGATAATAACCCACTTCAGTATCCTTGCCTGGAGAATCTCACAGGCAGAGGAGCCTGGTGGGCTACAATCCATAGGGTCACAAAGAGTTGGACACTACTGAAGCAACTTAGCACCCATGCCCCCACAGACTCAATGAGAAAGTAGCCTGAACCTCCAACTGATTATAAGAACGGCTAGCCAGTTTGCGGAGAATTTAATGGGCTCCTTTGAACCCAAGTGAGTAAAAAATTTGGAATCATTTGTTTTTTAAGTTGGGTTTGCAGGCATCAAGGGCACTGACCCATCCTTTGCACTGTGTCCTGGGTTCCTGGTTCATTTGTTTCATTTCATGGGGAGGCCTGCCCAGTAGAATTCAACTCAATATTCTAAATAGTTCAATAACCAAGTTTGCACCTAAGAGGCAATCCCTTCTGGGCAGGCTTCGGGGAAGACACTGACCCTGTATCCCTGTACATTAATAATTAAAAGCTCTGATCATTAATTTTGCGTACTTAATCAAGGCTACTGAAAAGCAGATTGCAAATCCAGCCTGAGTCAGCTGTGGGAATTGGGAATTCCCAGACTTCTTCCGGAGAACCAGATGAAACACTTCCTTGTATTTCTATAGGTCTCGGGGGTTCCACCCCAATGGATCTGGTTCTGTGGTTGAATTCTTTCACCATCAACATGAACCAACCTGCCCCTTATACCTCCCTAAGTTACCCTGGGACACAGACACTGGTCTCCCAAGGCAGTCCTTCGGGACCTGCTGTTTCCCACGGTGACTCCCCTGAAGACACCCTGCTCGGGCACCCCAGGGGAACGCCCAGCCCTGTAAGCCTGGCAAGGGGCAGGACAAATATGATGTCTATGGCAACACCAGGCTCCCCGCCTCCTCTCTGCAAGCTCTGCTGTTCCAGTCTGTGCCTGTGAGTCACTCCATGCCCTCACACCCCACTGCAATGCCTATGGTAAAGAATTTGCCTGCAATGCAGGAGATCTGGGTTCGATCCCTGGGTTAGGAAGATCTCCTGGAGAAGGAAATAGCTACCCACTCCAGTATTCTTGCCTGGAGAATCCCACGGACAGAGGAGCCTGGTGGGCTGCAGTCCATGGGGTCACAAAGAGTCAGACACGGCTGAGTGACTAACACACACATGACATCAAATTTACTGTCTTAATGTTTTCGAGTGTACAGCCCAGTGGCATGAAGTATGCTCGCACTGTTGTGGAACCATCACTAACACCCATCTCCAAAACTTTTCATCTTCCCAAACTGAAACTCTGTCCCCCTTAGACACTAACTCCCCATCCCCCTCCTCTAGCCCCTGCCTCCCACTACCCTACTTTTCTGTCTCTATGAATCTGACTCCTCTAGGGACTTTATATGAGTGCAATCATGCAGTATTTGTCCTTCTGGACTGGCTTATTTCACTGAATATAATGTCTTCTTCCACGTTGCAGCAGGTGTCAGAACTTCCTTCATTTTAAGGTTGAGTAATAATAGTCCATTGTGTGTATATATAATTAATTCCCAGGTGGCACTAGTGGTAAAGAATCCACCTGCCAATGCAGGAAACTTAAGAGATGCAGGTTCAGTCCCTGGGTTGAGAAGATCCTCTGGAGGAGGGCATGGCTTCCCACTCCAATAGGGTTGGCCAAAAAAGTTCATTAGAGTTTTTTGGTAGATGTTATAAAAAAAAAATCTACCCATATATGTACACACACACACACACACACACACAAATATACTGCATCTTATATAACATTTGCTGATATTCGTTCATAGATGGTCACTTGGGTTGCTTCCATCTTTTGGCTATTGTGAATAATGCTGTTATAAACATGAAAGGACAAATATCTCTTCTTAATCCTGTTTTTAATCCTTTGGGGTATATCTCCAGAAGTGAAATTGCTGGATCATGGAGTAATTCTATTCTTAATTTTTTAAGGATCTGCCATCCTGTTTTCCGTAGTCACTGCCCCATTTTATATTCCCACCAACAGGGCACAACAGCTCCAATTTCATCACATCCTCTCCAACACTTCTTATTTCCTGAAAAGCAGATTTTTTTTTTTCTTAAAAAAAGGGGGAGTCAAGCAGGAAGGCAGGAAAAGAAGTATAAAATCAAAAAAGCTCTATTTTTATAGTAAATTGTTAGGACTCAGTTATTCTTTCAAATAAACATTCTGTAATTATGGAAAGTTAAGCAATTAGCAATTTCAAACCACCAACTGATTGTTAACTAATAAATTCACCGAGTACGTATGATGTTTCCTGAGATAGGTACTGGGGATTCTGTGATGAATAAGATGGCAAAGACCTCTGCTACCTAGGAGCTGACATTATTGCAGGGTGGACAGACAGACACACAAGTGAAGATGTGATCAACCAAGTGATGAGACACACAAGAAGAGAAAAGCTGAGCGAAGCCACATAATTAAAGGAAGGGGACGGGTAGCTGGAGGCAGTGAAGGTCTAGCTGAGGAGGCAACTCACCATGAAGAGCAAGAGGCTGGTGGCTATTTGAAAAGGAGGGAGCAGAGTTCTAAGCAGAGAAAGTCATGGCACACTGAGACCAGCTTGGTGGTCTGAGGAGCAAAAAGAAGGTCAGCGTGAACAGGACTTCCAGAATCAAAGATGGAGAGGCAGATGACAAGGCTGAGCAAGACGGCAGCCACAGGGAGGAGTTTTGTTGCTATTTTGGGAGGTTTTTACTCCAAAGAGCAACATAGTCTGGTCTGAGTCACAGGATCACTCTAGATCATGCTGGAAACTGATTGTAGGACATGAAGAAGGGAGGTAGGCAGGCCAATTAGGAGACTGTTTCATCATTCAGGCAGGAGAAAATGGCAGCCTGTGCTTGTGGGATTGGAAATGGGAGGGCTGAGGGCTGTCGGAGAGTGAGGCATAAAGAAAGCATAAAGGACCACTCAGAGCATCTAGGCCTGTAAAAAAAAATCTATGAGGACTATGGAAGGCCGGAGCACATGTCATGTGTGGAACTCCTGGGACTCTCAAGATTCTAAGTCCAGAAAATTCTGAGCCCTCTCCTCTGCCTAATTTTCCAGGCAGAAAAAATTAGGAGTCCAATTATGTTAGGCTATGAAGGAGTGAAAGTATCCTACCTGAGGCTAGAGACTTGAGGCAAGGTACTGCCTGAACCAAGGCTGAGGTCAAGTCCCCAACTCCCAAAGAAGGCTGCCCAGAGCTCTGGCACAGACAAGGTACTGCAGTGGAGAGGCAGGGAGACCAGACCCACTGGCTCAGTGGTATCACCTGTGCAGGAACTCTGAGCTACCAATAATAGAACCCAATTCAAGACCAGGAGCACCCATGGGACGGTACAGAATGACAAAGAAGTAAGACAAGAGCAGAGACTGAGCACAGACAAGGAAAGAGAAATAGGGGGTAAAAATCTCCCATGAAAGATGAGTCTGAAAACAGAAATTCCAAAACACAGAAAGAAAACTCACACTGCTAAAGAGACTTAACAAAATCAGTAACCAGGATGAACTGACTCCAGAAGAAATAAAAATAATGAAGTGACCTGAAAATGACGCATCAGTGAGCAAGTTGAGGGTTCTCACAAAGACAAGGAATGACACCCATTAAAAAGCACGAGGAAGAAGCAACGGGGACAATTAGTGCCCCACGGTGGGAGGTGACAGCAACAGCCACCTGCAGTCAGGTCTGCAGGTTTCTTTGCTGGATTCTTCAAGTGTGTTCTCTGTTCGTCTCCTAAGTGAGTTCCTATCTGGGGATCACCCACATCTGAATTGACTTGGGAATCTCCTCTATAATACTTCAAGAGGTCTGAACTCGGGCTCATTCACACTCACGATAAGAGAGGAACAGGAACCATAGGGTTACAGACACCTCCCACAAGGAGAAAGGGTCCTCCTGCTGTTTCCAGGTCCTATATTTCAGTCAAGCCCCTTACCCTAGGCCACAGTCATTACAGTCTCCTCCCCTTATGGCATCTTCTGCGTTTGGTTCTGGAGAACAACGATCCCCAGCCTATGAGAAACTGCTTCCCTCCTCTGCGATGTTCCCAAAGGCATAAATTCATTTCCCCCTTTCTTATGTAAAGCAACCACAATGTAATTCCCTGTCAGCTCCTTGGGGGACCTGGAGACATTGTGGGATATCCCACATGAGAACCACTGGCAATCACAAGGGATAGGCACACTCTCCCACACCCCTCACTCTTGACCTTGGAAGTCTTGGATACCCCAAGGTGAAATAAAGGCAGCCATGTCTCAGAGAGAAACTTGTCTCAGGAGAAACTATTTTTCTTTAAAGCAGGAGTTGATATTACTATATTATTTTTTAAAGATTTTTTTTTTAACGGGCCATTTTTAAAGACTTTATTGAATTTGTTACAATATTGCTTGCATTTTATGTCTTGGGTTTTTGGCCATGAGTCATGTGGGTTCTTAACTCCAGGCTAGGGATTGAACCCACACACCCTGCATTGGAAGATGAGGTCTTAACCACTGGACAGCCAGGGAAGACCCCAGGAAAAACTTTAAGGAGGGGTTAAAACATCAGTCCTGAGGTCATTCTGCCTAAATACAAACTCGAGCTGGTTCACGTGTAAGACCTATGACCTCAGGCAGGTTGCCTGGTATCTCTACACTCTCTAAGATGGAAGGATGTGAGAGCACCTACTCAGCAGCCATTGGGAGGACTACATGAGATGGTTCTCCTAGAGTCCCGAGCATTTCCCTGCACACAATGGCGGCTCAAGCAGGGGTCCCCTTCCCTACTGGAGGCACCACTCTCACTCTGCACACCTTCCACAGTCTGCCATAACCACCCACTCAATTCCTGCCATCACCTTCCTCTGCCCCTCCCCTAGAAGAGCGGACTGCGAGAAGGCAACGTCGGGAAGAGAAGCAGGGCTGGCTCTTTCATTCAGTTTTCTGGTGGTTGTAGGAAAGTTGCATTCATCAATTTCATCTCTATTCCATCTCAGTGATTCAAGGTCAGCTGCTTAACCTGACGAAATCAATCTTCAAGAGAAAAAAGCCGAGGATCTAAATCCAGTCCAGGAAGTACTGATCTACAATATCACCAGGTAAAAGGGGAAGGAGGGGGTGTACATGGCCATCTCTTCCCTCAAATTGGTCCAAGCATGAATCTGCACTCGGGGTACCACTTATTGTACCGGTTCTCCCACCTCAAGGAACTAGAAACAGAAAGAGCTGCTGAGAAGCAAACTTAACCCCAAACAATTCTCTGCTCCACAGCAAACAGTTTAGCAGAGGACAAACCCCCTTACACAGTGATGCTGAAAGAACCTATTCAGCACCCAACATCTCCAGGTAAAAGCCCAGAGAAGAATGAAGAAAGATGCCACTTGAGCTACATGGACTATGTGATTTACTTGCCAAATTATAGCATCTCATTTATCCAGTCTTGTCATTTAGCCCTGAAAAAGCCCAGAGGTGGGCATGGGGCAGGGGAACACATGTGGCCTCGCCCTCAATGCTGCAGTGATAGCAGACAATGGTCCTCCCCACCCCTTGGAGTAACAGGGCTCGGATGCTCCTCAGACATGCATGTTTCTTGGATTGCTTAGGGGAAAATCCAGAAAATGCCTACTGCTCAGGCTTCCAGTCCCATGAAGATGCTGAGAAGTAGGAAGACTTACCCTGGAAGCTTTCATCATTGACACCGTGCAGGACCAGAGCTGCCCACCCGGGGAAGCTGTCACCGCTCCAACGAGATCTAGCCCTTCTGGATTAATCAGCACCACCAAGAAAGGGCCGCTAAGCAAGAGATAGAACACCTTACATACTGGTCGCATGCTTGAGACCAGAAGGCCCCCCAAAGATGTGGGCTTTTAGTTGCAACACGACAAAATGAGACTCGCCAACAGGCGCGGGTGCATGAGCTATGACAATTCACAGGAGAAGGAGGAGGAGGAGGAGGAGGATGGGGTGGACTTAATATAATCTGACATTCCTGCTGAGTAACGAGGCTTTTCACAGCCTGGGGTAAAGGCGGCTGGTCACACCAGCGCCCAGATCACAGGTGTGCACACACACCTCCCTGCCACAGAGTGATCTGTGCCCCTCTGGCACCTCCTGTGCCAGGGGTTTGACACTGTTGACTACTGGGCACATTCGAGGACCCAGGAATTGAATCTGACAGCACACGCCCACTGCCTGGAGATGCAAAGCCAGTGACTCATGCATCACCAGGACTGTGATAACAAAGAACTTTCCGAGCACCAGCTGTATGAAATCACCCTCTAAGCTCCATCTTCTTGACCTGAAATAATGATTGTGAAGAGAGGAAAACCAGCCTCTGTGTAACTGTTGACTTCCTGGGAAATGGTCCAGCTTCCCTGTCCTTGGGAGACTCTCAGCATCATGTTGGGAGCAGACCGGATCTTGGATACTTTACATTTAAAGCCATCCAGGTAAGAGGACTTAGGATTCACCCAACAGTGGATGCATGAGACAGGGTCTACCCTGTAAAAATCAAAATGCACAGATTTTTCCATAACCACAGAAAAGGGCACGGTCTTTATTTCCGCTTTGCAGATAAACATTTGGAGGTTAGGACGAACTCCCAGCAGGCTGAAAGAGAGCTCTGGCATCTGAGTCATGGGATTAAGTGCAAACTGCCAGTGAGACTAAAGGGAGGACCCAGGACAGAGTGAGAGAAACAGAGGTGTTAAAACAGGCAGAAGAAGAGGCTCCTGCAAAGGGATGGTCAGGAGTGATGGGAAACAAGTGTGTGATGTTCTAGAAGCTAAGGAAGCACAAACTTGACAATGACGGTCCCCAGCATCAATTGCTCCCCAAGCCAAGTGAGGACCAAAGATGTTTAGTGGTTGAGGCACTGAAAGTGTTTCCCATGACCTCCAGGAGAGGCGCTGAGAGAGAACCTTCCTGCACTGTTGGTGGGCATGTAAACTGGTGCATCCACTATGGAAGACAGTGTGAATGTCCTGAAAAAACTAAAAATAGAGTCGCCATATGATCCATCAATCCCACTCCTGGACATACATCTGGAGAAAACTGTAATTCAGAAAGATACATGCACCACAGTGTTCAAAGCAGCACTATTTACAATAGTCAAACCATGGAAGCAACCTAAATGTCCACTGACAGGTGAGTGGATAAAGATGTGGTACATATGTACAGTGGAATATTAGCCAAAGAAAGAATGTAATAGTGCCATTTGCAGCAATATGGATGGACCTAGAGACTATTATACTAAATGAAGTCAGAAAAAGAAAGTCAAATATCATATGATATCACTTATATGCGGAATCTAAAAAAAATGATATGAATAAACTTACTTTGAAAACAGAAGGAGACTCACAGAAAACAAACTTACGGTTAACAAAGGGGAAAGATAGAGAGGGATAAACTTGGGATTAACATTTACACACCAGTAACACAGGCTTCCCTGGTGGCTCAGAGGTTAAAGTGTCTCCCCAATGTGGGAGACCCGGGTTCGATCCCTGGGTTGGGAAGATCCTCTGGAAAAGGAAATGGCAACCCACTCCAGTATTCTTGCCTGGAGAATCCCATGGATGGAGGAGCCTGGAAGGCTACAGTCCACAGGGTCGTGAAGAGTTGGACATGACTAGGTGACTTCACTTTCACTTTCAGGTCAGTGGTAAAAATCTGCCTGCTAATGCAGGAGACGCAGGAGACATGAGTTTGATCCCTGGGTCAGGAAGATGCCCTGAAGAAGGAAATAGAAACCCACTCCAGTATTCTTTCTTGGAAAACCCCATGGACAGAGGAACCTGGTGGGCTATAGTCATGAGCTTGCAAAGAGTCAGACAGGACTGAGCTACTGAACAACAATAAATGTATGAAATAGAAAACAACACGGATCTACTGTACAGCACAGGGAACTATATTCAATATCTTATAATAACCTATAATGGAAAAGTATCTGAAAAAGAATATATATATATATAACTGTATCACTTTGCTGTACACCTGAAACACTGTAAATCAACTATATTCAATTTTTAAAATTTTTTTAAAATTTTAAATAAAATAAAAATAAAAAGAGCGGTGCTGAGGAGGGATTAGCAGAGGTCACCTTGTGACTGATGGGAGAGAAAGAGGTCCGGAAACTGAGAGGTGGTCGTTCTTGGAAGAAGATTGGGTTGAAAAGGAGGAGTGAGACAAAGATGAACCTCCTAGGGACACGGGCGACCATGGGAAAGTGAAGATACAGGCTTTGGAAGCAGCAGTGTGGGAGGTAACAAAAACCAGCGACTCCATCTTTCCACTGCAAGTAAATGGATGTTGGAGGGGATAGACCCTCCAGGGAAATCCAGTTACAGCTGCAGACAGTCATGCTCATGCAAGCAGCAGGAGACGAAAACAGGCGCACTGGGAAATAGCAAGGGGCAGGAGAGGATCACAAAGCTCTTTGGGGATGAGAGCACTTGAGGGGAGATGAATGAACATTCAGTTTCGCTGCAGCTGCGATTCGTGGCGCTTCTACTCTGAACCGGGAGCTGATCTAAGCCCTTTGCTTTCTTCTTCTTCTTTCTAAAAGCTTATCCAATTCTCATAACATCCCTGTGAGGTGGACATTGCTATCCCCGCTTGGTGCCCAAGGGAACTAAGGCACCAAGAGTTAAGTAACCTGAATAAGGAGCCTCCACGTAGCAGGTGAAGGAGAGGGATTTGAGCCCAGGTGGGGATGCTCATGAGCACTGGACCACACTGATCCCCGCACCCCAACACCCCACATTCTTTTTCTGAAGAACAAGGTCCTGCAGCTTTCCTGGTCCTGAGAGCTGCCAATGGGTTCAGAAATGCCTCCAGTTGGGAGGAGTGGGGATTCTGAGAGACCTGGGACAGTGTTCCTCGGGCTGCAGGCTGCAGATACAGTCTTGGAGGTGGTCTATGAAAAAAAATTGGTATTTTTTGTGAAATCTGAAAAGAATAAATATGAGCATATTCTGTGCCTCCTTACCACTCAGCACTGAATTTTTTTAAAGTATCTGTTATTTGTTTATTGCGCTGCGTTGGGTCTTAGCTGTGGCATGTAGACTCAGCCGCAGCTTGTGGACCTAGTTCCCTGGTCAGGGATTGAACCCAAGCACCCTGCACTGGGAGCCTGGAGTCTTAGCCACTGGGCCACCAGGGAAGTCCCCATACTAAATTTTAATGTCTGCATTTGTGTGAGTGTGTGAGTGAGTGTCTGTGTGTGTGTGTGTGTGTGTCTGCACTGACTTGAAGAACTACCACCTTGACTGCCCCAAGATAATGGAAAGGTAACAAAGTCTAATGTAAATGGCATTTTCATGCACAGTGAAAGCCACACACCTTCACGTGTGCTTAAGAATCATAGATTTTGTAGGAGTTTGAAAGAGATCAGCAGTTGGAACGTTGCATCAACTTTCAGGCAACTGTCAAAGGGCATTATACTTCCAAAAAAAAATTCAGTTTAAGTAAAATTGTATCATCGGACACCTTAAGTTACAATAAGTTTGGATCTTGAAATTTATTGTCTTCACTCATTTGTTTCTTTCTAATCTGTTCATTCATGTTGGCTTTATGGTTTAGAAAAGCTGTAAACATTTATAAACTAGTTTTATCACTGGGCACATGTAATTACATTATGAATATAAATATATAATCATATTATGTTCAAATATACTAAAGGCTATGTTGTGTAATGTGCAAGTCTAATAAAATCATATTATGTAAGAATGATGTAATCATCAATTATAATAATATATAGTAAAAACAATTAAAATCAACACTGGGATATGCTCGATAATATTTTTCTTTCTGAATGGCCTTCCTGAGTGGTTCTAGGCTAAAGGCATGGGCAGGGAAGATGAAGTGACTGGAAAAGAGGAAGGCAAGAAAGGGAACAGGAGTGTATGACAGTGAGCCTAGGGTGAGAGCTGCAAGGAAAGGGGGAAGGGATAAATACAGAGTGGAAGGAGCTTCCTCTGCTCCTGTCCAGGGTCCTGACCATTGCTGAGCCCCACTCCTGCTCCCTGTGGTCAAGGCCCGGGACAGCTCTCGAAGTCATCACAGGCTTTGGAGAAAACGTTGGAACTCAGAGGACCTGGGTTTGCTACCTAATTCTAACATATACCAAGTGTGATTCTGGACAAATTCTTTAATGCTCTGTGCATTCCTGGCAATTTAAATGAGATAGAAAATAGATAACTAATAAGAAACTTCTGTACAGAACAGGCAATTCTATTCAAGACTTTGTATTGGCTTACCTATGGGGAAAGAATCTAAAAAAGAGTGGATATATGTATATATATAAATGATTCACTATGGCGTACACCTGAAACTAACACAACATTGTAAATCAACTCTACTCCAATATCATTTTTTTAAAGAGATAATGCATATAAGCACACTTCTCCATCTGTAAAGGGCAATTTGAATGTGAACAATTGTTTTGCCAATAAAGGGGCTGCCTCTGTTTTCCTATAATGCTCTGGGATTTAGGGCAGGGAGAGACAAATCTGCATCACCAAGTCCCCTTCTGCATTCAGAAAAATCCATAAATGTGCATTTGCTTTCACTATGATACATGCAATTTCTTGACCTGTTTGATATTCAGGCATCGTCCATATGCCAATAATGCAATTACAGAGAAGCATACTGTGCCATTTAAAAGCTATTTTTCTAATATAGGTTAGAGACCAGCTGAAATGGAAAAATATAACACACTAAGCAGGTTCTAATGTAAGTTCATGACCTAGAGAAACATTTGCATTTGAAAAAAGGCTTCTTTCAGTAATTGTATTTCATTAATTTATAAGTGCCTACAATGTACTAGGGCTTCCCTCGTAGCTCAGTTGGTAAATAATCTGCCTGCAGTGCAGGAGACCCCGGTTCAATCCCTGGGTCAGGAAGCTTCCCTGGAGAAGGAAATGGCAACCCACTCCATATTCTAGCCTGGAAATCCTATGGACAGAGGAGCCTGGCTGGCTACAGTCCATGGGGTCACAAGAGTTAGAATAACTGAGCAACTAAACCACCACAACAATGTGGGCTTGAGCCTACTAATGTTTGTTAAAAATAAATTTAGTGAAATTGATGCTTGGTCCCCATTGGTCACTATCATCAGAACCCAGGCTGCCTCCAAAGATAGCTCTTCTCTACCAAAACTGGTGGGATTGTGTTACAGAGGAGAGCCAATTTTGACTCCATGTAGGATCTGTTTCTTTTATTTTAACTTTTGCTTCCCATTGTTTTTGTTCACTAATAGGATACTGTTCATACATAATGGCCTGCCTCAGGGAACCCTGCCCCTCTGCCTGAATGTTAAACCAAAATGCTTTTGTTCAGGATCCTGTCCACCTATGGATGACTACAGGAAGGAAGTTTAAACAGAACTACCATATAACCCAGTAATTCTGCAGGAGTAGAAGGGGACAACAGAGGATGAGATGGTTGGATGGCATCACCGACTCAATGGACATGAGTTTGGGTGAACTCCGGGAGTTGATGATGGACAGGGAGGCCTGGCGTGCTGCGGTTCATGGGGTCGAAAAGAGTCCAACATGACTGAGCGACTGAACTGAACTGAAAGCTATGGTTTTTCCAGTAGTCATGTGCAGATGGGAGAGTTGGACCATAAAGAAGGCTGAGAGCCAAAGAGTTGAAGCTTTCAAATTGTGGTGCTGGAGAAGACTCTTGAAAGTCCCTCGGACAGCAAGGAGATCAAATCAGTCAATCCTAAAGGAAAGCAACCCTGAATATTAACTGGAAGGACTGATGCTGAACCTGAAGCTCTAATACTTTGGCCACCTGATGCAAAGAGCCAACTCATCGGAAAAGACCCTGATGCTGGGAAAGACTGGAGGCAGTAGGAGAAGGTGGCAACAGAGGATGAGATGGTTGGATGGAATCACTAACTCAATGGACATGAGTTTGAGCAACCTCTTGGAGATAGTGAAGGACAGAGAAGTCTGGTGTGCTGCAGTTCATAGAGTCACAAAGAGTTGGACATGACTTAGCAACTGAACAACAACAACAAAGATATATACCCAAAAGAATTGAAAACAGATGTTCAAAGTAATCCTTGTACATATATGTTCACAGCAGTGCTATTCGCAATGCCCAAAAGATGAAAACAACCCAGAGAGATGGTCACATAAATGAAATGCAGTCTCTCCAATGAATGGCATATCATTCAGCCATAAAAAGGAATGAAGCACTGACATACAGTACAAGGGGGATGAACCTCAAAAACAGCATGCTAAGTGAAAGAAGCCAGACATGAAAGGTCACATACTGTATATGTCTGATATGAAACATAAAAAATAGGTAAACCCTCAACTTAAAAAAATTTGTCACCAGTCCCTCCAGCAACAGAACCTGAAGTGCTATGAGAGAAGAAAGGTTAGTCCCCAATCATTTCTCCATGAGATTCTCCTGTTAGAAGAGTATCTCCCTCATGGAGAGCCACTTCAGATAACTGGTCTCCTAGATGCAAACAATGCTGCATTTGGTCCCCAACCAACAAGCAGCAGACTCCACCAGTGCTAGAGGAAAAAGCTGAGACCTGCTCCTGCCAAAGGGACTTTCAGAGACACTTTTTCTATGCATGACTTCAGGATAACCTGCTGAATTTAGAACCAAATCCCTGCATAAAATGCAACTCTTCCATAGGCTTGTTCAGGATACACAACACTTAAGAATTAAAAACCATATCCCACCTACTCCCCTCAAAGAAGTTAAAGATGGCTTGTAATTAAAATATTTATCCAATAGGCAGTTAAGAATAAAAAAGAACCAAATATATAAAAATGTATTCCAGGAAATCATATCAAGGATTTTACCCACTGATGGAACATCACATTTGAGCACAGAACTTGCCAGCTTGTAATTGGAAGGACAAGTTATCAGAACTTTGTTAATGTAAAAGATGAGCTGCCTAGGATCCTTCTACAAAGAACACAGCAATAAAATATATGTGTGTGTCTTTTTAAAAAAGCTTTTGATTTTTCAAGGGGTGGTTTATTATTATTGTTACAAATTGGCACCACTTCCTGAAGAGCTTTGGTGTCCTACACTCCTGCCAGTCTAGAGGCTTTCTTTCCTTCACCTCATTTCAAATTCTTGCTCATGGAAACTTTTGAGTTATATGAGCAAATGGAAGTAGGGATGCTGCAAACTGGTCCAACCAGGCAGAGTCAGCCTATAAACTTGGGCAAACTGAATAACCAGTCACACAGTAAGTCCAAGTTTCACCCCCAGAAACTGACCACTCTGATTGATTATTAACTAGATTTGCCTTATGACTGAGGGACCTCTGTTGCTGCTGCTGCTGCTAAGTCACTTCAGTCGTGTCCGACTCTGTGTGACCCCATAGATGGCAGCCCACCAGGCTCCTCCGTCCTTGGGATTCTCCAGGCAAGAATATTGGAGTGGGTTGCCATTTCCTTCTCCAATGCATGCATGCATGCATGCATGCTATGTTGCCTCGGTCATGTCCCACTCTGTGTGACCCTACGGACGGCAGCCCACCAGGCTCCTCCATCCACAGGATTCTCCAGGCACCTCTAGGTGTTCAAAAATACATATCTGAGTTTAGGTCTAAATGTCTTTGGTTTACATTGTGTTACATCTATTATCGTAGAAAACAGACAAAATTCCTTTCCCATCTCATTGTTTCTGATTTTTTTTTTTTTTGGCCATGCTGTGAAGCATGCAGGATCTTAATTCCTTAACCAGGCACTGAACCTTTGTCCCCTACAGTGGAAGCGTGGAATCTTAACCACTAGACCACCAGGGAAGTTCCTGGATGTTTCAGATATTTTTAAGTTAGCCTTTTATTTTACTTTATGACTAACAGGCAGTATTATATTAGTTTCAAATGTATAGTATAGTGATTTGATATTTTTATACGTTATGAAATAATCACCGCAACAAGATCGGTTATGATCTGTCATGACACAAAGTTCTTACAGCATTGCCAACTCTATTCCCTATGTGCACATCACATCCTTGTGACTTAGTTATTTTATATTTTATAACTGGATGCTTGTACCTCATCTCCCTCATCCATTGCATCAAGCTTCCAAACCCCCACCCTTCTGGCAACCACTCATTTGTTCTCTGTATCCATGCTGCTGCTGCTGCTGAGTCACTTCAGTCGTGTCCGACTCTGTGTGACCCCATAGACAGCAGCCAAACAGGCTCCCCCGTCCCTGGGATTCTCCAGGCAAGAACACTGGAGTGGGTTGCCATTTCCTTCTCCATTGTGTGAAAGCGAAAAGTGAAAGTGAAGTCGCTAAGTCGCGTCCGACTCCTAGCGACCCCATGGACTGCAGCCTACCAGGCTCCTCCATCCATGGGATTTTCTAGGCAAGAGTACTGGAGTGGCTTGCTATTGCCTTCTCCGCTGTATCCATGAGTCTCTTTTTATTTCATTGTTTGTTTATTTGTTTTTTGAATTTTATATATAAGTGAAATTATACAGTATTTGTCTTCCCCTAACTGACTTATTTCACTTAGCAGGTTCATCCATCTTGCCACAAGTGACAAGGTTTCATTCTTTATTATGGCTGAGTAATATTTCATCGTGCGTATACCACATCTTCTTTATCCATCCATCTGTTGATGGGTACTTCATTAACTTTTTAAATTAAAGTAAAACACACGCATTCTTCAGTTTAAAAAGTTAATGAAGTTTCCATCAATAGATGGATGGATAGAGAAGATTTTTAGCCTGAAGTACACACACATGCTTCCTAGGTAGTGTAAGTGGTAAAGATCCCGCCTGAGGCAGGAGACATAAGAGACACAAGTTTGATCCCTGGGTTGGGAAGATCCCCTGGAGAAGGGAATGGCAACCCACTCCAGCATTCTTGCCTGGAGAATCCCATGGGCAGAGGAGCCTGGCAGGCTATAGTCCATGAGGTCGCAAAGAACTGGACATGACTGAAGCAACTTAGCACGCACGCAAAACATACACATGCACACAAAATCGCACAAATCATAGGTGTGCAGCCCTGTTACTTTTTACAAAGTGCAAATATCAGCACAATCATAGCTCAGATCAAGAAACAGAACTTTTCAGTAGCTCCAAAATTTCTCTCCTGCCTTCTCCCAATCAAGATTCTCCCAAAAGGTAACCACTAATTGTTTTGCCTGCCTGCTAATTTTATATAAATGAATACAAATAATTGACAGAAATAGGAGTGTGTATGAGAGAAAGAGAGATAGGGAGGGAGGGAGAGGCATGAAGAGGAGAGAGGGAAAATGGTTTCTGGGACTGGAGTGGGGTTCTCACCCACAGCCATTATTTTTGATCAAAAAATCACCCTGTGGTTACTGCCTTCAGAAATGAAGGTGTTCCCAGAATAGGTTGACACTTTTAGTCCCTATACTTAATAATGATTGACTCAATTTATCTCAAAATAGAAGCTCAAGAAGAAAAAGCAAACTCTTGCTTGATTTTATGAATCCTCCTCTGGGAGTGGTTCCCAGAACGGCTTGAGAATTCTATTTAAGCATCAAAAAATTCACAATCAGTGGAACCCTCCTCCTACACCATTGATGGGAATGTAAATTGGTACAGCCACTATGGAAAATAATATGAAAGTTCCTCAAAAACTAAAAATAGAACTACCAGATGACCCAGCAATCCCACTCCTGGGCATATATTCGAATAAAACTATAATTCAGACAGATACATGCACCCCAAATGTTCATAGCAGCACTATTCACAATAGCCAAGACAAGGAAGCAACCTAAATATCCATGGACGATGAATGGATAAAGAAAGATGTGGTCTACATATACAGTGGAATAAAAAAGAGTGAAATAAAGCCATTTGTAGCAACGTGGATGGACCTAGAAAATATCATACTAGGTGAAGTAAGTCGGAAAGAGAAAGAAAAATACCACATGATACCACTTACATGTGGAATCTAAACTACAACACAAACCAACATATCCATGAAATAAAGACAGACTCACAGACTGATGGTTGCTAAGGGGGATGGTGAGGGAGAGGGATGGACTGGGAATTTGGGATTAGCAGAGGCAAACCAGCATATATAGGACGGATAGACAACAAGGTCCTACTGTATAACACAGGGAACTCTATTCAATATCCCACAAGAAACCATAATGGAAAAGAATATGAAAAAGAATATATATGTATAACTGAGTCACTTTGCTGTACAGAAGAAATTAATACAACATTGTAACAACTATACTTGAATTAAATTTTAAACAATTCACAAGCATGCTCCAATTACATGATTGTATCTGCTGACTTTGGCAATACTCTATCCCCCAGTCCATCTCCACTACTGGAATCCAATATGGTAGCCACCAGCCACATTTGGCTGTTAAATTTTGAAGTTTACTAAAATCAAACAAAATTCCAGAATACAGCTCAATTACCCTCCTCTTGAGTATGGACTGGGCTTAGAGACTTGCTTCCAGAGAATGCATTCCAGAATATGCTTAGAGAAGAACAGCAACTTTGCAGTGGAAGAACCTGGAGACACCATCTTAACCAAGAGATCAAGGTCACATCAAAGTCACATTGTGAGAACATCATCATATTGACATCATAAGCCCCTTGATGTGATGAAATAAGGAAGGTACTTCATCTCTGTTGCACTTTCTCCAAAAACCTATAATGCCAATCTAATCGTGAGAAAATCCCAAACTGGGGATATTCTAAAATTCTGAGAAACTGTCAGAAATCTGAGTAGACTAAGAAAGCAGGATGACTAGATGTGGTTTTAGAGTCCTGAATGGGATCCTGGAACAGAGTAATGGGATACCACCAAGGCAATCTGTGCCCAGTTGTAGCTACAAATGATGTCAGCTGTAGTTGTGTATTTGCAAATGATGGAATTGGTCCATGGAATACTCCAGGGCAGATAGGAGGGTATGGTTTACCTTACTGACTTTGCCCCTAAAAGTTTTGCCTTCTGCCTCTGTAACTGACATTCCTAGGGGTAGACTTATCTTCCATGAATCCCATTTGACACTGGTGATGTAGGTTGTAGGATGCTGGACTAGGAAGAAGGAATCACATCCAAAGTATGAAGTTAGTGGAGATACAGAAAAAGCAGATTGAGACTTGACCACGGAGCCCCCCAGCCACCCACCACCACCAGCCAGCTGTCTTGCTGTCAGCAAATTAATTAACCTCTCCGTTTCCCTGCCTCATCTGTAGAAATGAGCATCATAACCCATATACCCTTGCAAGGTTATTGGGAAGATTGAAATAAACAGCTTCATGTGAAAGATTCCGGTAGACATGATAAAGAAAACAAGTGTAAGTTTCTGATGTCCCTGTGCAGAATTCTCAATCCAGGATGTATAACACATATGGTGTAGCTCAAATTTGCAAAAGAAAATCTTTTCCTATCACAAATTCCCCAGCCTCAGGGAACAGAGGAGGCATCCTGATTTCTTTGGATGGAGGAAATGAGATCACCTCCCTGTCTGGCATGGAGAATCATTAGAGGGTCCCTGTCTGTGCTCCAAGCTAAGCCCAGATCATTTTTTAAACTTCCCCTTTTGCTCAGGCTGGACTCAAGGTGAGAGTCTTGCTAGTTTCAAGCATATTTGCTCTTACTCTGTTTTTCTCCAGATAAGATAACAACAAATCCATTTTCACTCATGCAGGATCACTAGCCTCCAAGAGCTGACAAAAGCAAAATGCATGTCTGTAGAATCCTTCCATGTGGAGGGGAAAGCCTCAGGATTTCTTGAGATTATACGAGAGAGATTATTCAAATTGACATCATATGAGTGAAATTGCCCCCAAATATTTTATGTGACCCAAGTCCACGGGGTCGCAAAGAGTTGGACACGACTGAGCGACTTCACCTTCAAGTTATCTAAAGAGTCATCCACATTTAAAACTGGGAAATTAAACATTTAAAAATGAATATTTACATTTTCTGGTGAGAAAAATTAGAGACTTTAACAATCCTGGGTCTACATTTCCATATGGCCACACTTAGTCATTAACATCCATGCTTCTTTTTTATCTTTAGGCCTAAATGTCCTTATTCATCCCTGAGCTCCTCAGGAAGCTGCAGCTCAGAGAGATCAGATGACTTAAGGGAGCTCACACTGCTGGTTTGTGTCAGAGCCTGAACCTCCATCCATGCATTCAGAGCCCATCCTCTGCACCTGCCACCCTCTCCCCTCCCAAGCAGGAGAATAAGGCCGCACGCACATTGGTACACACTACTGTGAAAGCATCCCGTCTGTGCCACCCTGCAAGCCGGAGTCTACACACTTGAGCTTTTGGATGTCTTCGCTATAGTAAGCAAGCACATTTTCCAAAGTGGAAAAATAGATTTTACAGGATTTGCATCAATAGAGTGAGTCACGAGTGTTACAGGCAGCAGAGAACCCAACTGATTTTACATGCTCTCGAGTCAAGGGCGGTGACAAACTTGGCTTCTCCCTCCCATTCTTCTTCTATCTTGTTGTCAAGAGATCATGTGGGGGCCACCATGCTGCAGTACCAAGTAAGGAGGGGGCCATGCAGGGTGAGCCTGAGGGGTGATAAAAGGGGAGGACGTGCCTGTGACCCTGCAGACTCTCTGCAGCTGGTTGTCATTTACCTTCTGTGACTTTCTAGACCAGGCATCAGCAAACCATGCCCCACAAGCCAAATCCAGCTTGCCTCCTGTTTTTGTGAATAAAGTTTTATTGGAACACAGTCATGCTAACTCATTTACAAAATGATTTTTTTTTTCAGAAGCAGTTCAATTGTGCACAGCAGTGCATGGTATCTGTGACTCAGAGATGCTGTCATATCCAGTGGAATGAGATCTAGGACACCAGAGATTCATGAACAGTGAGCAGAATATATGCATATTCTCCCCAAAGATCTATAATGACAGAGATTTTTGTAAATATATACACATCTATTGTTGAATGTTTTTTTTTGTTGTTGTTGTTGTTGTTTCCTTCTTATTTCCCTTTACCATTAACCCTTGAACAATTCCGGGTTGGGGCACTGACCCTCCATGTCGTGGAAAATCCACATGGAAATTATAGTTGTCCTTCCTTACACACATTCCCTCCATATCCACATGGTTCAGACTCCTGTTGTTCAAGAAGCTATACAGTATTCTCTGAATGCCACATAGAGAAATAAAGAAGGAAATAGAGATTTCTAGAAAATGTGGTCAGGGAAAATGGCTTTGAGAAGAGGTGTCTAAGCAGAGACCTAAACGCAGTGAGGCAGCAGGGTGGACATCCTGGGGAAGGACATCCAGGTAGAGGTGATGAAATTGAGCAGGACCCTGTGGGACTCCTGGACATGGAACCCTTCCTAATCAGGGAAGGAAGAGGATACAGAGACAAGGGAAGAGCAATTAAGAAACAATAGTGCAGTCCATCCTCAAGGAAATCAGTCCTGAATATTCATTAGAAGGACTGATGTTGAACCTGAAGCTCCAATATTTTGGCCACCTGATGCGAAGAACTGACTCACTGGAAAAGATCCTGATGCTGAGAAAGATTGGAGACAGGAGAAGAAGGGGACAACAAAGAATGAGATGGTTGGATGGCATCACTGACTCAATGGACATGAATTTGAGCAAGCTCCTGGAGATGGTGAAGGACAGGGAAGCCTGGTGTGCCGCAGTCCATGAGGTCACAGAGTCAGACACGACTGAGCGATGGAATGATGAGTGCAGCCTTGGGACAAGGTCCTGGTTCCCCTGCAAGGGATCAGTTCAGTTAAGTCACTCAGTTGCTTGCTGCTGGGAAGAAGAGCTATGACCAACCTAGACAGCATATTACCCTCTTACACTGTTGGTGGGAATGCAAACTAGTATACCCACTATGGAGAACAGTGTGGCGATTCCTTAAAAAACTGGAAATAGAACTGCCTTATGACCCAGCAATCCCACTGCTGGGCATACACACCGAGGAAACCAGAAGTGAAAGAGACACATGTACCCCAATATTCATCGCAGCACTGTTTATAATAGCCAGGACATGGAAGCAACCTAGATGTCCATCAGCAGACGAATGGATAAGAAAGCTGTGGTACATATACACAATGGAGTATTACTCGGCCATTAAAAAGAATACATTTGAATCAGTTCTAATGAGGTGGATGAAACTGGAGCCGATTATACAGAGTGAAGTAAACCAGAAAGAAAAACACCAATACAATATACTAACACATATATACGGAATTTAGAAAGATGGTAACGATAACCCTGTATGCAAGACAGCAAAAGAGACACAGATGTATAGAATGGACTTTTGGACTCTGTGGGAGAGGGAGAGGGTGGGATGATTTGGGAAAATGGCATTGAAGCATGTATAATATCATGTAAGAAATGAATTGCCAGTCTAGGTTCGATGCAGGATACAGGATGCTTGGGGCTGGTGCACTGAGATGACCCAGAGAGATGGTATGGGGAGGGAGGTGGGAGGGGGGGTCAGGACTGGGAACTCATGTACACCCATGGCAGATTCATGTTGATGTATGACAAAACCAATACAGTATTATAAAGTAAAATTAAAAAAAAATAGCATATTAAAAAGCAGGGACATTACTTTGCTGACAAAGGTCTGTCTAGTCAAAGCTATGGTTTTTCAAGTAGTCATGTATGGATGTGAGAGCTGGACTATAAAGAAAGCTAAGGGCTGAAGAACTGATGCTTTTGAATTTTGGTGTTAGAGAAGACTCTTGAGAGTTCCTTGGACTGCATGGAGATCAAACCAGTCAATCCTAAAGGAAATCAGTCCTAACTATTCACTGGAATATCCTTCAAGGGATACACACAATATCTTTGAGCTCTTCCACAGATACTGAAATTCCAACAAATGGAAGATGTTAACATTCTTCATTCCAGAGATCACAATTTGATAACCTCAAGAAGTTCATCAAGAGACCACCTGAGGCCAGATTAAAGAAGTGCTGGCCTTGCACACATCCTGATCTTCATCAGCAAAAGTGAAAGTGAAAATAAAGTTGCTCAGTCGTGTCCAACTCTTTGTGACCCCATGGACTGTAGCCTACCAGGCTCCTCCATGGGATTTTCCAGGCAAGAGCACTGGAGTGGGTTGCCATTTCCTTCTCCAGGAGATTTTCCTGGCTCAGGGATTGAACTCAAGTCTCCTGCATTGTAGGCAGATGCTTTACCCTCTGAGCCACCAGGGAAGTCCTCCTTATCAGCAAGCCTGCCCTTAAATCATTGTTATAAAATTCCCCACAAAATCCCTCTGGGTTGGGATACAGTTTTGAGCCATTAGCCCTACTGTGGCCCTCTTTGCCTGACAAAACAATAAAAGTATTCTTTTCTGCTTCACCCAAAACTCTGTCTCCAAGATCCAATTTGGCACAGGTGCACAGAGGCTGAGCTTTCAGGAACAGTGCCTGCAAGTGGAGTCCCCAAGAGCAGCACCAGGACAGACAGTAAGGAAAGTGTTCACAGCCAGGCAGCCAGGTGTAGACTATGGCAGGAGCTGGGGTTTTACTTAAAGGTTGATGGAAAGCCTTAAAGGGTTGATAGCCAGGGAGTGGCAACATCTGCCACAGGTTTAGAAGGATCACCTAGAAGAGGATGAACAGGGAAGAATGGGAAGTGGGGGTTAAGGCAGGGACCAGGTAGATCCACTGCAGGTTAGTGCATTTGGTCAGAGATAAGAGGGTGGGCTGATTTAGGGATGAAGATAGAGGAAGTGACCAGGGGCTGCAGGATGGTCAGGGACCCCAGCACAGACGCATTTTCCATGAAGCCAAAACTCTAAACTTCAAACCACGGCCATCGATTCTCTACCCAAACCTGACAACAATTTTTATCATAGGGTATCTGCTTAATCCCTTGCTTTTGAAAACACACATAATCCTGTTGCTTGTTGCTAAAAAAGAAAATAGCAAATTGAATTTGAGAACAGAGGGTGGTGGATGAAGAAGAGCTCTTGAACTTCATGTTCTCAAAGAATTATTAAAGGAATAATCCTGTTGTCAGAAAGGATTCACTCTGCATAGCAATCACATTCTAAAACCCCAATCACCAGGCCCAAATAGATGTCTGCTCTCCATAGCTTCCTTGTGACTCCAGAGCATAATTTGACTTCACTAATGCTATTTGATCTCGAAGACAATGAGTTTCATCCACTGGGACCCCAGGGTTTTCTATGGGATTTTTTTTTTTTAAAAAAAGGGAAATAGCCTTTCTGTTGTTAAGTAGGAACAAAACTGATTTATAAAGATGCTTCAAAAGAAGGGGAAATCGTGGTCTGCTCTGTCATTATTTTTTATTAATCTGTTAAAACATCTCTGTGAAGCTGGGTACTTGGTGTTTGGACCTTGAGCCATCACATGGGCATGGACTAGTGAGCATATCATTTCTTCACATTAGAATGAAGTTGATGCCATTTCCCTTTTTCATCTCTCAGGGTGTTGATGATGAAATGAGGATATGTCTGATTGTCTTTCTACAGTGCCTAGATCCTTTCTACAGACCCTAAAGACCCTGGGTTTAGTCTTCAGTACTCTGTGTAAGTCTGTAAGGCTCAGGCTGAAAAATGGAAAACTACATTTCCCAGCCTCCCCAGTAGAGGAGGCACTGGAAGGAAGTGGCAAGTGAAAGTAGGGGTGAAAGTTGCTCAGTCCTGTCCGACTCTTTGCAACCCCATGGACTATACAGTCCATGGAATTCTCCAGGCCAGAATACTGGAATGGGCAGCCTATCCCTTCTCCAGGGGATCTTCCCAACCGAGGAATCGAACCAGGGTCTCCTGCATTGCAGGCGGATTCTTTATCAGCTGAGCTACCAGGGAAGCCTGGATAAACATGAAGGCAAAATATAACTGCAAAAATGAGTTATTTTCTTTGAAGACCTATAGACATGAAGATAGAGAGCAGAGGCATTAAATACGCATTTTAACAAATACATATGTCATATACTAATAGGGCATCACCGGTGTTTCAGCAGTAAAATATCTGCCTGCAAGAGCCTCAAGAAATGCAGGTTCGGTCCCTGGGTCAGGAAGATCCCATGCAGAAGGCAATGGCAACCCACTGCAGTATTCTTGCTGGAGAATCCTATGGACAGAGGAGCCTGCAGGCTACAGTCTACGGGGTCGCAAAGAGCTGGACATGACTGAAGCAACTTAGCACATACATCATATATTAATATACTTTTGTATATTCTATATAATTTTTCTTTTGAAAGTAATAAACTTCATTACGGGCTTCCCTGGTGGCTCAGAGGTTAAAGCGTCTGACTGGAATGCAGGAGACCTGGGTTCGATTCCTGGGTGGGGAGGATCCCCTGGAGAAGGAAATGGCAACCCACTCCAGTACTCTTGCCTGGAGAATCCCATGGAGGGAGGAGTCTGGTAGGCTACAATCCATGGGGTCGCAAAGAGTCGGACACGACTGAGCGATTTCACTCACTGACTCAAACTTCATTACAGAGTATTTAAGAGATCTTGAAACAATAGAAAAGAAAAATCAACTGTATTGTCCCCACTCAGAAATACCACTCTCCACTTTACGTTGCACTTACTGTCTGCAATTTTTTCTCTTAGATAGTTATTACTAAATACTCATGTCTTTTTATTTTTGCAAAATTAAGACTACATTGCATGCAGTGTTTCAAAACTTACAATGTTGCGACGATTTTCGTAAGCCACAAGCTATTCTCCTAAAATAATTTGTAATATCTGCAGCCTGCATCAGGGTCACGCTGCCTGCTGGCTCCATGGTCTGAAAGGGTAACAGCAGAGAGAACAATGGTGGCCATATAGGGGCCCTGAGGACTTCCCTGGTGGTCCAGTGGCGAAGAGTCTTTCTTCCAATGCAGGGGACAGGTCAAATCCCTGGTCGGAGAACTAAGCTCCCACATACCGCCGGGCAACTAAGCCCATACATCACAACTACCAAGCCTGCTTGCCACAACTAGAGAAGCCCTAGGCAACGACAAAGATCCAGCACGCTGAAACTGACGACCTGATGCAGCCGAAATAAATAAACAAATAAAAGCTTAAAAAAGGTTTCAAGTGATTCCGAACCTTAAAAAACAAAACAAACGAACAAAAAAACCAGAATAACCATCAAATATCGCATCAATAGCAGAAAAGAGACATATTATTTTAAAAGCCCTATGAAAAAGCCTTCTTTTAAGCTAATGACCCCTATCTCTGTATTAGCAATAGCTGTCACTTTATCACCAGCACAGGCATGTGAGAGCATGGCAGTTTTAATTCTTTTATACAGGTATCAAAATGTTATATTCTATGTCATCATTCTTCTCTAGTTTATGATACTGTAGCAAAACAAAAAGCCACAGGATTTGGGGTTCATCAAAAAGGACTTAGTTCTGTTCTCAACACAGTGACTTGGTGGGAAGAAGAAAATTCCACAAAGCTTGTGTAAAGAAATAAACAAGCAGCACAAACACAGAAGAGCTTTAGTATGACACCTTCTCCTGGAACAGAGGCTGGTCCCCTGCCAGGACACACCTGAGTCACTCCTTGTTCCTTTCTGTTGACTTTCTTTTTTCAGGCAAAGATTAAGAAATCATGAGCACCTTTTTTTTTTTTTTTTTTTTTTCCCCAAAAGCAGTCTCCTTTAGGGGCAAAATTAAGTTGATTATGTCCATAAGAATGATGGTTAGTTAGAGTCTATTGGCTGAATAAGATCTGTGGATCTCTTAGTCCACAGCATTTTTTATTTGCTTATTTTTTAAAAATTATTTTTATTTTTTGCTGCACTGGGTCTTGATTGCTATGCAGGCTTTCTCTAGTTCTGGGGAACAGGGACTGCTTTTCCTTTCAGTGGATAGTGGCTTCTTTTGTTAAGGAGCATGGGTTCAGCAGTTGTGGTTCATGGGCTTAGTTGTCCTGCAGCATGTGAGATCTTCCCGGGCCAAGGATCTCACTCTTAACCACTGGACCACAGGGGAAGAACTTTTTGGTTTTTTTGAGCTATTTGCCAATCCTTCACAAATCAAAACAATTCACATAAAAATCTGAATTTCTGTCTTCTGAAAAATTGCAAGTGCTGGCACCTGTGGTGGGTTGAAGGAGTAAGGAGGCCAGCCCTGTGAAATGCGATACCCATCCTCTGATTTAGTCCAGCTTCTACTAATCTCTATTGTCTCCCCAATGCTGAGGATGAAGAGAGGACCAGTGGTTATATATCATCACACTTGTGCTGTTATCTTTCTCATGTTATGGAAACATTTCCCTACATCCATACTTTCACAGAGATAATGAAAATGAAATGCAGACTGGAGATTATTTCTTGTGTCTGCATATCTTCCATTATATTATTTCTGTGTCTATTATATTTTTTGAATGAAGATGTTTCTGTTTTTCTCTTATAGAGCAAAACTCTCAGGAAGGTTAAGGCTCTTTATAATGAAGACAATAAAAAAATATTTTTAAAGTATATGTACATTCCTATGTGGGGCTTCCCTGGTGGCTCAGTGGTAAAGAATCTGCTTGCAAATGCAGGAGACACGGGTTCAATCCCTGGGTCAGGAAGATGCTCTGCAGAAGGAAAAGGCAGCCCACTCCAGTGTTCTTACCTGGGAAATTTCATGGACAGAGGAGCCTGGCTGGCTACAGTCTGTGGGGTTGCAAAAGAGTCAGCTATTACTTAGCAGCTAAACAACAATAACATTCCTATGTAAAGACTTTTTCAAACTTCGAGTTTCTTTCTTATTAGTTTTCCAGTGAAATAATGGGAGGAAAAATCTCTTGACCACAGTTGTGTGGACACCCCCGATTTATTAGTATAAAATTCAGTTGTAATATGGAGACCAAAGGCAGATGGTTTTCTCACCATCATATTTTATCACCTTGTTAGCAGACTTAGTATAATATTAATCAAAGGTCTACATTTCATGTTAACATTGGCTGCAGAAATTGCTTTCCAAAAGCTTTCCATGGGGAGGCCTTGGGACTTAATAAAACCCAACAGAAGCAATCATGGCCTGCCAACAAGGTGTGGAAGATTACATCGTTCCCCACTGCAGGAGGGAAATGAAAAGCCTGATTTACTCTCTCAAGTCAACGGGGAGGATTCAAGATGTGGCCACACTGTTAGCTGTTCCCAACTGGCTCCCACCAACTCTCTCCCAATGCCGGAGGATCTCTGAGAAAACATGATCACAGAAAACTGCTCATGCTGCTTCCTCCTCTCAAGCATCCTCTTGATTTTCTTCCCAGTGAAGACAGACAAAAGAAACTCTATATTTCAGAAATACTCATTTAAGTTGCAGGAGTTTTCCACTGAGAAAGACCCAATGCCTCTCTTAGAGCTCCTTCCTTCTACTAAACAACTGTTTATTCTGCTGTTGATGGTGCCCAGATCTTTCTGCTTGGGGCTCAGGATAATCATACCTTTTAAAGTATTTATTTTATTTATTTGGCTGTACCAGGTCTTAGTTGCAACATACATGATCCTTAGTTGCAGCATTCAAACTCTGAGTTGTGGCATGTAGGATCTAGTTCCCTGACCAGGAATTGAACCTAGGCCCTTGCAATGGAAACAAGGAGTCTTAGCCACTAGACCACTAGGGAAGTCCCAGGATAATCATATCTTAGGTAGTAGCCACCATGAACAGAATCACTTGCTCTGGTCACCCTTTGATAATTGGCCAGTCTAAAAACTATCAAAGACTAAAAACCACTGTTCTTCAAAGATTGAATGGAAGTAACAGAAGAGGGAAAGTCCATGACTGGTTTCATTTGTGTCATGAAATGAAGGATTTGACCGTGAGTCATAGACATTCTGCAACGTGGAAGATACAAAGAACAAAGTGGAAGGAGGCAGGGTGCTGAGATCCATTCTGCTGCTGCTGCTGCTGCTGCTAAGTCGCTTCAGTCATATCCGACTCTGTGTGACCCCATAGACAGCAGCCCACCAGGCTCCCCCATCCCTGGGATTCTCCAGGCAAGATCACAGGAGTGGGTTGCCATTTCCTTCTCCAATTCAGGAAAGTGAAAAGTGAAAGTGAAGTCGCTGTCATGTCCAACTCTTAGCGACCCCATGGACTGCAGCCCACCAGGGTTCTCTGTCCGTGGGATTTTCCAGGCAAGAGGACTGGAGTAGGGTGCCACTGCCTTCTCCGAAGATCCATTCTAGATCTCTATAATGTCTGGTTTCCTTTTTTGCCACCTCTTCCTGGTTTTTCTCCTATTTCAGTTCCACAGATGAAGCAAAGAATGTGATCTCTCATCAATTAGATTACAGAATGTTTTCAAATGTTCTTTTTTATCACTTCCATGAAGCTTGCCTTAAGATTCTGTTCACATCCATCTCACCTTTAGGACTTTGACTCAGGTAAGAACCCTCTTGGGAGAACAACTCTTGGTTGGCAGCTGTGTGGTGAGACATCTCTCAGAGGACTTTTGCAAAATTGACTGGATGCCAATGATTCTATGAAAGTATTTCTGGGAAAATTTATACATCTGTGCTAATAATTTCATTTCCCCTTTAATTAATTAGTTGAAAGATCCTAGGAAACTTGTAAGAAGTGCTGACTGAGTACATTTTATTCAATGTGATTTGCATTGTGGGGAGGACTGGCTGTTGGATATTTTGTCACTTTCTGTAAAACTAAACCAAGAGTCAGCATCTTCAAATCCAAATAAAAATCGCCTCTGATAGATGGTCCAAGCAGACACCTGATGCCCAGTCGGGGGAAAGCATGTGAAAACTTGGCCTTATTTATCTGTTGCTACAATGAAGAGATGAAACAGCACACATGGGCAAAGTAATTAAAATGCTTCACAAAACCAATCAAGCTATAACTTAGATGTGGGCTAGAGGAAGAGAAAGGGGCTATATGCATGTTTATCCTGTACCAGGGAAGGTGTCTTCTGCCTCAATTGCCACTTTACATCATGCCCATGTATGTTCTGTTTCTCTACCTGAGCTTTCTAAGGACCTCCAAATCAATCCCCTGAAAAAGTTTCAGTGTAGAAGACATGCAAAGATAAAAGTGAAGATGCTCAGAAATCTTCCTTCCTCCAACAAAAACAAAAAGAGGAATCCAAGAGCACTGTATAATAGAGATGTCAATTTTCTGGTTTTGATAACTGTCGGTGGTTATAAATGGTATAATCTATTGGGGTAAGCTGGGTAAAGACACAAGATGCAGAAGAAATTAACACAGAAACTGTGGGCAAAGTGTACATAGGAACTCCCTGTAATATTTTTGCAATGTCTATGTGAGTCTCAACTTACTGCAAAATAAAAAGGTTTTGAAAATTAAACTATAAAATGCAAGCAGAACATAGGCTGTTCTCTACCAATTTGTCTGTGGTTTAATAAATAAACACCTAAGGCAGGGTATTAAGTTCCATAGGAGATTTAAAAGATGTGTAAGAGGTAGCCTCTGCCCATGAGGACTTTATGGTCTATCTGGGAAAAGAGAGTTCAGAAATACAGATGTTTAAAACTGGTACTTCAGTCATGTCCGATTCTTTGTGAGCCTATGGACTGTAGTCCACCAGACTCCTCTGTCCATGGGATTCTCCAGGCTAGAACACTGGAGTGGGTTGCCATGCCCTCCTCCAGGGGATCTTCCCAACCCAGGGACTGAATCCACATCTCTTTATACCTAAAATATATAACTAATGAGAATATAATGTCTACCACAGGTAACTCTACTTAATGCCCTGTGGTGACCTGAATGGGAAAGAATCCAAAAGGGAGGGGATACATGTATATGTATGACTGATTCGTTTTGCTATACAGTAGAAACTAACAGGACATTGTAAGGCAAATATAATCCAATAACAAAACAAACAAAAAATGGGGCTTTCTGGTGGTCCAGTGGTTAAGAATCCACCTTGCAATGCAAGGGATACTGGTTCAATTCCTGGTCTGGGAAGAGCCCACATTCCTCAGAGCAACTAAGCCCATGAGCCACAACTACTGAAGCCCAAGCACCTAGAGCCCATGCTCCATAACAAGAGAAGCCTCTGCAATGCGAAGCCCACACACCAAAACAAAGAGCTGGCCCCACTCAGTGCAACTAGAGAAAACCTTTGTACAGCAAAAAAAAGACCCAGCTGAACCCCAAAATAAAATTACAAAAATAAATAAATCTTAACAGAATAAAAACAAAAACGATGGCTTGCTGTACTGTGACCTCAGAGAAGGTGGTGTTTAGGTGTCTTTCACTTCTGATCCCCAAATTACCCGACACACAGTGATCACTGAGTCAATTTTTGCTGAGTGAGGGATTAGATAGGAATGAATGAAGATGCTAAGGGTTTACATGGAATCACATGGATCAGAAATTACAAAAAGGAGATGACCAGAGTGGGATCTCCAGGTATGCAATGCTACCAAGAAAATAAGAGTCTCTGCCAGTCAGCCAAGCAAGTCACATTTGTAGAGATAGTTTGGAACAGGCTGGCATCAGACAAGAGAGGGGCTTCAATTTCAGAAAAGGATTTATATAACTTTGTCATTTTCCTAGGACCCCCACAAAATGTTTCCCATGATTTAATTAATGCATAATGTTTCTCACTTCATCTCTCCTGTCTGGGTTCATGTATACACGTCCATAGGCACTCAGATGTTATACAATAAGGATTGTTAATTTAAAAAATAAACAAGTTTTGCTTAGTTATTTTTAAAATAATAAAATGCAAAAATGATAATTTTGTTCTTTCCTGCCAATTATATTTCTGAATTATTTTTCTTGTTTTATTGCTTTGGCAAAGACTGCTAGTCTAATGAATGGTGAATTATAGGGGGATGTCAGCCCTGGTGACTATAGTTGTCTATTTCCAATTCAAGGAGATATGTATTCTTGACCCCCCAAAATTCATAAATATAGTCAGGGAAGAAAGACACCAGAGGAAATTGAGCAGGGTCTCCAATATGTAAGCATTCCAATGGATCCCTCCAGTGTTGCGAAGACCTAGAGCATGCTTCAAGTAAGATTTCCAGTTAGAGGTAATTCTTTTCTGCAAAAAAGACCTTATGGTTACCTTATAGGATTTTATTCATACATGAACCACCACCCTGAAAAGATATCAAATGGTCTAGCAGTTTCATTTAATGTTAGCAGTAAATTATGAAACACAAGCTTAAAAGAAATAGCTTCAACTGACAGGAGTGCATCCAGTAATTTCGGGTCCCATATTAATTACATGAATCATTAAATCCTTGTTAAAGGAGTTTCCAAGGCATGAGTTGAACTGGATAATGGGCTGTTTATGTTAATAACTGCTACAGCACCTAAAAGATGTGTTCACTGGTATGATGCTAACACATGGCAGTGACATAAAAATCAATAGCACAGCCTCTCGTAAATAAAAACATAACAACTTAATGAAAACCCATGAAATTCACATCCCTTGAAATAATTTTGGTTAGTGAGGATGGGAAGAGTGGGCAGTGTGCAAAGTCTCAATTAAAAAAAATATTTAATGTGATAATCGCATAAGCAGAATTATCTTTGACACAAATTATCTCTTCTTTCCAAAAGTGATTTGATAAGTAAATGAATTCATGAAATAAAATTAGCATATTAATCTATTTTCCATGACAACTATACAACTGCAGTAAATTAGGACAAGATTTGTGTCTAAAATGTAAGGGGATATAATAAGGGCAATAAAGATAATGAAAGTATTTTTTTTCCAAAATAGTACTCTACTAAAACATAACATCTTAAAAGCTGTTGGTGAGCTGATAAGGAAATGGGCAACATTAACCCTGACACTAGGAATTAATATGGCAAGGTTGTATTTTCATAACGAATCAGATTGTTGATTCTGCCTGTTTCATGTAAAAGTTAGTTAGTGTTAGTCACTCAGTCGTGTCCGACTCTTTGTGACCCCATGGACTGTAGCCTGCCAGGCTCCTCTGTCCATGGAATTCTCCAGGCAAGAATACTGGAGTGGGTTGCCATTTCCTTCTCCAGGGGATTTTCCCCCAGGGATCAAACCTGGGTCTCCTGCATTGCAGGCAGATTCTTTACCATCTGAGCCACCAGGGAAGCCCCTGTTTCATATAAAAGTCAGTAGACAAATCACTGATTAAAAAGTATCGTTTGTCTTTTGTCTGCACTGGTCTTTGAAACTGGTTAGAAAAATGCACCCCATGGGACTTCCCTGGTGATCCAGGGGTTATAAATCTACCTTCCATTGTGAGAGACTCAGGTTTGATCCCTAGTCAGGGAACTAAGATACCACATGCACTGGAGCAACTAAGCTTGTGCACAGCAAATACTGTGGAGCCCATGCACCCCAGTGAAAGATCCCACACCAGCAACAAGGATTTCATATGTTGGAACTAAGACACGATGCAGCCAAATGAATAAATAAATATTTTTAAAAAGAAGAAAGAAAAGTGTGCTCTAAACTTGATGGAACCTTCTGCACTGCCCAAGGTGCTGATTAGAAGATGGCCAAGGCCATTCCATTCTGTAGCAGTAGTTAATCCCTGGGTAGGTTTGCAGAAGGGCTTCCCAGGTGGCACAAGTGGTAAAGAACACGCCTGCCAATGCAGGAGACATAAGAGATGCAGTTTAGATCCCTGGGTCGGGAAGATCCCCTGGAGCAGGGCATGGCAATCCACTCCAGTATTCTTGCCTGGAGAATCCCATGAACAGAGAAGCCTGGTGGGCTACAGTCCATACAGTTTCAAAGAGTCAGACATGACTGAATTGACAACACACACACAGATTTGAGGAAAACACAGAAAGAAAGGACAACATACGTTTGGCTAGCTCCACACTACAAGCATTGGATAAAATCTAACTAGAACTAATATTACACTAATTAGCACATATCGAATGCCTCTGTGTGGCAGCCTCTGTGCTATTTTCTCAACATTTTCTCTCTAATATTGACAACAATTATTACCCCAATTTTAATATGTAGAATTTAAAACTTAGGGGTTAAATAACTTGACCAAGTTATTTAAACTTTACAAAGTTGTAGTTCTGGAACCTTAACTGAACCTGTCTCTTCCCCAAGCTCTACACCAAGATGGGGAGGCTGAGGAAACTATACATAAATGCACTCAACTGGGGCTGGGTTGTAGGAATATTGACGATGTCTGCAATTTTAGGACTCTGGGTTTATGACACCACAGTAAAAGTTCCATGGAGGAAAGCAATCCATAATCACCCCCATGGCCAGCAAACAGCTACCATGGGCAAGCTCTGTTCCATGTTGAGTGTATGAACAAGTGACAGTCTGTTAACCCCCTAACCTTGGGGAACACAGAATTGCACATGGACAAAAAGAGCAAATACATGTAATTACAAAGAACACCAGATACAGCCATTCTGATTTCAAATCTCCACTCCAACTCCTACTGGCTGTGCAATCTTGGATAAGTCACAACTGATGTGAGCTTTAGTTTCCTCAATTCATACCCACCTCCTAGGCCTTTTCCAGGCCCTAAAAATCATAATTCAGATTAAACACTTCTACAATGCCTAGCACATAGCAAGTGGTCAGAGAAAAATATCAGAAGTTACTATTATCCTGTCCCATTGTTCAAGTACCTTAAGTGACTCTCTTGAGTTAAAAAAAAAAATGGCAGAGGGACTTTCCTGATGGTCTAGTGGTTGAGAGTCTGCCTTCCAATGCTGGAGACACAGGTTCGATCCCTGGTGGGGGAACTAGGATCCCACAGGCTGTGGGGCAATTAAGCCTGTGCACTGCAACTATTGAGTCCTTATGCTACAACTAGAGAGCCTGTGTGCCACAATCGCAGAGCCCGCATGCTCTGGAACCCTCAACACAATTAGAGAGAAGCCTGCATGCTGCAATAAAGGCTCCGCATGCTGCCTGAAAAGATAAATGCACCCCAGTGTTCGCTGCAGCACTGTGTACAAAACATGGGAACAAACTAAATGCTCATCAGCAGAGGAAGGGATAAAGAAGATGTGGTACATACATACAATGGAATATTACTCGGCCATTGAAAAGAATGAAACAAGGCCATTTGTAGCAACGTGGATGGACCTAGAGGGTGTCATACTGAGTGAAGTAAGTCAGACAAAGAAGGAGAAATATCACATGACATCCCTTATATGATGAATCTAAAAAAATGATACAGATGGACTTACAAAACTGAAAGAGACTCACAGACTTAGAAAATGAACTCATGGTTGCCGGTGGAGGGGAGAGGGATAGTTAAGGATATAGGAAACATCATGTATGAAGGTGAAGGTGAAGTCGCTCAGTCGTGTCCGACTCTTTGCGACCCCGTGGACTGTAACCTACTAGGCTTCTCTGTCCATGGGATTCTCCAGGCAAGAATACTGGAGTGGATTGCCATTTCCTTCTCCAGGGGATCTTCCCGACCTAGGGATCGAACCCAGGTCTCCCACATTGGAGGCAGATGCTTTAACCTCTGAGCCACCAGGGAATCGCTGCTACATTTAAAATGGATAACCAACAAAAATCTATTGTACAGCACATGAACTCTGCTTAGTGTTATGTGGCAGCCTGGATGGGAAGGGAGTTTGGGGGAGAATGGATACATGTATATGGTTGAGTCCCTTCACTGTTCATCTAAAACTATCACAACACTGTTAACTGGCTGTACCCCAGTACAAAATGTTTTTGGTGTTGAAAATAAAAGATTCCACATGCTGCAACTAAGATCTGATGCAGCCACAAATAAATAAATAAAAATTTAAAAACAGGTAGAGAAAGCGTATAAACTAGATATGAAACTTCATGTTTGCGATTATGGAAAATGTGTATAATACACAGTCCTCCTAACCTGACCATATTATCATCACTTTCATGGTTCAACAACTGTTCCTGGGCTTAAGAATAAAACTGGAAGGAAAAGTTGCTAGTGAAAGTACTGTTGAACAGCATTCTTAAGTGTTTGTTTTATCCATTGGGCAAACACTTAAATTTATCATGGGATGTTCTGACCATTTTATAAACATTAATTTATTCAAGGCTCAGAATGACTCTATGAAGGAGGTGACATCATCACGCCCATTTTGTAGAGAGAAGACTGAGGCACAGCAGGTGAGATGGCTTGTCCAACGTCAAGAGAGGCAAAGGTCCAAGCAAGTACTTGAGCCCAGGTGGGCTTGTTCCAGGGGTCTTCCATGTGGTGCCAGTGGTAAAGAACTTGCCTGCCAATACAGGAGATGTAAGAGACATGTGTTCAATCCCTGGGTCAGGAAGATCCCCTGGAGGAGAGCATGGCAATCCGCTCCAGTATGCCTGCCTAGAGAATCCCCATGGACAGAGGAGCCTGACAGGCTACAGAGCATAGGGTCACAGAGTTGGACATGACTGAAGTGACTTAGCACCTTCCCATGCCCAGGCTTGTTCCAGAACTTGGACACTTAACCACTACACTGCATTGGCTTGGTGAACCAGTTGGCTTGCTGAACTCTTGGCCTCTGTTAAGATGCAACAAGAGAGTGCTTCTGTTGAACGCAGATTCAGCATAAAGGACTAGCAGGGGAAAAAACTCCAAAACGCTTATTTCAGCCTCTGGTGATGGCAGCCATTAGACAAAATCAGAAACTGTAAGGGTCTCACATTATGCATGCCCTCACTATCTGGGACACAAATGGCCTGCAATATTTATACTTCAGCCTCTGAAGTTTACTCCATTTAATGAACTTAAGGATCATAAATGCAACTCTGAGCACACACCACCACCTTTCATTTGAGGGCAGAGACATGATTTTATTACAGAAAAATACATCATGTGGCAACTAACAAAAGTGTAAATATATCTATTTCCCCAGGAAAAAAAAAAAACCAAATGCCTTAAAACTTAACAAGGGATCTATCTTAGGGGTATGGGGGTGGGGGAAAACAGCTATTCAATTAAATAGCCTCACTGCTGATTTACAGGGGGAGTTTTATGATGCTATTATGACTTTGCCCTTGGAAGGATTTCTATATAAAACATTCAAGACACAAAGCTGCTCATGCAAAAGCCAGCCACATAAACCAGACGAAGGAGATTGTTTGAGATCTTGAAAATAATGTTCCATGTCTGGTAAAACTTAATAATCATCTGGTTCCTTTGTGAGCGATAATCATAAAAGGCCACTGTGCAGGCCAGCTCGCAGAAATACATTTCACCAAGCCAGCCTCATTGCCACGCACAAAGAGGAAGCAGCACCCAGAGGCACATCAGTGGTTGCCAAGGCAACCACAAGGCACCGCAGGTGAGTTTCGCTGCCCCCTTCTACTTTGGAAAGGAGCAGAGAAAATGGACAGAATTAACAGCATTGTATTCTACTCTGACTAGGGTTCAAGACCTGCTGTACTTTGGTTCCTGGCTTCAAGAGAGTCTATTTTTAAAAAGCAGGGTCCTTTGATGTGTGTGTGTGTTTTAATCACACCACAGCAGGACTGCCCCCATGGTATATATACACTCTCTCCGGCTAGATCTTCATTAAGAATAAGAAGCAATGTGGCTGAGACAGACTCTTTTTTCACTGGAGTTCAGTTGCTTTACAGTGTTGAGTTAGTTTCTGCTGTACAACAACGTGCATCAGCCAAATGTGTACATATATCCCCTCCCTCTTGGACCTCCCTCCCACCCCACCGCCCACCCATCTAGGTCATCACAGGGCACCAGGCTGAGCTCCCTGTGCTATACAGCAGCTTCCCACTAGCTAGCTATTTTACACATGGTAGTGTATATATGTAAATCCTAATCTCCCAAGTTGTCCCACCCTCCCCTTCTCCCCTGTGTCCAAATGTCCATTCTCTATGTTTGCATTTCTATTCCTGCCCTGCAAGTAGGTTTATCTGTACCATTTTTCTATATTCTATATATATATATATATATATGCGCTAATATATGATATTTGTTTTTCTCTTTCTGACCTACTTCACTCTGTAGGACAGACTCTAGGTCCATCCACATCGCACTACCATATGACCCAGCAATCCCACTACTGGGTATATACTGCAAGAAATCATAATTCAAAAGAACACATGTACCCCAGTGTTCATTGCAGCACTATTTACAATAGCCAGGACATAGAAGCAACCTACATGTCCACTGGCAGATGAATGGATAAACAAGACTGCTTCTTTTCAATGCTTGCTTAGGTTAAATGCACAGCCAATGGATCAGGGAATTTCCAAGCAGCTCTGGAGACCTGGAATCCATTCTAGCTTTTTGCAGCATTTTTCTCTTACCATGTGTCAAAAACAAATGATGGGAACCTAGGAAGTGGAATCAATCAGGGTGCTGTCTGCCAACAGATGGCTCCTCCAGCTGGGATTCTGAAGAGTTAAGGAAGGAGCTCTTTAGGGGGTGTGGGTAGGGTGAGTGTCTAATAAGGGAGGCTCAGAGACTCTGTGCTCAGGCACCACCGTGGGAGGGCATTACTACCCCTGTGCCTGAAGGGACAAAGGAAAATGCTGGAGCCATGTAGGGAGGGTGCAGGCCACTCAGACAGCAAAGATGTTTGTTTTCATTACTGATCTTTTAACAGAAAACTTTCCATCTTCATTAGCAGCTGGTCCTCCAGTGTGGTCCTGAGTAGGGTGAGTGCTGCTGGGGTGCTGGAGTTCCCTGGGTGGACCGCCTTGAGGTCAGACACCCAGGCCCCAGAGGACCAGTGGTCAGTGCTGGGAGACCCACCTCTTCCAACCAGAGCTGAAGAGATGGTGTCCTCCACCTAAGCCAGCCCACTGCAGATTAAAGATTCATTATAAAAGTGCTTAGAAAGAGGAGGTCCTCTCTGTGGTGATTTAGACAGATGGCATGGGGAGGAGGTCCAAGAAGAAGGGCATATATGTATCCTTATAGCTGATTCATTTCGTCATACAGCAGAAACTAACACCACACTTTAAAGCATTATGTTGTTCGGTCATCACGTCGTGTCTGACTCTTTACCAGCCCATGGACTGCAGCATGCCAGGCTTTCCTGTCTTTCACCATCTCCCAGAGTTTGCCCAAGATTCATATCATTGAATCGGTGATGCCACTCAACCCTCTCATCCTGTGTCACCCTCTTCCTCCTTCTGCCTTCTGCAAGTATACCCTATTAAAAAAAAAAAAAAAAGTCAGATCCTGAGTATGTGTGTTATGAGGCCAGATCTAGGTGCACAACTCAAAAGTTTGGCTTCAAGTTCAAATGTCAAAGCTGTGGTTCCTGCGGAGTCTGATTCCCATCCTCCCAGCCCCTCCCTCACATCCGTCTTGCTGTCGATGTGGGCAGCATCCACACCAAATCCCCATCACCCTGACCTCGGTCAGCAGACCGCTTCCTTCCCGACTGATCACATCTCCCCTCCTGCTGGGGGGCTTCAAAGTGGGAGGATGTAGCTCATGAACCGTCTCTGGGCTTTTTGTCCAAAACTATATCAATATTCCCCATTTATTTATCACTTCCACTGCTGATGGCTTGCCACTTCCAAGATTAGGTCATTAAACGTCTTTGTCCTCTCTCTCATCCTTGGGTCTCTCCCTCTGGGGAAAATCAGCTGTCATGAGGTGAATGGCTTTGTGGAGAGGCCCATGGGGGTATCTGTGTCCATGGGCCAGCAAGGAGCAGAGCCTGCTGCAACCAGGAGAGTGAGTGGGGGTGAGTTCCTGACCTGCTCATAGCCAGGTTTAGTGAGCCTAGAAGCAGATCTCACCCCAGTGGGATCTGCAGCCCCAGGGGATACCTTGACTACAAACTCACGTTAGACCCTGAGCCAGGCACTCAGCTAAGCTGCACCACGCTCTCAGAAACTGTGAGACAGTGAGTGTGTGCTGCCCAGAGACACTGAATTTGGGATGATTTATTACACGGCAATAGGTGACTAACATAGCTACCTTGAGGGACTGATAAAAAGCTTAAATTCTCCTTATGTTCTGCCCATGGATCTGTGTGTGTTCATTACCATGACTTTGCTCCTCACCTGCCCTCATCTCTGCCCATGTGGTAGAGGCTTTGAGCAAACCCTTCAGCCCCCGCGACTCTGTTTCCTCATCTGAAAACTGAGGGTGACGATGTCACCGATGTCATCAGGTGCCTGTGATACGTCACTAACCAAACAGGTGTAAGTGTGTGCCAAAGACAGAGCTCAGAAGAGGGGCTGGACAGAGGAAGTGCTCAACGACTATTAGCCTTTATTATTACCATCATTATGGTGATGGTGATTTGCTCCTGTTTACCCAGGAATGAAACGTACAAAACTGACAACACAGTCTGGATTTTCCCGGGGCCACTCTTGAGCGTTTTTTTTTTTTTTTTATCAGCTGACCAAACCCACCCGAATCCTCTCTCATTGTCTCACGGAGAATAGCTCACTAATGACATGGGAGCCATTCGCATCCCGGATAAGTCTGAAAATAAACATTTCCACAATTGTGATCAGTTTGGACATATGGGATCATAATATTTTGTGATCACCGACAAACACACCTCTCTCTGCAAACAAACACAGCTGCCTGCTGGGTGGGGCTGTGCGTTCCCTCTTCCTGAGAGTCAGTGTGTGGATTCTCTTCCTTCCTTCCTCCCAGCGACGGTGACAGAGGGCAATAGGCCAGTGGCCACCTGCTGTCAATGGCGGTCCAGTGCTCATCAACCAGGCCGGCCCAGAGACCCAGCTTGAAGTGCATCCTGTCAACCCAGTCTGAGAGGAGAGGGAAGGGACAGCGGTGAAGTCAGCCCTGGTTGAACTCACTTCTCTGGGTCCATGTGCAAGGGGCAGCTGGAGCTCTTCCCAAATCCCAAAGGGCCATGATTTGCTTTGTGAAGAGAAGCCTCTGATCTGGGTGTAAGAAGGAGCCTGTGATGCCACATTTCTAGCCACCTCCCAGGTCAACACTTCCCTTTGCTGAATGTTGATGTATTTTACCGTTAACATTAAGTTTTTTTTCAAGTAACTTGCTTACTTGGTCATGACACTGAAACTGTCAAGTAAACCCGGCGTTCTGTTAACAACTACAATTCCCATTCGCTGAGGCGGGGCTTCCGCGGTGGCTCAGGGGTAAAGAATCTGCCTGGCAGTGCAGGAGACACCGGAGATGTGGGTTTGATCCCTGGGTCGGGAAGATCCCCTGGAGAAGGACATGGAAAACCACTCCAGTATTCTTGCCTGGAGAATTCCAGGGACAGAGGAGTTTAGTTCATGGGGTCGCAAAGAGTCAGCCATGACCGAGCATACGTGCGTGGGAGCAGACCATGCACTCCGCACGGCTGCCGGGGCCTGATTACACACGACTCGGCAGGGTTTGGGGATCAAGGATTCAGGCTCGGAAGTCTCACCACCCTGATATTAACAAGGGCTTAAATTTCAACACCACTTGTTTTCTTTCTCCGCCCCTCCTCCAGGTTTGTTAGATATAATTAACATGTAACACTGTGTAAGTTTCAGGTGTAAAATGACGATTTGTTCTATGTACAGATATAATGGAGTGACTACTAAATAAGGTTAGTCTACACCTCCATCACTTCATGGCAAATAGATGGGGAAACAGTGGCTAACTTTATTTTGGGGGGGCTCCAAAGTCACTGCAGATGGTGATTGCAGCCATGAAATTAAAAGACACTTGCTCCTTGGAAGGAAAGTTATGACCAACTTAGACAGAATATTAAAAAGCAGAGATATCACTTTGTCAACAAAGGTCCGTCTAGTCAAGACTATGGTTTTTCCAGTAGTCATGTATGGGTATGAGAGTTGGACTATAAAGAAAGCTGAGTGCAGAATTGATGCTTTTAAACTGTGGTGTTGGAGAAGACACTTAAGAGTCCCTTGGACTGCAAGGAGATCCAACCAGTTCATCCTAAAGGAGACCAGTCCTGGGTGTTTATCGGAAGGACTGATGTTGAAGCTGAAACTCCAATGCTTTGGCCACCTGATGCAAAGAGCTGACTCATTTGAAAAGACCCTGATGCTGGGAAAGATTGAGGGCAGGAGGAGAAGGGGACGACAGAGGATGAGATGGTTGGATGGCATCACCGACTCAATGGACATGGGTTTTGGTGGACTCCGGGAGTTGGTGATGGACACAAAGTGCTGGAGTGCTGGTGTTTAGGGGGTGCTGCGGTTTAGGGGGTTGTAAAGAGTCGGACACGACTGAGCGACTGAACTGGTCCAGTCGCTCAGTCGTGTCCGACTCTTTGTGACCCCATGAACTGCAGCACGTCAGGCTTTCTTGTCTATCACCAACTCCCGGAGTTCACTCAAACCCATGTCCATGGAGTCGGTGATGCCATCCAACCATCTCATCCTCTGTCATCCCCTTCTTCTCCCACCTTCAATCTTTCCCAGCACCAGGATCTTTTCAAATGAGTCAGCTCTTTGCATCAGGTGGCCAAAGTATTGGAGTTTCAGCTTCAACATCAGTCCCTCCAATGAATATTCAGGACTGATTTCCCCTAGGATGGACTGGTTGGATCTTCTTGCAGTCCAAGGGACTCTTAAGAGTCTTCTCCATCACCTGATACAATTGCCATTTGTGTGTGTGTGTGATGACATTTAGGATCTAACTTCTAAGCAACTTTAAGTCTATGTAACACAGTATAGTTAACTCTGATCACCATGCTGTACATTAGATCCTCTGAACTGACTCACCTTGCAGTTGGAAGTTGGTTCCTTTGACCACTTTCACCCATCCCCTCCCCTCCAGCCCCTGATTACCATCTTTATTCTCTGTTTCTATGAATCTGGCTTTGTTAGATTCCACATATAAGCAATACCATACAGTATTTGCCTTTCTCTGGCTATTGCACTTCTAACATGACTTTCCCAAGGTCCATTAAGTTGTTGCAAATGGGAGGATTTCCTTCCCTCTCAGTGACTGAATTCTATTCCACAGTACAAATACCTCTTCTCTGTCCATTTATCCATCATAGACACTCACTAATTCTACCACTTTCCAACTGCATGATCTTGAGTGAACTACCTACCTGCTCTATACCTCAGATGTTTCAATTATAAAGTAAAAAAGGATATTTGCTTTGGAGACTTGTTCACAGATGATCCACGTATAGAAATCTATGCAGAGCACTTACACAGCATGGCAAACATAAAGGAAACATTAGCTCTTAATATGGTCACTGTACCCACTTTATGGAAAGAGAAACTGAGGCTTGGAGAGGGATAATTTGCTTAGGGGCAAACAGCTGGTACCCAGCCTCACAGGAACACAGCCACAACACAGTGCAATGTCTGAGGCTTTGTTAATGCAGGATGTGAAAATTATCCCTCTCACAGGCAGGCTACTATGCTGTCCTAAAAGGAGAACATGATTGCAATTGAGGTAGAATTTCCAAGCTCCCTATTAAGTTCAGTGAACATGTAAAAAAACTCACATGTTCCAGATTTAATGTCTCATTTTTATCAGATCCCTCCCTTACCTTCATCTCCATTTTTAACTTCACTGCAGATTTATTTTGAGGGAGGAAGCATCTAACCCAGCGTTTCTCAGCCTCAGCAGGACTGACCTTTGGGGCTGGATAATTCTTTGTTGTGAGGGACCGTCAGGTGCCATGCAGGTACAGGGCTTTCACCAGCATCCCTGGCTTTGATCCATTAGATGCCAATAGCACCCCACCACCACCACCCAGCGGGGACAAACAACACCATCTCCAGACACACAGCCAAATGTCCTCCAGAGACAGAACCAGCTCCCCTGTGGCTCCACTTTGAGAAGCAGGAATCGAATCTACAGCAACAGCCATTCCTTTCATCACCAAACTTGTCCTGTCCTGGATCCATCACAATGAGTCATGAGAGCAACTCATAAGCTACACTGCTGCTGCTGTTGCTGCTAAGTCGCTTCAGTCGTGTCCAACTCTGTGTGACCCCATAGACGGCAGCCCACCAGGCTCCCCCATCCCTGGGATTCTCCAAGCAAGAACACTGGAGTGGGTTGCCATTTCCTTCTCCAATGCATGAAAGTGAAAAGTGAAAGTGAAGTCATGTCCGACTCTTAGTGACCCCATGGACTGCAGCCCACCAGGCTCCTCCGCCCATGGGATTTTCCAGGCAAGAGCACTGGAGTGGGGTGCCATTGCCTTCTCCGATAAGCTACACTGCTCTATACCAAATGTAAACCTGCTTCCAAAAGAAGTGTGTTCAACTGGGATAAATCAACCTTTTAGACTCTGCCAGAAATATCTCATCACTTTCCCTGCACTGGCTCTAAAAGCCCACACTGAAATTTTCTTCTTAGGGATTAAATTGTGTCCCCCCCTTGCACCCCCGCTGCCAATATTCACAAGCTGAAATCCTTCCTAACCTTCAGAACTTCAGAATGTGATGGGATGAGGAAACAGGGTCATTGCAGGTATAATTAGTTATGTGATGATGAGGTCATTCTGGAGTAGGTCTCTCCCTCCTCCAACCTGAGTGCTGCCCATATAAAAGGGGGGAAATTGGACACAGACATGGACACGGAGAGAATGTCATGTGAAGATGGAGGTAGAGAGTAAGGACAATGGACAACCAGCAGACCAACGGCAGCTAGAAGAGAGGGTGAACTGGCTTCCCCTCCTCAGCCTTCAGAAGGAACCAAATGTGCCAGGGCTTGATCTTGGGCTGCTAAGCCCTAGAACTGTGGGAGGGAAAGTTTCTGTTATTAGAGCCACCAAGTTACAATTCTCTGTCACAGCAGCCTTGGCAAATGAATACACAAAGGCACTATTTTCTCAGAGTCTGATATATTTTAGGTCTTCATTAATTTCTCTGAAGTCTCAACCCAAGGGTTCACTGAACATATTTAGAGAGGCCAGAGCTAGTTCAATGTGGTCAAAAGAGAAGTATGGAATCAATCGTTGTTTGGAGGTATAATTAGTTGGGACTTTCCTGGTGGTCCAGTAGTTAAGAATTCACCATCTGATGCAGGGGACACAGTTCAGTCCCTTGTTGGGGAACTGAGATCCCACAAGTTGCAGGGCAATTAAGCCCTCATGCCACAACTACAGAAGTCTGCGCACCACAAGGCACACCCCACATGCCGCAACTAAGACCCAGTGCAGCCAGATAAATGAATGTTTCAAAAATCAAAAAAAACTTTTAAAAAAATTAGTTATTTGGCAGCCTGAACAATAGAAAAGAGGTGTCCCAACCCTAATCATCATTTTTTTCTTTATCTCAGACGTTTCGAAGCTTTTACTTCCTGGGATACAGAGATCCCTGGGGTTGGTCCCTCCTGCGTCATCAGTTGCAATTTTTCCAGCAAACTGAATGCAGAAAACAGATTTATATAATTCCCAACTGACCATTAAATATAAGTGGATATATCGGGTAGCTCCAAACTACATCTCAAATCTCATTTTTCAGTTAAGGGACGAACATTCACCAAATATAATTCAAAGTTTCAGAAAACAGTGGGAGCCAGACTAGTAAGGTTTCTATCCTGTATTCATTTTAAATCTGACTTCTCCACATAACCTCTTACTTTATGTGCTTGTTAAGTAGACTTTGGAATACGATCTTGGGGACATCCCTGGAGGTCTAGTGATAAGACTTTGCCTTTCAGTGCAAGGGGTCCTCACCTATCCTTTGTTGGGGAGCCAAGATCTCACATGCCTTATAGCCAAAAAAAAAAAAAAAAAAACAGAAGCAATGTTGTAACAAAAATTTAATAAAGACTTAAAAATGGTCCACATTTTAAAAAACCTAAAAAAGAAAGAATGTGATCTTATATTCTCCAGAATTGGAAAGTATCTTACATTTATCTGAATCTATCTTTTACTAATAATGTTTTTTTGCTGTAACATATGTAATTATTACAGCACACGTGCTCACTGTAGGAAATGTTTTAAGTTACATATAGAAAAGTACAAAATAAGACCGCTGAAAACTATCAAACTATATGAAAGTGGTGATACCTCTATCTGTTAAATGAAGCATCAAAGAAAGCACAGGTGGAGCACGCACATCCTCAGTTTGTAAACATCATTAAACTTTATTCCTCTTTGAACCCAGTATATCCCTGTGCGGATGCATGGTAAGTTGCTTCAGTCATGTCCAACTCCTTGCAACCCCATGGACTGTAGCCCACCAGGTTCCTCTGTCCATTGGATTCTCCAGGAAAGTATAGTGCAGTGGGTTGCCATGCCCTCCTCCAGGGGATCTTTCTGACCCAGGACCGAACCCATGTTTCTTACAGAACTCGGGTCTCTTGCATTGCAGGCATATTCTTTACCATCTGAGCCACTAGGGAAGACCCAGTACATCCCTAATACTCTATAAATGAAACATCTGTGCCCATCCAAACATTGAATTTTATTAATTACTTCAAAGCTACCCTCCAAGAAACATAAAGTGCTTTAGCCACAAGGAACAGTAATTCTACAAAATCCTTGAGAAAGCAGGGTTTAGTTTATAAGAAACGGAAAACCAACTGAAACCAGCTTAATCGAAAAGGAAGATCATAAGCTTATGTAACGGGAACTCGGAGACGGAGCAGCCTTCAGGGCTGACTTGATCCAGGGCCCCACCCTGTGACAGCTTGCTCCCACTTATCCAATCCACCCTCCCCCTCAATCAAGAATAGTCAGCAAAACATCTTTATGCAATAGCGTCCAAAGGAAGCAAGAGGAAGGGTACCTCTTGAAGCCCACTCAGAAGAGGGGAAAACCTTTTCTAGAAGCCCCCCTGCAAGTTTTTCCTCACCTCTGATCAGCCACAGTTGTATCACATCCCCTGTCGGACCACTGCCTCAGGAGGGCTCGGGGCGACTCTAAAACCAGGGAAGCTGGACCCTGGCTGCAGGGTGGGTCCGCAGACTTAGAGCATGTGAGCCGCCTGGGAAAGCAGCTCGGCAGGAATAAGCAGGACGGTGGGGGGTGGAAATGGATGTTAATAAGCAACCAGGTGTCGTGTCAATTCCACAGGAGTTGTCTGGGTCTGACAGCTTGTCAGAATTCCACTGGGCACCTTCAAGAGTGAAGGGAATTTGAAAGGCAGAGGAAAATCACTGGGCCAGGAGTAAACTCACAGTGCATTTAATAAAATCTAAACAGAAATCTCTGACAGTGTGACTTGCTGTGACTGATGGCTGATGCAGACAGCTTTGGACTCTGCTGATCTGATCTTTCTGTCTCCCCTAGACTAAACTAGAAGCTGTAAACCCGTTCACACTGCATAAGAGGCATCCATTGAAAAAACGTTATCTTGTATTTCATTCTAAATTGAAGAGGGCTTTTCAAAAACCATTTAAGAGTCTTCAGTGAAAGTGACATGAAAGGACCCACCCAGCGGATTTTGTATTTCCAGGGCCCTTTAAACCAAGCTACGTTTTTCCTCCATGAAATTGTCAGGCACTTGAAACACTTTTGGAGGCCCTCACTGTGGCTTTTCCTCAACAAGATATCTGGGTGGCATCTCGGGCTGCCAGCCCAATAATTAGCTTGTACATGAGGAAGTCAAATTGGTTCAAATACAGAATGCAAGCAAAGATCAAATGTGTGTCTGAATGTCAATGGGGTTGAATTTCCAGATCAAAAGTTAATAGGAGAAGGTTTGGGATTCGTCTCCAATTATTAATGAAGTTGTTCAAAGGGATGAACCGTGGAGCTACCCAGGGAATAAAATGTGAAAATGGTAACTCATAATTGAGACTGTATTGTGAGCTTTCATATTTAATGCTAATCTTCTTGGAAAGGGTAAGCAAGTATACCTTATTGCAGCCAGGGCTTTTTGGAGAGCAATTATTTTCCCCCCCTGGTGTTACTTAAACCAGGCCAGCTGTTTCAAACCCATGGTTAAATCATCCCATGTGCAAACTAGTTTTGGGGGCGTCAGTACAACTAACAACCTGCCTGCATTATTATAATACCATCTCTCCTTTCACCAACAGAGCAGGTAGGGCTCCTTTGAAATTGTAAGTCGGCTTACATAATTTTTCCATTGAAAACCCTGCAGTGGATTTCCATTTCAGTTCTATAAAAAAGCCAAACTCCTACAAGACTAACAAATCTCTGTACGATCTGCATCCTTGGACCTCATTTCCTGCTACATTTTCCCCCTCCTCCCAGCTCACTCTGCTTCAGACGCACCTGCTCTTCCTAAAACACGCCAGGCAGCCTCTGCCTCAGGGCCTTTGCACTGACTATCCTTCCTACTTGGGAAGCTCTTCTTCCAGACATCCATTTGGCTAACTCCTTTACCCTTCAAGTCTTTGTTCGTATTTTATCTCTTCACTGCCACTCTGCCACCTCTTTTTTCAAAGACATTATTGACCAGAGACACAGTAATACGTTTTTAGAGAGTGACTGGGCTTCCCTGGTGGCTCAGCGGGAAAGAATCTGCCTTCCCAGGCAGGAGACACGGGTTCAATCCCTGGGAGATCTGGAGAAGGAAATGGCAGTCTATTCTAGTATTCTTTCCTGGGAAATCTCATGATCAGAGGAGGCTGGTGGGGTACAGTCAGTGGGGTCACAAAAGAGTCGGACATGACTGAGCAACTAAACACCAACAATTAACATCCCCCAGCAAGCCACTCTCGTGCTTTTTTATTATGTATTATTTTTTCTGTCTGTTCCCAGTAGAACGTGAGTTCTGTGAGAGGCACGTTGTTCTGCTTCGTCTTCTACTGCACCTACAGTAGAGCCTGGAAGAGAATCGAGGCTCATGCTAGGCAACATAAAGGAAGACGCAGATGCTTGCCCCTACACCCAGAATTACATGAGGGCTACTGCTACCGGCACAGAATGGTATCGGTATATCGTTCAGTGACTCAAATATCATTAGCAGCATTGGCCTCAGTACCCTGCGTTCCAAATATTGACCAACTTTTTGGTAAAGTCCCAAGCCAAAAGTTAGCGTTTCCTTACTTTTCACTGTGCCTTTCTGGAAAATTCAGTATAAATTAAAACTGTGCAAAAAAAAAAAAGAATCAAAGCCCAATAAATTGTAGCAAATTAAATAAACAAACATGGAGATGAACTGCCAGTCTCATCTTAGAAAAGCACCAAGCCATTTCCCACTCTCTGGATATCTGAAGGATGACCTGCAGTTCCTTTCACACAGTGTTTCTGCTAATGTCTGAACAGGTTTTTCCTCCTCTTCCTCTGTAATTTTGGCTTCAAAACATATATGGGGCCTTACTCTGTGTATCTTTCTATTTATTGGAGACACATTTGTTCACACAGCAGCACACAAGTTAATATGAGAATTATAGTTAATGAAATAAATGGAAACCATATATTTCCGGGTTGTACACACACAACACTCCAACTTGGCTGGAAAAATGGGAAGAGGAAACAGATTCACGATCATATTTGATGGGCTTTTAAATAATATTGCTCTTACTCTCAATGAGGAGGAAGAAACATCTGAAAACTCTTACTGGAGACAATGCACTTTCGGTCCAGCAGTCTGTCAAATATCAGCTCCTATGAGAACATTGTGGTGGAATCTACCAACGTTAAAGAGTTAAATCAGAGAACTGCCCACTCCTATAGCTACACCTACAACTTGGGTAGTTAGAGAGGGGTTCAGTGTATAGAACAAGAGAGAAGAGAAAATATTCTTAGTGCAGAAAGAATTTGGGGGAAATATAAAAAGACTAAAAGGAGTGAGTAAAGCTGGTAGAAAGATTTGTAACTACAGACAACAGAAGCAATCTTATGGCGACCAAATGCAAAATGAGGTGGCGGGCGGTGGGGTGGGGTTGGTAAATGAGGAGCTTGGGATTAACAGATACAAACGACTATGTCTATAAGAGATAAACAATAAGGATCTGCTGTATAGCCCAGGGAACTAGACACAATATCTTGTACTAACCTATAAATGCAAAGAAACTGAATCATACATATTCTTTTTTAGGATCACTTTGCTATACACCTGAAACTAACACAACTTTGTAAATCAACTCTACTTCAAAAATACGTTTCTAGACCTGGAGTTTTCAGACAGGGGCTCTGGCACACAGGTGTGTAAGTGTAAGGCAGAGTCAGCTGTCCTGCAACAAATCTGTTACTAGTAATAAAGTATGTGGGCATTTCTTACTTTGTTTCTTTTCTTAAAAATTGGCGTTTATAATGTCACTATATTGTGATTACCAGTCACATGCATTCTGATATCCTGGGGCGGGGGTGTTGTCGGGCGCTCGAGCCCATCCTCTCTCCTCAGCTCCCTGTTTGACTCTCCAATTGGGGGCGCTAGTGAGGCAGGAAGGATGGAGGAGGGTTTTCCGTCACTGCTGCTCCTGCCCTGGGACTTAACTGGAAAGGCGCAGGTTGTTCAGAGAGCAGCAGTTGGTGCCTACTTGAAGTTCTGCCATCATTGCACCTCCTGGGGTTCCAACAAGAGCCAACCAGCTTCCCCCGCCCCCACCCACCTTAAATTCTGGGTCCCGTCTGCCATGCCTCTGAATTTTACAATATTAGCCACTCAGCATCTGCCTTTCTGCCTTTGTCGTCCTCTAATACTTGGTTAACAGTTCTGCTTGTATATCTGTATATACGTATAATTCCCTCTGCTAAAGTAACTGGTGTGTCTTCGTCTCCTGACTTGAACCTGAATGAACACTTGTGTCTTTCAAATAAGCCTCTGTCTTTCTTATCTGTGCCTTGGAGCTATCTTGTCGAGATCACCTGCCATATGTCAAGGAAGGGAAACAAGAACGGATGTCACAGAAATGTCGTCCTATGCCATGTAGCCTCCAAAAGATTTCCCAATAATTTGAAATCTCACACCTCCTTCCTTTGCGCGTTAGTCAAATTTCTTTCCTTTGCAAGCAACAGAAATAGCCTTGGGCTACCCTAAGCTGGAAAGTAACTTTATTGGAAGGATGGTGGGGTCTCAAAACACCCAGAGCCAAGTTCCACAGCCAACCCAGCCAGAGGGGAAACCCGGGAGGTATCAGGGGACCCAGAAAAGGAGCTCAGGAACCTTCTCCCCAGAGGGCTGCTAGTCCCTGCTTCAGCAACCCAAAACCTTCCACTCCGGACTGTAAATTCCCAGGAGCTCGAATCTGATGGCTTGGAACAGATCAGTGGTATCTCTGATTAGAGCAGCTCCCTCAAGTGGACAGGTCTCGTGGTCCCCACACCAGCCCAGGGTCAGTCCCAGAACGCACAGGGAACTGGTGTGTGAGCCTGATCCTCTGCCCCAGTCCGAATTTCTCATTCCAGGTGATGGTGACAGGCTGCCCTGAGGGAAATTCAGAAGCAACTGAGAGACAGGCTCCCGAGACCCCGTTACATTCAGAGCAGCTGCCACACTAATAGACCCTCTTGCGAACTTGATATGCATGTTTCCTGCCAGGCGCTTCAAGCTAAACGCTTTGCTTTGAAACATTTGTTGAAAAGGCTTTCAGTTCCCCAACTCCACCTGTTTTATACAAGTGACTTAATAGGAACAATTTTGCAAGCTCTCTCTTCCAGTCGGATCCTCTCCTGTATGCAGAGTTACCTGCGTGTTAAGCAGGCATTTGCACAGGTATAAAACTATTTCTGGACAGTGGGGTGTTATCCAATGAGCAAAATCCGAGACAGTCCTGCAGTTGATTTCTAAAATGCCATCCACTCTCCTTACACAGCCAGTCCAAATGCTTGGTCCTCGTGATGCCCTCAAAGGCTCACTGCATCCCACTGATGCTCTTGCACAAGCCAGAGCTAAGCCACAGACCCTGTAGCAGGTAGTCCCAACATGGGCACAAATCCAGGGTATGGGATCCATGCATGACTAGGCTGATGCTTGGAGTTCAAACGGTATCTATTAAAGGATAGATAGAAACGATGAACTTACTGAAAACCAACCTTGCTACACATAAATTCATTTCACACAGCTTTACAGAAGAACACCACCAGGTTGGCCTCAAAATGACACATCTCGGTAGTTTCCAAAACTCTGATGCTAAGGAAAAGGATGCATAGGTTTGCTGGACAGAAAAATTCACCTTATTCTTTTCTCTCTATGTGATTCATGAAAACCTGAACTTGTAAACCTCTTATTGGAATAAACACTGGAAAGGAGAAAAAATATTGTGTCAACACCTGAAGACACATCAAACAAGGAGCGCTATTATGTGATAATTAAGAAATGAGACCCTGGAATTTGAGAGAGGTGTGAACAAAAGTGCCAGGTCCTACAGGAAAGGAGCGACCTAACAATTAGAAAGGTATCTAACCATTCACATCTATGCTTCTCCCTGTCCTGATTCCTACTCTTAATACATACAGTTCCAAGAAGTCAATGCCATGCATCTGGTCCCATTTGAGCACTCAGCACACTTTCACTATGATGCTGATTACTAGAAAAATCAACCAAAGTCCTATGACAAAAATCACAGCAGCTATTTTATGGACTATATCCATAAAATTATATGTATATAGTCATGGTTAATAGTAGCCAGTTTAAAAATAGGCAGAAAACTTAATATTTAATTTAGCAAATACTTATTATTCGCACTGCAGTAGGTGCTGGGAACACAAAAAGTTAGGGGGAAATGGGTCAAAGCGCCTGACCTCTTGGAGCTCAGAGGTCAGGTCAGCTCCTCTTGGAGCTCTGCTGCTTTGATTAAGCAGCAAAGACCAAGAGAAAAATGCCATTGGAAATAAAATGGAACATGGTCACTTTACACGTACTGCATAAGTGGCCAAAGGGGTTTGTCTACCAACCTAGGAACAATCAGAAGTGAGGTGGGAGCTCGTGGTGGGACTGGGGGTGGAAGAGATGGGAAAGCAAGTGGTGAGAAATCCAAAACTCCACTGCAGAGACATCCTGTCCCCTCCAGAGCGGCTGCGGCATGCTTAGATGCTCACCTTTCTCGTCGGCAAACACAGCCATTAGAGGAACCCAGGGCCTCCTCCAGCAAGCACGAAGGAGTCAGAGGTCAACACCAAGGAAACCAGCAATGCAGAACTGCCAGCGCTGAACAGTGACAGTTTTGTCAGGGAAAAAATATATATATATTTGTCATATGTATATGAAAAAATCCATAGAGCACAGAGGAGATGAGAAAGCAAAATTGATCAATTATTGATTCAGGGTAGAATCAGAGGTAAATAGTTTATTTAAAAAGGTTATTTAGTATCATTATTGTGAATTCTTTTCCATGCATCCCAATGTTCATTGCAGCACTATTTACAATAGCCAGGACATGGAAGCAAGCGAGATGTCCATCAACAGAAGAATGGGTAAAGATGTGGAATATATATACAAAGGAATATTACTCATCCATACAAAAGAACGAAGTAATGCCATTTGCAGCAACGTGAATGGATCTAGAGATCATCACACTGGGTGAAGTCAGACAGAGAAAGACTGATATCATACGATATCGCTTACATGTGGAACCTTAAAAAAGGCTGCAAATGAACTGATCTAAAATTCAGAAATACAGTTACAGATGTAGAAGACAAACTTATGGTTACCAAGGGAGAAAGGAAGGGGGAGGGGCAAACTGGGATTGACATATACACACTACTCTATATAAAATAGATAACTAATAAGGATCTATGTATAGCACAGGGAACTCTGCTCAATATTCTGAAATGACCTATATGGGAAAAGATTGCGAGTCCCTTGGACTGCAAGGAGATCCAACCAGTCCATTCTGAAGGAGATCAGCCCTGGGATTTCTTTGGAAGGAATGATGTTAAAGCTGAAACTCCAGTACTTTGGCCACCTCATGCGAAGAGTTGACTCATTGGAAAAGACTCTGATGCTGGGAGGGAGTGGGGGCAGGAGGAGAAGGGGACGACAGAGGATGAGATGACTGGATGGCATCACCGACGTGATGGACGTGAGTTTGAATGAACTCCGGGAGTTGGTGATGGACAGGGAGGCCTGGCGTGCTGCAGTTCATGGGGTCTCAAAGAGTTGGACACGACTGAGCAACTGAACTGAACTGAACCGATATGTATATATATTAATATAACTGATTCACTTTGCTGTACACCTGAAACTAAGACAACATTGTAAATCAACTATACCACAATAAATTTTTTTAATAAATTAATTAAAATGCTCTTTAATAGACTTACAGACTGAGAAAACAAACCAAAGGGGAAAGGGAGGTGGGGAAGGATAAATTGGGAGTTTGGGATTAACAGATACACACTGTGTGTGTGCTGAGTCCATTCAGTGATGTCTGACTCTTTATGACCCTACGGACTGTAGCCCACAGGCTCCTCTGTCCATGCGATTCTCCAGGCAAGTATACTGGAGTGGGTTGCAATGCCCCCCTCCAGGGGATCTCTCCCACCCAGAGATCGAACCCGCGTCTCTTATGTCTCCTGCATTGGCAGTCAGATTCTTTACCACTAGCACCACCCAAGCCCACACTCTGCTATGTATAAAACAGATAAACAACAAGGACCCACTGTATAGCACAGGGAACTATATTCAACACCTTGTAATAACCGATAATGGAAAAGAACTTGAAAAAGTACGTATATATACATCTATGTATATATTCGAGACAAATCTGTGTGTGTTTATTGAAAATGTAGATGAGTTAATAACAGGAGCCCTATAAATAATTTTGTGGTTCTCAGGATCTAAGTCTGATCAGACAGCAGCAATGGGTCTTAATTTTTTCACCTTTTGCTCCATTGCTCTTCTCCTCGAAATCTGGCTGTAGGGTAGGGCAGGGTAGAGGCAGGACTGGGGGTATTTGCTGGGGACAGATGTCTGTTTCTGGCCCCTGGAGATGGGGAGCAGCTGAGGACGGGGGCATAGCAGAGCCCTGGGGGGTGGTGCAAGCTGAGATACACAGGAAGCAAGATGCACGCAGCCCAGAGACACTAAACTTGAGATGTGGGTAATTTTGAAACCTCTCCGGGGCTGTTCCCCAACTCAGAGCCAACTGTTTGATGTAGAAATCCCCCTTCATCTCAAGTCACCCCCACGCACGCCTCCCTCCCGACTCTCTTTCCAACCTCTGCCCACGACTCTGCAGGCACGGGATGGAATTCAGAAAGAAAGGAGAAAAGAAAGCTTGCCATTTCTGAAGAGAATGAAAAGGCAAGCAGAGATCTAAGCGATCAGCTCTGCTGTCTCCTTGTTGAGTTTCCATTTAAACAGATTACCACCATGCACAGGTGACGCTCCTGTAAAAAGGTCAAGCTGAATTTATCTCCCTTCAAACGAATTTCGAGTTAAACATAACTAACAAACAAAGAAACCACCAAAATGAGGAGGGAAATCCATCAACTGAGTGAAGATTAAATCCCGCCCTACATACCACATTGTTTCAGGTTGGAGATGTGTGTGTGTTCAGTCGCTCAGTCAGTTCTGACTCTTTGTGACCCCATGGACTGTAGCCTGCCAGGCTCCTCTGTCCTTGGGATTCTCCAGGCAAGAATATTGGAGTGGGTTGCCATTTCCTCCTCCAGGGGATCTTCCCAACCCAGGGATGGAATCCGCATCCCTTATGTCTCCTGCATTGGCAGGCAGATTCTTTACCGCTGAGCTACGGCTATCTCTTCAGGTTGGAGATATATAAGCTCAAGGGGCAGCATCTAGAAAACAGGAGCAAGCCTCCCTGAAGGAGAAAACAGCCAAGTGGTGAGCAACCAGCTCGCTCCCCAGAAACATGGACCCAGAGGGAAGCACACCCCTTCCCCACCAACTGAAGGAAACCTTACGCTACAGAGTCTAGTTTTCATCTCATTCTGTTCCCAAAAGAGATAAGAGAATTCTGGGGCAAATTACTTCCTGCTAAAGAATTTCTGTTATTGCCAACATACATAAATAAACTTCCCAGTGTGTGTGCATGGTGTCCAGGGATGCATTCTTTCACATGCAATGTGTCTTTCCAGGTTGTCAACATGCCCCTCTGAGTTCAGACTGAGGGTCTCTAAGCCCCAGTCCCAGGGGCAAATTTGCATTTCTGGGGTCCAGGTGAGAATGTGGTTTTATAAGCTGCACCCTCATTGGCACACGAAGATTCCAATGGCTGGGGACCTAAGGAAAGTGTGACACATGGTCTGTGACTTTCCTCCTGGACTCCAGTGGGGGATGCCTGGGAGCCGTGAGCAGCCCCATCTCACACCTGGTCTCCTTCCACTCACGGGGAAGACTAAACTTCCCAGATCCCTGCATTGGGTGGAATCACATGACCAGTTCCAACAAATGAGTTGTGAGCAGAAGTAAGAGGTGCCATTTTCTGGATCAGAGGACCTAACAGTTGAAGTCAGATGCTCCAAGCTCATATGCCTCTACAGGGCAGCCAGGGACATTTCAGATGGCAGCCACCAGACCAGCCTGGGTCCCTGAGGGACCACAGTGAGCAGAGTCCTGCCATCTGAGGACAGCCACGCAGCTTGAGCAAGAAATAAGCATCCCAGGTTGGGGAACATTTGTTATTGCAGCATGATCAGAACTTGCCAGGCTAAATCAGGATGAGATGTCAACTATGCAAAACTCTCCCCTTCATGGATCACTGCCTTGTCATGGTGAAGGGGCTTGTCGTGGTGAACTCAATGAAGCTATGAGCCATGCTGTGCAGAAGCTCCAATACTTTGGCCACCTGATGTCAAAAGCTGACTCACCGGAAAAGACCCTGAAGCTGGGAAAGATTGAAGGCGAAAGAAGAGGGCAACAGAGGATGAGATGGTTGGATGGCATCACCGACTCAATGGACATGAGTTTGAGCAAACTCTGGGAGATAGTGAAGGACAGGGAAGCCTGGCGAGCTGCAGCCCGTGGGGTCACAAAGAGATGGACATGAATGAGCAACTGAACAATCACAACAAACGCAAAACTGAGCAACACACCTGTGGAATTTCCATCAAGATTCAGCCAAGTCCTCTATCAATCAAAACACAAGATGCTTCTAGGGTGTTTTTTTCCCAAATGTTACAAACAATGCTACAATGTATTTATTTATGGATATTAGTTCTTTCCTGTTCCTAGAATGCCTGCAACAATCAGGCACTGTGCATCCAGAAACAAGGAAAACATACAAAGCCTCTGTTCTCACAGTGGGAAGGAACACACAGCAAATCAATGTAACAGGCCGAGTCGGGTAGTGATGCTGCTGCTGCTGCTAAGTCGCTTCAGTCGTGTCCGACTCTATGTGACCCCATAGATGGCAGCCCACCAGGCTCCCCCGTTCCTGGGATTCTCCAGGCAAAAACATTGGAGTGGGTTGCCATTTCCTTCTCCAATGCATGAGAGTGAAAAGTGAAAGTGAAATCGCTCAGTCGTGTCTGACTCTTAGCGGCCCCATGGACTGAAGCCTAGGTAGTGATGAGTACTATAAAAATTGAGCAGTGTAAAGAAGACACAGAATGAATTTGATAGAGAGGGTACAAGGAAGACAAACTGGAGCTCGGTCGCTCAGGCTCCTAGGAGCCAAGTCTGTGTACCCCTTCCAACCTGTGTGTTCAGTGGGGTCACCGGGGAACTTGAAAACCATCACAGTAGAAATACTGGCTTGGCCAAAAGTTCATTCAGATTCGTCTGTGGCAGCCTATGGAAAGACCCAAGCAAACTTTCCGGCCAGCCCAATATTTGCACCATGGAAATGGCAAACACCACAAATCAGAGCTTGGGGGGTGGAAGGCATTTTCTTCTGCCCCCACCCCGGAGATGGTTTACCAGAATGCCCTTGGATGTTTGGATGGAGATGGAATTGGGAATGAGAGGGAGGAAGGGAGAGAGTGAAATGGCTAGGAAGGATATTTCAGGGAGAAGAGATGCTGACATGAAGATGATTTTGACTGGGGTGGAATGGAGCGGGGAGGGCGGATAAGGTCTGGAAGGAAGGGTTGTAGGTCACACGGGGCCCTGCAGATGGTGAGAGAGCTTCAAATTTTATCCTGACCATGATGAGATATCTCTTTGACATCTTTAAATGCACAGCTTAAAGCTATAGGACCAAAGCAAAGACAAAGAAGGGAAGGACAAAGGGAAGGAAGGAAGGGAGAGAGGGGGAAGGAAGGGATGGAAAGAAAAAAAGGAAAGGGAAGGGAGGGAAGGGGAGGAAGGGGAGGGAGAGGTGGCAAGGGAAGGAAGGAGAAAATGCACAGTTTCATATCCAGGGCCATGGGTGGTTCACTGAGGAAAGAGGCAGCTCGCTACTGCATGTGTGAGAGAGATGCTCTAGGCTGTAGCTGCCATACCCCACGTGTCTAAGGTCTCAGCAGGCTGGCTGCAACTCTCAGAGCCTCAAGCAGCCTGCCCACAGGAGCGGCTGGGCAGGTGGCATCCCCGCCCTGAGTGGCCCTCAGGAGATGTGTTCCTCCAGAGGGTAGCAGATGGGTCCCCGTGTGCATTTGCTCATAGCCAGGACCAAAGCAATCACCCAGAAAAGAGAATCAAACCAAACTGTTCCTGTGTCCCCGGCCAAGTGGTGGATAAACGTGTGTGTCTCTCTGGGTCTGGAAACCAGAGTGAGATAGGGATTAAGACGGAGCTGGCAGGGCAGGGATGATGGCCGGAGCTCTTTAGCACCAGCTGCTGCGAGCGCCCAGGAGCCCTGCCACGGAGCCAAGAGGCATATGCACACTCCACATGCCATCAATTGAAGCCCCAAGTCCTAAATGAATCACACCGGGAGAGAGATTGCAAAACAGCGTGTCTCCATTGCAATTGGGCAGGTGTGGTGCCTGGCAGCAAAGATCTTCATGTCGAAAAAAGCCTGGATGTGTGTCTAGGGCTGGGTGGGCAGAGCTTTTGGACCGAGATGAGCACAGAAAGACATGCAGGAAGGCCCAGACCCTCTCACACGATCTCAGGAAAAGTTAGGAGACCACATGGCTGGCTCCAGCCCAGTGTTGGCCTCGCTGGGTCCATCTGGTTGGGCTGGATTGGGCTGGACTTTTCTCTTGCACGGCCTGGGAGGATCAACCATCCCATCTTCCACTGTAGCTGTTGCCCTGAGCATAGGCCACTGTCTCGGGTTCAAAAAGGTACAGCAACGCTGAGCCTGCAAGATTCCGTAGGGAAGGCTCCCTGGGGTGGCCGCGGTCCCCACATGCTCTGCTGTTTCCACCCTTGTGCCAATTCTCACGTGTTTTGCCTGATTCATTCATTTCCCTTGATCCCGGCCCCCTGGGCTTTTGATCCTGCAACCCCAAGACAATAAAAAGTGTCAAAGAAAAAACCAAGGGCAAAAATGGACCAAGGTAAAGAGTGAGAGGGTGGCTAATTGTTTTTCTGTTATCAGTTTCTTCAATCCTTCTGAAATGTGTTTTAGCAGCTTAAAATTATTTTGAAAGTCATTACTAAAATGACCACAAGCGCTTTCAGTATCAACCAGGGAATAGGCAATAGACCGTCTCTTACAAAATCATTGGGTTTCATAGCTTTGCCCAGCCCCGAGGGGAATTTGTAAATGGAGATGGAGAAGAGTCATGTCCTCCACTTTCTGTCACACCCAGACGGGTGGCAGCTGCCCACTACCCACTGGGAGTCACGAGTAATCTCTCCCCTCCTTCCCTCCCACACAAGCCTGCTGGTGCCTCCCAGGCAGACGCTCAAGCAGACGCTCAGGCCTCAGAACATTCCAGCACCATTCCTATCGCTCAGCCTTGGCACCTGTTTTTCCCCCAGTCCCTGTCTGAAATGTCCCTCTTCCTTACGAGCCCACCACTCCAACTCCTCCAATCTTCACAAACGGGCTTCAGTCCAACCTCCTCCAGGAAGCCTTCCTTCCCCCACTTTCAGCCTCTAGCCATTTCTCATGGTCTGAGCTCCACACCAGTGTTTCCCAACCCGCAGGCAGGCAGTTCCCATTCTCTGTCTGTGCCATAACCCCACGCCGTCTCTGCTATTCATTTGGAAATATTTTTATTTAGGTCAATTCACTTTCGATTAAGGTTTTCTAAAATACACTCGCTTTCCAGGAGACTACATTGAATGGAGAACTAGTAGCATTTACGCTAAATGGTAACCATAAAGATAAACACAGGCTCTTCCCCGGTGGTGCAGTGGATAAGAATCTGCCTGCCAGTGCAGGAGACATGGGTTTGATCCCTGGTCCAGGAAGATCCCACATGCCTCAGAGCAGCTCAGTCATGTGCCACAACCACTGAGCTCACGAGCTTGGAGCCTGGGCTCCACACAGAAGGAGCCACCACAAAGAGAAGCCTGTGCCCTGCAAAGAGGAATAGCCCTCACTGGCCGCAACCAGAGAAATTCTCACGCTTTGTTTTCCAGTTCCAGAAACAAAGACCCAGTGCGGTCCAAAATAAATAAATAAATAGAAATCTCCATAAAAAATAAATACAAGAAAAAAACCCAGACATTATTAGGTTTTTGCTAAGCCCATGGCTTGCCACAGTCACTGCACCCGACACCTGCCCTTCACGTGACAGCTGTAAGGAGACGGGCTCTGATGGGACAGGCAGTAATGATGGCTTAGCACCAACCCACCCAAGATATTCTCATTTTCAGAATCAGAAAGACTGTAGGAGACTGGAAGGTGGAGTCATTGAAATCCTCGGGACTGACGCTACCTGTGGTAACTAAGCAGCCGGGACTGCATCACTCCATAGCATGGCCATTTCATCACCTGATTACATCATCATATTGTCTTATCACCTATTCATATAAGAATGGGCTTCCCAGGTGGCGCTAGTGGTAGCGAACCCACCTGCTAATGCAGGAGACGTAAGAGGTGTGAGTTCGATCCCTGGGTCGGGAACAACCCCTGGAGGAGGGCATGGCAACCCACTCCAGCATTCTTGCCTGGAGGATCCCATGGAGAGAGGAGCCTGGCAGTCTCCATAGAGTCCATAGGGTTGGACACGATTGAAGCGACTTGGCACATAAACACATACAAGTCCCTGGTTTCATTTCTGAATGAAACAGTGAGATTCACGAAGTTTCCCTTAGGTGTCCACCAAGACAACCACAGTTGAGTTCATAGAACATATGCAATGTATATTTTGATCAAACTAGTGTGTAAAATATTAACGGAACTCTCCTTTGGTACCTGCAAGTCCTAGGGTGATTGCAATGGGACAATCAGGGATTCCTTCTGATGTTAATCTCCTCCAGACTTTGTGTATTGCATCCCGGGTTAAACGCTTGGGAGCTTGGTCTGTGTCCGAAGCCTTCTCTGAGAAAGTTAGTGGCTGAATGTAGATCAGACTTGCTAACCAGTAATTGAAACATCAATACTCTGATCTCCAGGGCTTTCCCTTAATTTTCCAGCTCCAGTCAGCAACAACAGGGAAGCGGGAAAGACCCTCACGGGGGCCGCCAGCCCTACCTTTCCCAGCGATGTACCATGATTTCCTTAAACAAAAGACTCTACACGCACACACACACACACACACACACACACACACACACTTCTTTGTTCTGTTTTTCTCCTGCTGAAATGAGTAGAAACAGACTCACTCTTTAAAGATAGCTCTCAGTGAGAAACACTCATATATGAACCCAAGGAATTACTTTCTTTTTTGCAAAACAAAGCTCCTCACGCTTCCAATCAGGGTCCTCTGAAATCCTGGCCGAAGGAAGGGGTCAGTCCCCAGACCAGATGGAGCCCATGCCTTTCTGCTCCCTTAACACAGGCAGGTTAATTCCTGGGGAGCTCAGGATCTGACCAAACCTGCCAGCCTTCCTTCCTGCCTGTCTGCCTGCCTACCTTAGCCACACGGCTCCCCAACAGACACCATGCACTCCAGCCAGGCAGCCAACCCCTGCCCACGCACCAGGGGGCCTGGTGCCCTCCTGGTTTGCCTGGGACCGCAAGGGGGGAGGCTGGATGCAGAGCTTAAAGCTGGTAAGTTTTGTGGGGAACTAGGATGAGCTGGGCACCATCAGGAACACTCCTGGCATTCTACCTGGGATGCCCTGTGCCCTCTGCATGAACCAGACCTCACCATCCTCAGGCCCCACCCACCCAGGCATCCTTAAAGCCCCAGCACACTAGCTCACCTTCCTCTGGACTCCTCTATCTTCGAGAAGCACCCGAGGTGCTGTCTTGGGCTGTGGACCACTCTTTCATTGCCCTACAGTTCACCTCTCTGGAAGCTTCCAGGAGGCAGGTCCTGTGTTCTCACCAGCTTTCCCCACAGGTGGCACAGAGTGCACCCAGCCCCTGTTCCTCCTGTTATAAAAGACTCCACTCTTCTCCCTGGAGGAAAAAGCCCCTATCAATCCTTTCAGCATCTTTAAAGGTTTAGGGGTTTATTTTGTGCCATCAGATCTTTTAGTCCATCTGGAATTTATTTCAGCGTGAGGTCTAGAAAAAGAAACTAACCACATATGCTCTTCAATTCAGTTTGATGGGTGCTCAAGCCTAAATCCCTTTATGGAATGGTCTTTTCTTGCACTGCTGATTTGAAAAGAAAACAATTTCAAATATCAAATTCTCATGTGCAATAAAAATAAACCTTTCTTGAATACACACCATATGCCAGGCACTGTGGGGAGCACTTTGCACAAGGTTGATCCTATCATTAATTCTGCTTTATCAACCAGGAGTTTCAAGCAGCAGTTTTCAAAGTGGGGTTCCTTGACCACCAGCATCAGCATCACCCAGAACTTCTTCAAGAAAGATTCTCTGCCCCACCCAGACCTGCGGAATCAGAGACTGAGAGGGGGTGGGGACAGCCACCCGGGGTTTACCCAGCCCCCCAGGTGATTCTATGCACCCTCCAGTTTGAGAACCCCTGGTGGAAGGAAGTTGTCAAGTGTCATTTGGCAGGTAGGTAGAAAAAGAACTGGACCCAAGCAGCTGGATTCCGGAAGCCATAGTCACCCCTGCGGTCATTGCTCCCCCTTGATGGTTCCTGGTTTTCTGAGTGGGGTGACTGATTGCCATGTTTTCTCTGACAAGAATGCTTCTCCTCTATAAGCACTGATGCTTCAAAATCTCTAAAAACCAGGTGGTCCAGTGGTTAAGGGGCTTCCCTGGTGGCTTAGATGGTAAAGAATCTGCCTACAATGTGGGAGACCTGGATTTGATCCCTGGGTCAGGAAGATCCCCTAGAGAGGGGAATCGCAACCCACTCCAGTATTCTTACCTGGGGAATCCCATGGACAGAGAAGCCTGGTGGGCACTACCCATGGGGTTGCAAAGGGTCAGACACGACTGAGCGACTACACTTTTCACCAGTGGTTAAGACTCTGTCCTTCCCCTGCTGGAGGCATGGGTTTGATCCCTGGTCAGGGGAAATAAGATCTCACAAGTTGTGTGGCACAGCCAAAAATAGGGGGGAAAAAAATCTCTAAAAATTCAGTAGCCTGCCCTCCATCTCATGACAAATATTTCTAAACATCGTTATTTCCTCCACCTAACTATCAACAAAGCTGAAAAATTAGTAATAATAATAATTATAATAGGGCTTCCCTGGTGACTCAGTGGTAAAGAGCCCTGCCTACAAATGGAGACATGAGTTCAATCCATGGGTCAGGAAGATCCCCTGAAAAAGGAAATGGCAACCCACTCCATCTGGCCTGGGAAATCCCATGAAAGGAAAGCCTGGCAGGCTACAGTTATGAAACAATCATGAGAAAATGATGGTAATAAAAAATAGCTACCACTTGCTGAGAGTTTTCCGTGCCTGCAGAAAGTTTCCATGCTTTAGCTCAATTATTCCTCAGAACAACCCTACCAGGTAAGTCCAATTGCTACTCCTCTTTTCAGAGGAGAAAATTGAAGAGTGGCAAATCCAAACAACCAGCCTCCAGCTAACAAGGGACAGAGCCAGGGTGCCAGTGCTGCTGGCCGGGCACCCCTGTTACCAGGGGCTCCAGGGCACCAAGAAAGATGCAAATGGTCCCGCTGCCTGGCACCAGGAAAAGGTCTGGGAGAGAGCAACCTGGAGGATAGGCTGGTCTGAAAGATCCGGGCACCTCCATTCATCCCCATGAAGAAACTGACTCCCTGAGAAAAGCAGGCTGCCTTCAAGCCACGGTTCTTAGACTCATCTGCATGTCAGAATCTCTGGAGGATGCTTTGAAACATCCAGAGCCCGAACCACATCCTAGATCAACCAAACTACAGCCTCCAGGGAGGGATGCTGGCATCCGTGTGTGGATGCCCTCAGGCTGCAGATGTGTTTAGGGACTGCTGTCTCAAGTCAGTTTCGGGGGAGGCTTGGCACATTGGCATAGCACTACCAGTCTACTAAGCAAAGACATAAATTTTTACAGGAAAACCATGAAAACTGTTTTCCTGTAGAAGCTCCTATACAGAAAGGCAATTCCTACACCAAGGGAAAAAAAGAAACTCTGTAGAATAATCCAGTGAAAACTTTTGGTAATGAGAATTCTCAGCGCATCACAGAATGCCCAGGAGACAGAAACCCACCCAAAGCACGTTATCCATACAACCTCGGCTGAAGCTTAAGTCCGTCCCCAGCTGACAACATGCTTAATTGCTCCTAATTAGTCACCAGCTTCCCTGGAGACCCAGTGAGAAAGCATGGAGGCCAGACAGCCCCAAACCAGCAAGTGCCCTGGCGCCCTCTCTCTCTGTTTCTCTCTCTGCTTCACCACCGGAGGCACCTGCAGAAGAAATAATTCCAGTACCACTAAGACTTCCAACCTCCTGCTGCCCTTACTCAGCAGGACAAAGCACGCAGATCTTGGCTGGAGACAAAGTTGAAAATCTTACAGATAAAGAAGAATGGCAGGTGAAGTGAGAAGAATACAAGGTTCACATCTGAGTTTGCTGATGGACCTCCTTGCATGTCTCCTGAACTCAGACCTGGCATGTGACCCCTTTGGAGACCACCTTTGCTGGCAACAGCCGCAGAATGTTACCTTCTGGTGTGTCTCTGATACCTTTTAAGCCAGGCAATTGTTAAAAATCAGCCAGAAAAGGTTAGAAGTGTGAAGATTCCATCTCCCATGTGAGGAGCAAAACAATGCTTCCCCAGCTGAGGATACCCTTGGCGTGAACCTACAGTGGGGAAGCAGAGGGTCGCCCAGGGCGGAGCTGGAGGGGTGGGGAGGGTAGGATGCAGTGCATAAATCGCTGCTCAGGATTCGCAAAGGCAGGCCTTGCTCCCATCTCCAGCAGGGGGTCACCCCTTGGGGAACGCACCTGCAGCTCCACTTCATTGGGTCCATTTGTCTCCTCTTCTGAAGAAACTGATTAAGCCTCTTCTCAAAGGAATTGACAGCTGTGGGGCATGCAATAATATTGTTTGATAAGCAATCAGCACAAGGGCTAATTATTGTATCAGAGCCTTGTTAAAATGTTAGCCTCTCTGAGGCAAAATTTTACATAAAGTACATTTATAGCAAAAGTTCTCCAGCCCTCTAAAAAAAACAAAAAACTATTAAGTCTAATTTTCCTGGATCCCGAGTCCAGAACCAGAAACTAACTTGAAAAACTAGGAGGCGAAAAGAAAGACCACCACCATCCACAGACTGACTCCCTCAGGGTCTCACGTGGGCAGAGCACGTGTGAGCTAGAATCAGAGAAAGTCCATTCCCCAGAGACAGTGGGCTAGCAAATCTTCCATAAAAAGCCAGAGAACGTGTGTATTTTTAGGTCTTGCAAGCTGGGCTGTCTCTGTCACGAGTCCTCAGCATTGTCAGGGAAGAGCAAAGGCAGCTCTGGGCAACAGTAAATGAGTGGGTGTGGCTGTGTGTCAATAAAACTTTATTAACAAGCACAGGTGGCTGGCTGGGTTGGGTCTACAGTCGGCCAACCTTCTAGAGGGTGGAAAAGAGAACCTCCAAGGTCCCACAACCAAAGTATTTTGGGGGACACTTGAGAATAAAAAATCCTGTGATAATCCAAGATTGCTGGTCACTTCTGAGAAGGCCTGAGGTTGCCATTAAAAAAAAAAAAAAAAAAGAAGCCTAATTTTGTGGCTAAAAAAAAACCAGAAATGTATTCTCCCACAGCCCAGACATTAGCAGGGCCGTCCTGCCTCCAGAGGCTCCAGGGGAACCTTCTTCCTCGATGCTTCCAGCTCCTGTTCCCATCTCTGCCTGTCTTCACATGGTGTTCTCTTTGTCTCTTAAAAGGACACCATCCATGGATCTAGGGCCTGCCCAGATATTCTAATATGACCCCATCCAGAGCTCCATAACCTAATTACACCTGCAAAGACCCCTTTTCCAAAGGTTACATTCACATATTCAAAGGATCAGAGCATGGACATATATTTGAGGAAGCCACCATCCAACCCATTCTGTTCAGTTCAGTTCAGTTCAGTCGCTCAGTCATGTCTGACTCTTTGCGATCCCATGAATCGCAGCACACCAGGCTTCCCTGTCCATACACTAAAAATTACTTACTGTTCTGAAATTCAAATTGAACTGTCTCCTGCTGTTTATCTGGCAACGCTATGGAGGTGATGAGTGTCAGCCTTTCTTAGCTGCTCTGCCCCTGATGGGCAGGTCCCCACAGGCCAGAGAAGCAGGGAGAAAGCAGTGCTTAGGGCGGAGGCTGGTGGCATCTCCATGAACTCTGCAGAGGATCTTGGGGGAGGACCAAGGATTTGGGGATGGGCATCAACAGCATCTTTGCCGATAGGCATATGAGAATGTAAAGCTAGGGTGTGACTGTTTTAGGACTGAATGGCCAGCTAATGCTAGGAACTGGTTGGACTAGTGACCTCTCAGTTAGTCATATCTGAGCCCCTCTGTGCATTTGAGTCAAAGCAAGCTTCTTCTCCCCCCATTTATGACCACCCAGCTCTGTGTAAGCTATCTGGAAACCACATTTGTCCCTAAGTCACAGTGCCAGGGAGGTTTGTTAACAAAGGGCATGGAAGGCAGCAGAATTCCCTGTGTTCCCACCCACCCCCTGGCATTGTTTCACCAGGCAGTGAGGGTGAGGGCCCAGAAAGGGGACATCGTGGCTGATGTTCAGATCCCTCGGGCTGCATTTGGAAGAAGGTTTTATGGGGCAGGAATTCAGTAACATGAGAGCCTGCAGGCAGGTAAAAGATGCTGACTGCTGTGTTGCCCACAGCACAGGCAACAGCAGCTTCTACTGTTTTAAAATCTGCTTTATTGAAGTATAGTTGATGTCCAACATCGTGTTAATTTCTGCTATACAGTGATTTGATTATACGTGCAAATACCTTCCTTTTCATATTCTTTTCTACAATGGTTTATCACAGGATATTGAATACAATTCCTTGTGCTGCACAGTAGGACCTTGTTGTCTATCCTTTCTCTATATGGGGCTTCCCAGGTGGCACTAGTGATAAAGAAGTTGGCTGTCAATGCAGGAGACGTAAGAGATGTGGGTTCAATCCCTGGGTATACTAGTTTGCATCTGCTAAGCCCAAACTCCCAGTCCATCCATCCCCCACTCCCCACCCTCCTTCTACCCTTGACCTCTGGTTTCATTCTTTATTCTGCAGACCCAAATCCAGTCATTCTGTTTTCCTGCTTAAAATCCTCCCAGGGCCCCACAGCTGTTAGAACAGACTCCAAATCCTGCAAGTGTTCTCAGTTCCTTGAGGGCACCTGTTCACTCCTGTGCTGTTTCCTCTTCCTGGAATATTCTTCCTGATTCCCACCCATCCTTGATGCATTAACCCAAGGGTTACCTCCTGAGGAGGCTCTGTTCTTGTGTGTTTGTTTAGCCTTATCAAAGTATAATTGATGGGGGGAGGGATAAATTGGAAATTTGGGATTAACAGACACACACTACTATATACAAAATGGATAAACAACAAGGACCTACTGTATAGCACAGGGAACTATACTTAGCATCTTGTAACTACTTGTAATGGGAAAGAATCTGAAAAAGAATACATACATTAAATATATATATATGTATAGTGAACTGAATCACTTTGCTGTACACCCAAAACATTGTAAATCAACTATTCTTCAATTTAAAAAAATTTTACAGGTGTAATTGACAATAAAATTGTATGTATTTAAGGTGTACAATTGATGCCTTTATATGCATATACATTGTGAGATGATCACAGTCAAGCTAATGAACATATTCATCACATATCACCATGTGTGTGTGTTGAAATCACTTAACATCTAGCCTCCCTAAGAAGCTTACAGAGGTCTCTTTCCTCCACCAACTCTCACAGCAGCCTGCCCTCATCCTTCTGGAGTCTTCCACATTTATACAGCATTGCTACATCACTACCTCTTTCCCCATTCAGGGGAAAGATTCAAAGACGATGCTTGTGTTCCCCTGGTCCCCCTCACAACATACCCAGTGGTAGGCAGAGTGCCAAGCACACTTGTTGTTCAGTTGCTAAGTCATGTCTGACTCTTTGTGACCTCATGGACTGCAGCACACCAGGCTTCCCTATCCTGCACTATGTCCCAGAGTTTGCTCAGATACACGTCCAGTGAGTCTGTGATGCTGTCTAACCATCTTATCCTCTGCCACTCCTTCTCCTTTTGCCCTCAGTCTTTCCCAGCATCAGGGTCTTTTCTAATGAGTCAGCACTTTGCATCAGGTGGCCAAAGTATTAGAGCTTCAGTCTCAGCAACAGTCCTTTCAATGAATATTCAGGGTTGATTTCCTTTAGGATTGACTGGTTGGATCTCCTTGCTGTCCAAGGGACTCTCATAAGTCTTCTCCAGCACCACAATTCAAAAACATCAATTCTCCAGCACTCAGTCTTCTTCATGGTCCAGCCCTCACATCCATACATGACTGCTGGAAAAATCATAGCTTTGACTAGACGGACCTTTGCTGGCAAAGTGATGTCTCTAAGCACACTGGGGATGCATAATAAACACACTTGAGTCTCCAGAATAAGAGATAGCGCTTATTATACCCAGAATTGCCTAGAACACGGACTATGCAGTAATCTGATTCTGCAGCTTCAGTAGGGAAAAATGAAAAGTTTTCTCAGCAGGAAGTGAAGCTTAGCCACTAAGAGGTCAGAAAGTGCACCCTTGGTAACGATAGGAAGAGGAGAGGTTAGATGCCCTGCAGCTGGATGGCAGTGTGAGACGGACTCTATGCTCTCAGCGACAATCTAAATCATGCGGGGCACATCTGACTTTTCAAGAACAGTTGGAAATCCTGACTTTTATGTGAGTTCTCTCAGTTTTAAAACATTAGCAATTGTCTTACGCATGTGAAGTAGGCTGCCTTTGTCTGAGGGCAGGATTCAGCTGATGGGTCGCTGGTCGGAAATCCCTGGTATCATGGCTAACGGAAAAATAACTATGAAATCGTCAAGAATTGCTCCACCCGAAGCTCAAGAACACCATGGATCCTCATGTCCCAATCTCTACATTTTGGGTTTTCACTTAACTACATTTTTTAACTTTTATACTGGAGTATAGGGCTTCCCTGGTAGCTCAGAGGTTAAAGTGTCTGCCTCCAATGTGGGAGACCTGGGTTCGATCCCTGGGTCGGGAAGATCCCCTGGAGAAGGAAATGGCAATCCACGCCAGTATTCTTGCCTGGAGAATCCCACGGATGGAGAAGCCTAGTAGGTTACAGTCCATGGGGTCACAAAGAGTCGGACACGACTGAGCGACTGAACTGAACTGACAGTTGATGAACAATGTGTTATTTTCAGGTGTACAGCAAAGTGATTCAGTTATACATATACAAGTATCTATTCGTTTTCAAATTATTTTCCCATTTAGATTATTACAGAGTTTGAGAAGTTTCCTGCGCTGTACAGTAGTTCCTTATTGATTTTATACATAGCGGTGTGTACATGTGAATCCCACACTACCTAACTACCCTTCCCCCAACCCGTCTTTCCTGGTAAATATAACTTCTTCTCCAAGTCTGTGAGTCTGTTTCTGTTTTGTAAATAAGTTCATTCGTATTGTTTTAAAACTACTTGTAATGTTATGAGAGTTCTCTCCCAGTAGCTTGCTGGAGAAATTTCTTGCAGTGCCAAACTTTCTCTCCATGATACTGTTGCTGCTGCTGATGCTGCTAAGTCACTTCAGTCGTGTCCAACTCTGTGCGACCCCATAGACGGCAGCCCACCAGGCTCCTCTGTCCCTGGGATTCTCCAGGCAAGAACACTGGAGTGGGTTGCCATCTCCTTCTCCAATGCAGGAAAGTGAAAAGCGAAAGTGAAGTCACTCAGTCATGTCCGACTCGTAGTAACCCCATGGATTGTAGCCTACCAGGCTCCTCTGCCCATGGGGTTTTCCAGGTAAGAGTACTGGAGTGGGTTGTCATTTCCTTCTCCAATACTGTTGCTAAGGTGATTTATAACACCAGAAGGCTGTTACCCTTGACACTCATCATTTCTTTTTATTCCTATAATATTTTGGTGGGGGCAGTAAGGAAAGTATAAATTGTCTGTTGTAGACATTCAAACAGGAGTTGATCTGATCTTCCTTTCTTCAATTTTCCGAGGCAGGCTGATTCTCAGCTTAGGGGAGGGTCTTGCCCAAAGTGGCAGGTTATCTTTTGGCCAGGCTGTGGTGGGGGGTACTTGACCCTCAATCCTAATGTATCACCACTTGGCAGATCTCTTAGGCAGGTCTTTTTCTGGGGAGATGCCCTGTGCAATGTGGTTCACAGCTCATCAGGCTGTGACATCCGTTTAGTGGGTCATGACCAGTATTTTGTAAACAAAACAGAAGAGTATAAAGCAGGATGGAATGGAACAGACCCCTGAAGAAGGAAATGGCACCCCACTCTAGTACTGTTGCCTTGAAAACCACATGGACAGAGGAGCCTGGTGGGCTACAGTCCAGGGGGTCGCAAAGAGTCGGACATGACTGAGCGTGCATGGACTAGAAACCCACAGACGGGACTGCACATGGAAAGGCAGGTGTGCTCTCATGAAACTTGTCTTTTAAGTGTGGTATGTGTGTACATCTCCTTGTATATTTCTTCCATGATTCATAGTCCAAAACCACTGTGTGTGTGTTTTTTTTTTTAATTAAACTTCGGCTGTTCTGTGAGATGTAGGATCTTACTTCCTCAACCAGGAATTAAATCTACACCCCCTACATTAGAAGTGTGGAGTCTTAACCACTGACCACCAGGGAAGTCCATGAAAACCACTGTTCGAATGCATCAAACTCTCAGAGATATTTTGGATTTGATTTTAACTGGAAATCATCTTCCATCTAGGTTTGGGATGTCCTGACAATGTCCTGAGCAAACTACTCTCCCCGGTAGAAATGAAATGCCACGCAGCGACAACAGTTACCGTTAACGATCACAGTGCATGCCTATTAAACTTTATACACTTCCAGGTACTATGTGAATGCTTCACCAGTATTATTAACGCCTGTATGCTTGTAACTACCCTATAAAATAGGCACAAGCTGGTATCACCCATGACCAACTTAAAGCACAGCAAAGTTAAACAACACGCCCAAAGACCCACAGCTCAATGGGGTCAAAGACTGGACTAGACCCCGCCCCCGGCCCCGCACCTTAAGCCTAGCTCCAGAGTCTGTGCTCACAAACCATCACACACAGCCTCTCGCAGCAGACCTGCTCAGAACTCTGTCTGTACCTTTGGCTAAACTCAGGCTATTAAAAATCACATTATTCAGCAAACACTCCCAATTGCCTTGAATAATTAACAGCGGCAGTTGCTTTGAAAATAGCAAGAGCCTCGTGTTAGAGGCAGGCGTACCTACAAAGGGAAGGAAGGGAAAATATCACCTCAAGATTTTGGCTGCAAGACAACACTCCCTCGTGCCAAAGAGGGCAAACCCCTGCTGGCCAGAGAGGGGAGGAGACATATCTGACAGGTGTGTGGCAAAGACTTTCATTCTAGAAATAAAGCACACAAGTGGGTCTGGAACAGAAGGACTCAATGTGCACAGCATGAAAATTGCTGACATTTACCAACTCAACAGAAATCTGATATTTATACCGCGTGACCCCTCTTCTTCCTGAAAATCTGCTTCAGCACTACCTTGCCTATTTGAAAACACCATGCTGGCCAAGAGGTTGGCAAGAACGACCTCTGAGTCACCAGAGCAGACGTGGCAAAACTGTGCCCCTGACTTCACGCAGTTTGCTTCCGAGAAGCCTACGTGAGACCCTCACTCAGCACCTACTGACTCTTAGTTTGCACACACTTCTAACTAGCCAGCAGCTTTGCTTTTTAAATTTACAACCATGTGGAAGCAAGCAGGCAGGAGAACAGTAAACAGATATCTGCAAACCCACTTGAAAGATGAGGGTCGCATTTACTGAGCGTTTACTGTATGCCAGTCATTCTATCGAGGGCATGACTTGCATTTTCTCATGTAATACTCACAAAGTCAAGTAGCAGGCGTGATTCGTCCCCACTGCACAGGTGAGGAACCAGCTCAGAAAACCTTGCCCAGGAACACACAGCTCAGAAGCTGCAAGGCTGGGACCTGAACCCAGAAGACAAGGCTCTAAAGCTGACATTCATGACCACCACTCAGTAGTCCCTCCTCCAACTGAAGGAAAACCGTGAAGAGTAAACCCACTGGTACACAAAGTGCAGAAGCCTCGAACCGTTGACTTTTATGCTTTATTTGCTGTCATAGTCCCAGTGCTTAAAGCAGGACCTGGGACATAGTAAGGGCTCAATAAACATTTGTGAAAATGAAATATGGACCCACATTTCAGGAACCACTGATATTCCTGTGCCATCAAGAAAATCATCATCATGTCCCCTGCTCTTGGCAATCTGGTTTTTCACAGATATTCAAACTATATAACCAACCCAAATATTTCAATACAAAGTAACTTAGACAAAATGGATAAATTCCTTGAAAGACCCAAGTGACCAAGTCCTCTCAAGAAGAAATACATCACTCGAGTTGCTCCACGTTTATTAAAGAAACGTAATTTGTAGTCAAAGTCTTTCCACAAAGAAAACTCCAGCCAAAGACAGCTTCACTGATGGATTCTCACATATACTTAGGGACAAAATAATCCCAATTCTTCACAAATTCTCCCCCCAAAAAATGAAGGGGAGGAAACACTACCCAGCTCATTCTTTGAGGTCAGCATCACCCTGATACTAACTCAGACAAGGATAATACAAGAAAACTATAGGACATATGTCTCATAAACACAGAAGTTATAAATAAAGATGTAGCAAATTGAATCCAAGAAGATATCTATAAATGGTAACACAGAGTTTGTCTCAGAAGTGGAAAGTTAATTTAACACATGAAAAACCAGTCAATGTAATAAAATACAATAAAAAGAAAAATCATATGATCATCTCAAAAGACACCCAAAAAAGCATTTGAGAAATTGTAATATTCATTTCTGATAACAACTCCTAGTAAAGTGATGATAGAAAGAAACTTTCTCTACTTTCTTGACAGTGATGATTGTGATGATGGCAACATTTCCCATTCAAATATGGGCAGTTTACTGCCTCAGGAGTGTTTTTAAAAGCGAAATAGTGAAATCACCCCTGATTTCAAGAAAGGAATTTAAAATTTTGTGAAATAAAAAAATTACAGGAAGTTAATTTTTAAACAACTGAGACTTCCATAGGGAACTGCTTGTAGTTCATCCAAATACTCATATAACTGAAAGATGAGGAAGCATGTCTTTAAAATCCATGGAAGAAGAAAAAGAGATGGTTTTTTCGCTATAGGCTTCTTAATGATGTATATTGTCATAGCGTATTATCATATTTTGATTATAAATATATACATTAAGCAGGAACTACATATTTCAATACTTTTATTTTTAATTAATTTTTTATTGCCGTATAGTTGCTTGATAGTGTTGTTAGTTTCCACTGAGCAGCAAGCTCAGTCAGCTGTATGTACCCATCTATCCCCTCTTTTTTGGCTTTCCTTCCCGTTTAGGTCACCGCAGAGCACTGAGTAGAGTTCCCTGTGCTGCACAGTAGGTTCTCATTAGTTACCTAGTTTATGCATAGTATCCATGGTGTATATGTGTCAACACCGATCTCCCAATTCATCCCACCCCCTCTCCCTGCTTGGTGTCCCTATGTTTGTTCTCTACATCTGTGTCTCTGTTTCTGTTTTGCAAATAAGATCACCTGTACCATTTTTCTAGATTTCGCATATATGAGTTAATACACGATATTTGTTTTTTCTATCTCTGACTGATTCCACTGTATATGACAGTCTCTGGGTCCATCCACATCAAAACAAATGAGCCAGGTTCATTCCCTTTTTATGGCTGAGTAATATTCCATTGTAGATGTGTATCACTTCTTCCTTATCCACCCCTCCATGTTGATGGACATTTAGGCATATTTCGATTAAACTGTGTTTTTGTTCATGCAAAAGCAAAGCCATCAAACTGGTGAACACAAGGAGAAGATTCCTTAAAGAACGCTTTTCTCACACGTGTGCTTCATGCCCACTCCATCAGTTCCCTATGAGCAGTTTCTATATTCTGTTGCTGTATCACAGAGAACTCCAAAACTGACCAAAAAGAACCATCTCTTTTGCTTAGGGTCATCCAGTCCAGGAATTTAGGAAAGGCTCAGAGGGTGGTTCATCTCTGTTCCACATGGCATCAGGAAGACAGGGGGTAGGTGAGGAGGATGCTCGACTCCCATGTCCGTGCCTTGGTGGTCCTCGGTCTGTCTGTCTCTGACTCTCTTCCACTTGGCTTGCATCTCTCAGCATGGTGCACTCAGGGGAGGTGCACTTTTTTACTTTCAGGAGATGGAAGCCAACAGGCCAGTTAAACACGCCACCCCAAAACAGCATTAAGTCTCTATTCTATTAAAGCGATCACAGGATCCCCTGGATTCCAGTGCTGGAAAAATGGTCTCCAACTCTGGACATGGAAGGAGTAGTCACGCTGCAAAAGAGCAGGTGGGACAGAAGATATTTTTACAGCCATTTTAGGAAAGAATCTGCTAACAGTAGGATCCTGGTTCCACTCACGTATTGATATATGACCTACTCCATGAATGATTCTCCTTTGACTCCCATTCTGTCCTCCACTCTGCCCTATGCCTTGGGGTGGGGAGCTGACCTTGGGGGCTCCATCACTTGGCTGGCTTCCTTATCCTATGGCATCCATCTGGCTGGATTCAGCCACAGGAGGAGCAGCAGGCAATCACCAGGTGGTCAGAGAGAGAGATCAGAGTTCTTATTCCTCTAGCCTGCTTGCTTTCCATGGTCCTGGAGGAGGTTTCCTCTTTTCATGGCCACAATTTCTGACCGATGACCCCCACTTCAGCTACAGGAGTCAGTCAAGCTGTTCCATGGCTGCTTCTCCCCCTTGGAGTTTATGGATGATAACAGCCCCCTACTGTTGCCACATCCTGCCTGTATCACCGCCTCTTACTGGGTCTCCTAACCGTGCCCACACACCTATAAATAGCCCCCGTAGTTTCTCTAAAACCCTAGTTGAATGGGTCCTTCATTTCCTGCCAGAACCTGACCCAGACATTTTCTGCAAAGCCAGACTCTACTCTGGGTGGGCACTCATGCCTTTCACTGAATGATAAGTCTGTCTGGGAATTAAGCTTGGGTAACAGCGACTTCACTTTCACTTTTCAATTTCATGCATTGGAGAAGGAAATGGCTACCCAATCCAGTATTCTTGGCCTGGAGAATCCCAGGGATGGGAAGCCTGATGGGCTGCCATCTATGGGGTCGCACAGAGTCGGACACAACTGAAGTGACTTAGCAGCAGCAGCAGCAGCAGCAGCAGCAGCAGCAACACTCTTAATTGGAGAAGGAAATGGCAATCCACTCCAGCACTCTTGCCTGGAAAATCCCATGGACGGAGGAGCCTTATAGGCTACAGTCCGTGGGGTCGCAAATGGGGCTTCTCTGGTGGCTCAGATGGTAAGGAATCTGCCTGCAATGCAAGAGACCAGGGTTCGATCCCTGGGTCAGGAAGAGTCCCTGGAGTAAGAAAAGGCAACCCACTCTGGTATTCTTGCCTGGGAAATCCCATGGACAAAGGAGCCTGATGGGCTACAGTTCACCGGGTTGCAAAAGAGATACAATTTAGCAACAAACAATACAAACAAAACCCTCTTACTGTCAGAGCTAATTCACTATGTGGTTTAACTAACTAGGAGAACCACTAGCAATCATTAAGATCACTGCCTGAATAGAGTGAGCTCAAGTCACCAGGATTCTTGACCTTAAGTGGGCTCAGACAAACCCTCCCAGCTGCCTGGAGTCCCAGGGCCACCACTCATGCTAAGGTTGGGGAGAGACAGGCCCACTGTGGCAAATGTGATTATCTATTTTATTTCCTGTTGGATTGGCAGCCGATGGGTTGTTGCACATCCATCATGCTGAAAAGTGCATGATATCCATGGATTAAAAATTAATTTACTGTCCAGCCTGGCTTTCAGCTTGATGCCTTAATTGAGTTTTGTTATGACAGTGGTGCTGAGCTCCCAGGCATCGTTTAGCCCAGTCTAGAGGCCTCGGTGTTTGGGGAGAGGTTTATGAGCTCTGAAATATAATTATCTCCCAGCACGCACACAGTGCTTATCTTCAAAGTCACTCATGATTCATCCTGGGTTCTTTATGCCTGTGGAACCAGGGATACAGTTATTGATCTGCTTCCTTAAAAACATACTCCACAGCCCTGAGTCTCAAAGGGGAAGATCAGAGAACTGGATCCTGTTGTTGAGAAAGCCCCTCTTTGGAGAAACATTAATTAATTCAGTTAAATATTTAACCAATAGCGGCTACTATGTATTCAGTATGCAAATGAGTATGACATAATCCCTACAGAAGTTTGCGTGCATGAAGTCACTTCAGGCGTGTCCAACTCTGTGCGACCCTATGGACTGTAGCCCCGCTGGGCTGCCCTGTCCATGGGATTCTCCAGGCAAGAATACTGGAGTGGGTTGCCAGGCCCTCCTCCAGGGGATCTTCCCAACCCAGGGATCGAACCCGCATCTCTTAGGTCTCTTGCATTGCAGGTGGATTCTTTACCACGGAGACACTGGCAAAGCCCCTACAGAAGCTTGCAGTGATGTTTCAGCCACATACCACGTCAAGGACATGGGTTAAAGAGGCAGCACTTTATTACTGTAGCCTCTGGCCAAGAAAGGTCTCCAGAGCTTCCTGTCTTCGTGTCAGGCAGGGGTCCTCAGCAACTGGGCTGCAAGGAGGGAGGTGAGCGAAGCCTCATGTGCATTTACAGTCATTCTGCACCAGGCACGTCTCAAATACCAACTCTTACAGCCATCATAGCTGTGTGGAGGGAGATGCATAAGAGTGTCCATCACAGAAAACGGCAAAACCCAATACCTGTCTCTTATACACATCTAATGTGTCTTCTTGGACTTTTTATGGTATTTTAATGGGAATATACACAATTACACTCGTCTCACACGCTAGTAAAGTAATGCTCAAAATTCTCCAAGCCAGGCTACAGCAATACGTGAACCGTGAACTTCCAGATGTTCAAGCTGGTTTTATTTATTTATTTTATTTTACTTTATTTTACTTTGCAACACTGTATTGGTTTCACCATACATCAACATTTTAGAAAAGGCAGAGGAACCAGAGATCAAACTGCCAACATCCACTGGATCATCAAAAAAGCAAGAGACTTCCAGAAAAACATGTATTTCTGCTTTCTTGACTATGCCAAAGCCTTTGACTGTGTGGATCACAATAAACTGTGGAAAATTCTTCAAGAGATGGGATTACCAGACCACCTGACCTGCCTCTTGAGAAACCTATATGCAGGTCAGGAAGCAACAGTTAGAACTGGACATGGAACAACAGACTACTTCCAAATAGGAAAAGGAATATGTCAAGGCTGTATATTGTCACCCTGCTTATTTAACTTATATGCAAAGTATATCATGAGAAACGCTGTGGAGAAGGAAATGGCAATCCACTCCAGCACTCTTGCCTGGAAAATCCCATGGACGGAGGAGCCTTATAGGCTACAGTCCGTGGGGTCGCAAATGGGGCTTCTCTGGTGGCTCAGATGGTAAGGAATCTGCCTGCAATGCAAGAGACCAGGGTTCGATCCCTGGGTCAGGAAGAGTCCCTGGAGTAAGAAAAGGCAACCCACTCTGGTATTCTTGCCTGGGAAATCCCATGGACAAAGGAGCCTGATGGGCTACAGTTCACCGGGTTGCAAAAGAGATACAATTTAGCAACAAACAATACAAACAAAACCCTCTTACTGTCAGAGCTAATTCACTATGTGGTTTAACTAACTAGGAGAACCACTAGCAATCATTAAGATCACTGCCTGAATAGAGTGAGCTCAAGTCACCAGGATTCTTGACCTTAAGTGGGCTCAGACAAACCCTCCCAGCTGCCTGGAGTCCCAGGGCCACCACTCATGCTAAGGTTGGGGAGAGACAGGCCCACTGTGGCAAATGTGATTATCTATTTTATTTCCTGTTGGATTGGCAGCCGATGGGTTGTTGCACATCCATCATGCTGAAAAGTGCATGATATCCATGGATTAAAAATTAATTTACTGTCCAGCCTGGCTTTCAGCTTGATGCCTTAATTGAGTTTTGTTATGACAGTGGTGCTGAGCTCCCAGGCATCGTTTAGCCCAGTCTAGAGGCCTCGGTGTTTGGGGAGAGGTTTATGAGCTCTGAAATATAATTATCTCCCAGCACGCACACAGTGCTTATCTTCAAAGTCACTCATGATTCATCCTGGGTTCTTTATGCCTGTGGAACCAGGGATACAGTTATTGATCTGCTTCCTTAAAAACATACTCCACAGCCCTGAGTCTCAAAGGGGAAGATCAGAGAACTGGATCCTGTTGTTGAGAAAGCCCCTCTTTGGAGAAACATTAATTAATTCAGTTAAATATTTAACCAATAGCGGCTACTATGTATTCAGTATGCAAATGAGTATGACATAATCCCTACAGAAGTTTGCGTGCATGAAGTCACTTCAGGCGTGTCCAACTCTGTGCGACCCTATGGACTGTAGCCCCGCTGGGCTGCCCTGTCCATGGGATTCTCCAGGCAAGAATACTGGAGTGGGTTGCCAGGCCCTCCTCCAGGGGATCTTCCCAACCCAGGGATTGCGTGCATGAAGTCACTTCAGGCGTGTCCAACTCTGTGCGACCCTATGGACTGTAGCCCCGCTGGGCTGCCCTGTCCATGGGATTCTCCAGGCAAGAATACTGGAGTGGGTTGCCAGGCCCTCCTCCAGGGGATCTTCCCAACCCAGGGATCGAACCCGCATTTCTTAGGTCTCTTGCATTGCAGGTGGATTCTTTACCACTGAGACACTGGCAAAGCCCCTACAGAAGCTTGCAGTGATGTTTCAGCCACATACCACGTCAAGGACACGGGTTAAAGAGGCAGCACTTTATTACTGTAGCCTCTGGCCAAGGAAGGTCTCCAGAGCTTCCTGTCTTCGTGTCAGGCAGGGGTCCTCAGCAACTGGGCTGCAAGGAGGGAGGTGAGCGAAGCCTCATGTGCATTTACAGTCATTCTGCACCAGGCACGTCTCAAATACCAACTCTTACAGCCACCATAGCTGTGTAGAGGAAGATGCATAAGAGTGTCCATCACAGAAAACGGCAAAACCCAGTACTGAGATGAATAAGGACATTTTATCAACCCAAATACCTCTCCCAAACGTAAGGCAGGGTGAGAATAGCAGCAGCAGGAATCACATGCCCAGTGTGATGTATCTATGAAAAAATCTACATTTAAAAAACACCATATATTTTCTAAGGAGGTAGATGGTTCTAGAGATGTAGGTCCATAGATATATGGAAAACTGTATCTTAAAATTGGGCCTCCCTTGTGGCTCAGCTGGTAAAGAATTTGCCTGTAATGCAGGAGACCTGGGTTCGATCCCTGGGTTGTGAAGATCCCCTGGAGAAGGGAATGGCTACCCACTCCAATATTCTGACCTAGAGAATTCCATGGAGTATATAGTCCATGGGGTCGCAAAGAGTCGGACATGACTGAGTGACTTTCACTTTCATTTTAAAATTTGGAAGGATATATAATATCCTAATAACATAGTGGATGATCTGGGGTTTGGGGTGGATATTGAGGTGACTCTATAAATTAAAAAGGAATTTGGCTTTATTCATTATGCTTGATTTACTTTGAAAGGCAAAACATACAATTGATCTGGTCTCTTCAATAAATCAATGGCCTGGAGGAAAAAGTGTTTTCAAGTAAAAGACTAAAAAGACATGGCAGTCAATATAACATGTAAATCTGGATTGGATCCTGGTTTAATTTTTTTTAAGGGATAAAAATATATCCTAGGAACAACTAAGAACTTTTGAGTATGGGCTGGATATTAGGTAATATCGGAGTATGATGGAAGTTTTAGATATGAGCATGATATTATGGTCATGTAGGAGGAAATAATCTCACTTTAAGATGACACATAATAAAGTCAAGGAGTGGCACCATATCTGTATCTTTGAATTAGTTGATTCAAAATAGATGATAGATTGATTGATAGACAAGTGTATAGCTAGACAAGCAGACTACTAAATGTGACAGTTTTTAAAATGATTGCGTCTACATGGTGTGTCTGCTAAGGGTGATTGTACTATGCTTTCAATTTCTCAGTATGGTTGAAAATTTTCATAAGCAAAAGTTTAAGAAATTTGGGATCAATATATATTAATATATATATGCCACTATATATAATATCCATAACCAACAAGGTCTTACTATATAGTACAGGGAACTATACACAATATATTGTAATAACCTTTAATGAAAAAGAATCTGAATATATATATATATGAACCAATTTGCTGTATATCTGAAAATAACACAACATTCTAAATCAACTGTACTTCACTTTTTTAAAAAAAGAAAAAGTTGATAAACAACAAGGTCCTATTCAGAGCTCAGGTAACTATATTCTTTAGAAAAAAGAAAAAATTTTAAAAGGCCAGGGCAATGTGTAACTTTTTAAAAGTATAGACAATAAAAATAACTGAAGGCGAGAGTTCCCTGGTGGCATAGTGGTTAGGATTTGAAGCTTCACTGCCATGGCCTCAGTTCAATCTCTAGTCTGGGAACTTGCAAGGTGCCAGGTGTAGCAAAAAAAAATAATAATAATAATTAAAAAATAATAACTGGAAGCAATTACACTAAAATATAGCTTTTGGGAATTTCTGTGATGGGAATTCCATGTGTTATTTTCTCCTCTACACTTTTCTTTAAAAAAAAAAAAAAAACAAATTAACAAAAATCATCCTGAGAATGTTGATTTCCTGAGATGGCCACGATTTCACAATTTTTCCACCACTAATTGCCCAGAAGAGGTCGCAGAAAGGAAGAGCTGCGTTTCCGGAGATGCCCAAGATGGCTCGTAGGAAGGATTCATTCATTTGCATAGCTTCTTAGCTCCATCCATGAAAGCAGGCTTTCACGGCTGTGGCAGGTTTGGGGAGGAGTGTGGATTGGAGAGGCAGAGGCTGAGAGAGTCATTTCCAAAAGGAATTCCGCTAAGCGTCTTCTCTTTCATAGCAAGACTGTTTGTTGGTGGCTTTCGGCCAAACCTTGTCTCAAAGTGTGCCTGTGAAAATGAATATCTTCACAGCAAGCTACAGACTATGAACTTGAGACAGTCTAGAACCTATCAATATTTCCCAGTTTCAAATCACGACCTGGGCAGACCTTTGTCCCAGTGCAAAAGGATGCCTTTTGCTTGCTGCTGCTGCTAAGTCACTTCAGTCGTGTCCGACTCTGTGCGACCCCCGAGACAGCAGCCCACCAGGCTCCCCCGTCCCTGGGATTCTCCAGGCAAGAATACTGGAGTGGGTTGCCATTTCCTTCCCCAATGCATGAAAGCAAAAAGTGAAAGGGAAGTCGCTCAGTCATGTCCAACTCTTAGCGACCCCATGGACTGCAGCCTGCCTTTTGCTTGAGCAAAGTCAAAAATAAAACGTGTAATGGCTACAGGCAATGGCAACCCACTCCAGTACTCTTGCCTGGAAAATCCCATGGACGGAGGAGCATGGTAGGCTACAGTCCATGGGGTCACGAAGAGCTGGACACAACTGAGCAACTTCACTTTCACTTTTCACTTTCCTGCACTGGAGGAGGAAATGGCAACCCACTCCAGTGTTCTTGCCTGGAGAATCTCAGGGACGGGGAAGCCTGGTGGGCTGCCGTCTATGGGGTCACACAGAGTCAGACACGACTGAAGTGACTGAAGCGAATGGCTACAGGAGAGAGTCCAAGCCACCATGACAAACGACTCCGATTCTTTCATGGAAACCCAGCTTGTCCCAAGTTACCAGCCGCAGTTGCTGAGATGAGGCTCCTCAGCCAGGTTTAATGTCCCTACATCAGTGTGGTTCACATCCTGTGACAAACAGGTGCAGAGCATTTGAGCACCTAAAAAATTCTCCTGAAGGGGCTGACCATGCTCCTTCTAAAGAGAGAGAAAGAGCTCTCCAGATGATAGCATGGGCTCGGATCACAATGTACCAGCCAGTCAGGGTTATGTCTGATAGACGGTATCACCCGTTTGATTGACTTCCTCACATTCACCACACACAGCCCCAGCTAATCGTCACCTCCCAAGCACTTGTAGATTTCTTTCACAGGATTTCTGCAACGTTTTCAGACCAAGACCATGTTTCCACACACTCGACATGAACACATTGCTTATTCATGATGCTTTGATCATCTCCTGTGAGTTTCTTTGCAAGAGGTATGAAAACACCAGCTCCTTAAGTCATCCTTACAGTCGACTGTTTCTCCAAGCTCAGCCTCAGAGTGAGTCAGACACAGGCAATTGCCCAGCAAGGAGGAGGCCCTGGTCAGACAGCACAGGGCAGCCGTGCAGGGGAGCCTGCCGAGGAATCCAGCCAGCCAGGGCTGCGCTCACTCCCTTCTGGCCTCTTGTCTCAACTCTGACCGAAATGAAGCATCACTATTCCAGCAGCTTAGGTTCTATACTGGCTGCAAGCAACAGAAAAGAAACCAAACTGTGGCTGACTTCATCAGCAAGGGGCTTTATGGAGAGGAAGTGGGAACACACAGGAGATGAAAGAAAAAAATGGAAGATAGCCTACAAGGATGTATTCTGCAAAATGGGGAATATAGCCAATATTTTGTAATATAGTAAATCCCCTACACATGAACGAATTCTGTTCTGAGAGGGCATTCATATGCCTAATTTGTTCTTAAGTCCAACAAAGTTAGCCTAGGTACCCAACTAACACAATAGGCTATATAGTACTATACCATAATAGGTTTATAATACTTTCCAAACAAATAATACATACATAAAAACAATAAGGAAAAATTTAATCTTACAGTACAGGACCTTGAAAAGTACAATGATACAGTCCGACAACTGGCATCCAGGGGCTGGCATCAAGTGAACAGGCAAGAAGTGTTACCAACTGGAGAAGGGAGTGGAGGTGGGAGATGGTAGAGCTGAAGGATCGTCAGCAATAGGAGATGGAGGGCAAGCTGCAATATCACTCACGCACAGGTTCTGGTTCCTTGCTGGAACCCGATGCAAATTTGCATCTTCGAAAGTTTGCAACTTGAAGATTTGTATGTAGTGGACTTACTGTAACTGGAAATGGAGTGTAATCTTTAAAAATTGCATTTAAAAAAGAAAGAAAGGTTGGAGAACCAGGCTCAGGAAGCAGAGGGCTGCCCCTGCTTTATTGGCAGTTTTCAAACTGCTAGAAAGTTCCTATCCCCCAACCCAGGAACTTGCTATTGAAATAAACATCCTCCAACTGTTGACTTTTCCCCTTACGCCATCCACAAAGATTCAGAGTTCCAAACAAAAGCACCCACTTGGTCAAGCTTACATATCAAGCCCCACCCCCTGCCCCAGTACCAGGGTGGGAAACAGAAAAATTTGGCAAGAAGAACTTCTAGAAAACTAGTTTCTCCAGTGGGTGGATGAGCTACCTGTACAATGATAACTAAAGCCATTCACACAGGGGGAAGAGATGAGATACAGTGGGAACCAAGGCCCTTTAGGAGGAAAGGTGGGATGCCAGGCAGGGATGCAGAGATGCAGTGATACATCTCAGGAGCATCATTTCCATGGTCCTGAGTGAACCAGCCCCACCTGGAGTTATGCAATCACAGCCCACCAGCCGTTTGCAAGCAGCCTTCTGGCTACCCTGGTGTCTCTGGGTATTTCAGGGAAGTTTCAACCCTGCAGGTCAAAGAGACTTTCCAGGCCAGGCCACTTGGTATGGTTGGGTCCCTCTGGGGTTGGAGAGGGCTCAGCAGCTTAGGTTCTATACTGGCTGCAAGCAACAGAAAAGAAACCAAACTGTGGCTGACTTCATCAGCAAGGGGCTTTATGGAGAGGAAGTGGGAACACACAGGAGATGAAAGAAAAAAATGGAAGATAGCCTACAAGGATGTATTCTGCAAAACGGGGAATATAGCCAATATTTTGTAATATAGTAAATCCCCTACATATGAACGAATTCTGTTCTGAGAGGGCATTCATATGCCCAATTTGTTCTTAAGTCCAACAAAGTTAGCCTAGGTACCCAACTAACACAATAGGTTATATAGTACTATACCATAATAGGTTTATAATACTTTTCAAACAAATAATACATACATAAAAACAATAAGGAAAAATTTAATCTTACAGTACAGGACCTTGAAAAGTACAATGATACAGTCCGACAACTGGCATCCAGGGGCTGGCATCAAGTGAACAGGCAAGAAGAGTTACCGACTGGAGGAGGGAGTGGAGGTGGGAGATGGTAGAGCTGAAGGATCGTTGGCAATAGGAGATGGAGGGCAAGCTGCAATATCACTCATGCACAGGTTCTGGTTCCTTGCTGGAACCCGATGCAAATTTGCATCTTCGAAAGTTTGCAACTTGAAGATTTGTATGTAGTGGACTTACTGTAACTGGAAATGGAGTTTAAGCTTTAAAAATTGCATTTAAAAAAGAAAGAAAGGTTGGAGAACCAGGCTCAGGAAGCAGAGGGCTGCCCCTGCTTTACTGGCAGTTTTGAAACTGCTAGAAAGTTCCTATCCCCCAACCCAGGAACTTGCTATTGAAATAAACATCCTCCAACTGTTGACTTTTCCCCTTACGCCATCCACAAAGATTCAGAGTTCCAAACAAAAGCACCCACTTGGTCAAGCTTACATATCAAGCCCCACCCCCTGCCCCAGTACCAGGGTGGGAAACAGAAAAATTTGGCAAGAAGAACTTCTAGAAAACTAGTTTCTCCAGTGGGTGGATGAGCTACCTGTACAATGATAACTAAAGCCATTCACACAGGGGGAAGAGATGAGATACAGTGGGAACCAAGGCCCTTTAGGAGGAAAGGTGGGATGCCAGGCAGGGATGCAGAGATGCAGTGATACATCTCAGGAGCATCATTTCCATGGTCCTGAGTGAACCAGCCCCACCTGGAGTTATGCAATCACAGCCCACCAGCCGTTTGCAAGCAGCCTTCTGGCTACCCTGGTGTCTCTGGGTATTTCAGGGAAGTTTCAACCCTGCAGGTCAAAGAGACTTTCCAGGCCAGGCCACTTGGTATGGTTGGGTCCCTCTGGGGTTGGAGAGGGCCGTCTGAAGCCAGAAGTTTGTTGGGTGGGACCCCAGCTAGAGCTGGGGGAGTGCTTCTGGGAGGAGAGGGAAGCCAGACTGCAGAGGGAAAGAGCTACCCCCCTGGCTGGTCACTGTTGTTGGACATAAGGTCAGTGCCACAGCTTGGGAGTGGAACTCACCTGGTTCTATCAGAGGGACCCCCACCCATACAGGGAAGGAAGGAGTCTACTCGGCTGCCTTTCCAAGGCTGGATTGGGATCTGGCTCCCCACCTTCCACTGGGTGGAAAACATCAAATGCCCTGCTGATACCTTGTTCCTCTAGTGCCGGAGTCCCTAACCAGCTTCCTCTCCTCCTCCTGCAAGTCACATTTTAGAGCTCTGCTGTGGTTATCTCTTTGTGCTTGCATATATTTAGATTTTTAAATCAGTGAACTCCTGTCTTTCTGATAAGCAAAAACAAAAGGATAACAACAAAGTAACATTTTCTAGCAATCTACTAGAGTATTAATACACATCTGTGACTCATTAAACAAAAAGTCTTGCCTCCTCTAAATTCAGTGTCAATCACCCACCACCACTAGGATACCTATGATGTGCAGAAATACGCATCTGTTAGAAATCCTAGCTGACTGATGACTGTTTAGAGTTTGCTCACTTTGTTCTAAAGGCTCTAACCTGATTGATGCAGAAGGTTCAACAAAAAGCGCCTTGGGGGTCATGGATCCAAACACTTCACAAGCCAGGAAACCAAGGAGTCTAGGATACCTATGATGTGCAGAAATACGCATCTGTTAGAAATCCTAGCTGACTGATGACTGTTTAGAGTTTGCTCACTTTGTTCTAAAGGCTCTAACCTGATTGATGCAGAAGGTTCAACAAAAAGCGCCTTGGGGGTCATGGATCCAAACACTTCACAAGCCAGGAAAGCAAGGAGCGGAGCTTACACTCAGCTTCTAAAGCCCCAGCACCACCAGCCACTCCGGGATTCTGCCAGCATCACTTAGCACCGCCAGATCCAGGAAAGTCAGGGCTTCCAGGATCCACCCCCTGCCCCTAGTCAATAAGCATCTGTGCCAACTTCACCCAGGATTCTCACGTCACTCCTTGACTTCACTGCTGTGTCCCTCCCTCGACCTCTTTGGGTTACAGCTTGTGACACATGAGAAATCACAGGACTGTCTTCCTGAACCATTAACCTTTCACTCCGCCTGAAGACGGGACATGCAGGGTGCTTTATTTATCATTAATAGTCCTTCTGGTCCTAGGCTGGAAGATGCTGCTGTTGCTGCTGCTGCTAAGTCACTTCAGTCGTGTCTGACTCTGTGCGACCCCATAGATGGCAGCCCACCAGGCTCCCCCGACCCTGGGATTCTCCAGGCAAGAACACTGGAGTGGGTTGCCATTTCCTTCTCCAGTGCATGAAAGTGAAAAGTGAAAGTTGCTCAGTCGTGTCCGACTCTTAGCGACCCCATGGACTGCAGCCTACCAGGCTCCTCCGTCCATGCTACTTGTCAGATACAGGTTGCAGGTAGAAATTATGGACTTTAAGCGACCTGGCCCCAAAGGCATCCCCTACAGAATGGACTGAATGCAGTGCGAGGGCTGAGGGAAGTTCAGAAGGTTTACAGAAACTTGATTTAGAAGGTCCCTCATCTGCAGCTGCAATCTGATCAGTTGCTCCTCCAACAGCTCTCTTCCAGCCCTGGCCACATATGATAGAAAGTTATGTATTCTTGTCTGAAATCCTGTTCGTTGAGCAGTTGACAAGGAGTCGTCGCCTGGCAAGCAAGACACAGAACCTGTGTCCAGCTGCTGCCTTGGCGGGAGATGCTCAAATGCTTGGATTGTCATGTTCTCTGTCATGCAGGGAACTCCAACAGACAACTCCAGATGGAAGGGAGGCTCCTTGAGTAGCAGGTTGGGGAAAACAGGGATTGGATGCTGTTTTGTACCAATACTTTGGCCACCTAATGTGAAGAGCCGACTCACTGGAAAAGACCCTGATGCTGGGAAAGATTGAGGGCAGGAGGAGAAGGGTACAACAGAGGATGAGATGGTTGGACGGCATCACCAACTCAATGAACATGAGTTTGAGAAAGCTCCAGGAGATGCGGAAGGACAGGGAAGCCTGATGTGCTGCAGTCCATGGGGTTGCAAAGAGCGGGACATGACTGAGGGGCTGAACAGCAAACTGTGCCCACAGCCGGTCCAGTGCACCCTCTGAGAAGCCATCTCCGGTTAGTTCAGCCGTGGGACCTGTGGTGATCTGGATGTTCATGGGGGCAGTTTGAGAGGGCAGTGACCAGGACACGTCACGCTGCCCGGCTGGCATGGTGCACTGGCACATCTCTGGGCCAGTGAAGAGGCCTGAAGACAGTGCATCTCCTGGGATAGCCTGGGGGTCTGCCTAGCATGGGGGACAGAGTCACCTGTGGGTCTCACCGACCTCACCTTCCACAGACCAGGAGAGAAGTGGCCGGAGAGGTCTGAGTGTGGCCCAAGGTGTGCTCTCGTCGGCCACGAGAAGTCTTCCTTTTTCATATCCACTTAAAAGGACTTTCTTCTCTCTCTTTTTAATTTACTGAAGTAAACTTGTTTACAATGTTGTGCTAGCTTCTGCTGTACAGCGAAGTGAATCAGCTATATGTGTACATGTAAATGACTTTTAAAATATTAATTTGGCTTTTCCATCAGGTGCCACCTTTTCCCCCCATTCTTTTCCATCTTCTTGGTTTGGACAAACCCTCAGGTAAGATGGGTGGTTATCTCTTTGTGCTTGCATATATTTAGATTTTTAAATCAGTGAACTCCTGTCTTTCTGATAAGCAAAAACAAAAGGGTAACAACAAAGTAACATTTTCTAGCAATCTACTAGAGTATTAATACACATTTGTGACCCATTAAACAAAAAGTCTTGCCTCCTCTAAATTCAGTGTCAATCACCCACCACTACTAGGATACCTATGATGTGCAGAAATACACATCTGTTAGAAATCCTAGCTGACTGATGACTGTTTAGAGTTTGCTCACTTTGTTCTAAAGGCTCTAACCTGATTGATGCAGAAGGTTCAACAAAAAGCGCCTTGGGGGTCATGGATCCAAACACTTCACAAGCCAGGAAACCAAGGAGAAGAGCTTACACTCAGCTTCTAAAGCCCCAGCACCACCAGCCACCCTGGGATTCTGCCAGCATCACTTCTCAGCACTGCCGGATCCAGGAAAGTCAGGGCTTCCAGGATCCACCCCCCACCCCCTGCCCCTAGTCAATAAGCATCTGTGCCAACTTCTCCCAGGATTCTCACGTCACTCCTTGACTTCCATGGAGTCACCGCCTCCTCTTGGGTTCACTGCTGTGTCCCTCTCTCGATCTCTTTGGGTTACAGCTTGTGACACATGAGAAATCACAGGACTGTCTTCCTGAACCGCTAACCTTTCACTCCGCCTGAAGACGGGACATCCAGGGTGCTTTATTTATCATTAACAGTCCTTCTGGTCCTAGGCTGGAAGATGCTGCTGCTGCTGCTGCTGCTGCTAAGTCGCTTCAGTCGTGTCTGACTCTGTGCGACCCCATGGATGGCAGCCCACCAGGCTCCCCCGACCCTGGGATTCTCCAGGCAAGAACACTGGAGTGGGTGGTCATTTCCTTCTCTAATGCATGAAAGTGAAAAGTGACAGTGAAGTTGCTCAGTCGTGTCCGACTCTTAGCGACCCCATGGACTGCAGCCTACCAGGCTCCTCTGTCCACGCTACCTGTCAAATACAGGTTGCAGGTAGAAATTATGGACTTTAAGCGACCTGGCCCCAAAGGCATCCCCTACAGAATGGACTGAATGCAGTGCGAGGGCTGAGGGAAGTTCAGAAGGTTTACAGAAACTTGATTTAGAAGGTCCCTCATCTGCAGCTGCAATCTGATCAATTTCTCCTCCAACAGCTCTCTTCCAGCCCTGGCCACACATGATAGAAAGTCATGTATTCTTGTCTGAAATCCTGTTCGTTGAGCAGTTGACAAGGAGTCATCGCCTGGCAAGCAAGACACAGAACCTGTGTCCAGCTGCTGCCTTGGCGGGAGATGCTCAAATGCTTGGATTATCATGTTCTCTGTCATGCAGGGAACTCCAACAGACAACTCCAGATGGAAGGGAGGCTCCTTGAGTAGCAGGTTGGGGAAAACGGGGATTGGATGCTGTTTTGTACCAATACTTTGGCCACCTGATGTGAAGAGCTGACTCACTGGAAAAGACCCTGATGCTGGGAAAGATTGAGGGCAGGAGGAGAAGGGTACGACAGAGGATGAGATGGTTGGATGGCATCACCGACTCAATGGACATGAGTTTGAGCAAGCTCCAGGAGATGCGGAAGGACAGGGAAGCCTGATGTGCTGCAGTCCATGGGGTTGCAAATAGTGGGACATGACTGAGGGGCTGAACAGCAAATTGTGCCCACAGCCGGTCCAGTGCACCCTCTGAGAAGCCATCTCCAGTTAGTTCAGCCGTGGGACCTGTGGTGATCTGGATGTTCATGGGGGCAGTTTGAGAGGGCAGTGACCGGGACATGTCATGCTGCCCAGCTGGCATGGTGCACTGGCACATCTCTGGGCCAGTGAAGAGGCCTGAAGACAGCTCACCTCCTGGGATGGCCTGGGGGTCTGCCTAGCATGGGGGACAGAGTCACCTATGGGTCTCACCGACCTCACCTTCCACAGACCAGGAGAGAAGTGGCCGGAGAGGTCTGAGTGTGGCCAAAGGCGTGCTCCCGTCAGCCACGGAGTCTTCCTTTTTCATCTCCACTTAAAAGGACTTTCTTCTCTCTCTTTTTAATTTACTAAAGTAAACTTATTTACAATGTTGTGCTAGCTTCTGCTGTACAGTGAAGTGAATCAGCTATATGTGTGCGTGTAAATGACTTTTAAAATATTAATTTGGCTTTTCCATCAGGTGCCACCTTTTCCCCCCATTCTTTTCCATCTTCTTGGTTTGGATAAACCCTCAGGTAAGATGGGAAGGTCATAGTGAATGATCTGCTCTGCTCTGCATGAATCCCTGATCCAAACTGTGTGATCAGCTCTCAGTGAATGAAAGCAGCTCTGGGTCAGGATCCCCGAGACCACCCCCGCACTGGGGAGGCAGATACGTAGAGTGGCAATCACGGGACTCAGGACATGGTCGTGCTCAGGATGATGATTTAAGACAGCAAAGGACACGAAGCAGAACCAGCAAAGGGAAAGCGCACTGGGGTGGGGTCTGGGGGACTAGGAGAAAGCATCCAGAATCGTCTCCTGGGGAATTCCGCAGGACAAACTTAATTCCTGCAGCATCAAACGGTGACAGCGTGTGGAGACCCAGCGCCCAGGGTTCACTGGGAACTGGTCATGTGGGCACCTCTGTCTGGGATGGACCAGAATTCCAGACTCCCAGGGGAGAGCAGGTGTCTGCATCAGTGAGATAGCTTGTGCAAACAAGTCTGGACACAGCAAGCCACCCTGGTCAGCTGGGGAACAATGAAAACCCTTTGGAAATCCAAGACGCCAGATGCCAGCCAAGGGCCAGCTTGGCTAGCAGACTTTGCCAAGATGGCAGCCTTGGGGCCAGGATGGGAGCCCTCCTCCTGCCCACACCACGGCTCCCAGACCACAGCAGGTTTCAGCCTCTGCTTCATGGCAGGCCAAGCCCATGTGCCAGGTGGGGTGAGGGGACACGGAAACACAGGCCCGATCGCTGGACAGCATCGTCGGCTTGGCCCACCCAGAACCAGCTTCGGCCAGTCGGGCACCCTGTCCACATCCTCTTCCACGCAGTTGTTAATAGAGGCACATTTTCATTTTATGCATCGATTGTCATCTTGTTTTCTACAAGAGCTAGATGGCAGGTGCCTCTGGGGAGAAGCCTCACTCTCCATCTTGCTGCAGGCCTCGCCTCACCCAGTGAGCATGGGCAGCCCCCTCAGCTGTGACCTCTCTCCGTGGCATCGATGGACCCTGAGCCCCGGCCTCACATCAGCTGCACGGAGGTTTGCGTGCTCAGAGGTTTCTCTTCATCTCTGTCTCTGTCTGTTGGTCTCTGTCTCTCTCTGTCTCTGTTTATTCATCTTTTCTGTCTCTCTGTCTCTGTTTGTCTGTCTCTGTCTCTCTCCCTTTCTTTCCCTCCTAGAGTCATTCATTCTAGCCCCAAACCTAACTGCACATTGGCAAAAGCAGGAGGAACAGGGGCTACTCCTGGGTACATTATGGAAAAAAAGGGTGTTTTCAAAATAATTTTTAAGGCATCATTTAAACAAGACATCTCAGACCAGGGTGGAAAGCCTTTAAAGGAAGCGGTGTGAAGGCAGGACCTGATTCCTGAAGGCAGTTTTGCAAAGCTCTGCCTGCAAGTCTGCACATGAACCTCTGAAACACTTTGTACTTGGCAACACAGCCCCACGTAGCTGCTCTGACTTGAAGTGAGAAAAACAAACGTTTGTGCCCACTCCACAAATAAAGACATAGTGGGACTTCCCTGGTGGTCCAGTGGCTGAGACTCCACGTTCCCAATGCAGGGGGCCTGGGTTCTATCCATGGTCTGGGAACTAGGTCCCACATGCCACAACTAAGACCCGGTATAGTCAAATAAATAAAAATTTTAAAAAAAAAAGAAAGAAAGAGGTAACTGAGTCACCCCTGGGGAGAAGAATGAAGAGGCAGTGTCAAAGGAATCTCCTGACCCCTCCTGACTCGTGGTCTTCCTGCCCACTGCTTCTGCTGCCCCAAACCCACTACAGGACCACGGGACTCTGACTCCAAGCACATCTCCTTCCTGTTGCTCAGGCTGCCAAGACAGTCTTTCCCGAAACTCAGGACCTTGAAGGTCAAAGACTCTTAAGATGTCCCAGAGCAGGAAAACTCAATGATTAATAAACACCTATAGTCATGGGCTTTCCTGGTGGCTCAGATCGTAAAGCATCTGCCTGCAATGCGGGAGACCCAGGTTCGATCCCTGGGTTGGGAAGATCCCCTGGAGAAGGAAATGCCAACCCACTACAGTAGTCTTGCCTGGAAAATTCCATGGACTGAAGAGCCTGGTAGGCTACAGTCATGGGATCGCAAAGACTCGGACACGACTGAGTGACTTCACTTTCATTTTCATAGTCAGGGAGCTATAAATGAAATGAACAAAGGAAAAAAACTGGTGATGAAACACTCTACACATATGCTAAATAGCATGATGCTTCTCACGCAGACTTGAAAAAAAATGAAAGTGATGATACTCAGTGCTGGTGAGTGTAGAAGGAGCAGGACACTCCACCTATAACTGGTAGGAAGGTCAATTCCTACAGTCTTTTTGGAAAACCATCAGGCAGAGGTATAATTTAAAAGAACATAGACATATTCTGATCCACAAATTCCTAGAAATGGATTCCTTAAAGTAAAAATCACAAGAATATATCCAGAGGATCTTTATGATAGCAATGTGAAGGCAAAAAAAAAAAAAAGTGAAATGTCTTTTAATATAACAGTTGACTAAAATTGTGGCATATCATATATTGACAATGTTATATTCCCATGATATCCCCATATAGCGGGGGCAGCGGGGGCCGGGAATGTAACTGTAGTGTATCCATACCATGGATTGCCATAAAGCACTTTCAAAATAATGAGTTAGAAATGTATACATTGGCACAAAAAATTATTCAGGAGTAAAACAAGTTATAGAAAAAGTTACACACAGGGCAACTGACAAAACCCAGAAAGGCCTGACTGTGGTGTACAGGCATTGGTGTTTGATTCTGCAGAGGAGAGAAAGGTGTGTAGGGAGCCACCTTGATTATCTGGGCGCGAGGTGTGTGATGTGAGAAATCTGGGGGAGAGAGCCAAAAAAAAGATCTAATAAATACAAGAAGCACTATTTTTCATGAACATTGGTGGGCATCTCCCTGTGGAGACGGGCAAAGGCTTCGAACCTCTGCCAGCAAGACTGTAGAGCCGTGAGTCCATCCAGACAAGTTGGGTGCAGAGGTTTGCTACCTGTGTGAACACGCCTGATCCTGCCTGGATCCTCCTGCTCCAAAGGTGATTGCTTCCTCAATTTGGTCAGGCAGGAATCTTCCTGCCCAGCAGGAAGGTGAAGCAGGAGCAAGCACACACTCCATAAACATCTTGAATTTTTAAAGGAACCTACAGATCCGGTGCTCTGTGTCCACGAGCAAAGGCTGTCTCCTGTTACAGACTACCGTACTCTGCACACCGCTCACCAGCCAGGAGAGGAGCTGTCCAAGGTATCTCATTCCAGATTAGACATTGCAGAGGACCACACACACACATATACTCATGCGCGCGTGCACACACATGCACACGCACACACGCACACACCTCTGTCTCTGGCTGTTCCCTGTCTCCTTCCTCTACCTTGTTCCCTCTCTCTCCCTCCCTCACCTCTCCACACCCTCATCTGCTCCTTTCCCATCTCTCTCTCCTTTCTCTCTTCCTTCCCTCTTACTCTTCCTCCTTCTTCTTTCTTTCTCTTTTTCTCTCCCTCTCCCTTTGGCCCCATTTATGTCCCTCCCCTCACTGCCTTCTCTTTGGTCTCACCTTTTTCAGGAGGGTTCACGGCTTGGGGCTGGTGTAGAATCACCTGAATACCATTTACTGAGTGCCCACTCTTGTCCTCACACCTGTCTGCAAGATGGATATTATTGTTAAGCCTATTCAACATCCAAGGAAACTGAGGCACAGGAAAAGCCACTCAACCAATCAACAAATAGTAAGTTCCTACAATCCACCAGACACTCTTCCTGGAAGTAATGACCCAGACAGACAGAAGTTAAGGAACGGTCCCTTCCAGTTCATACAGGGCAGAGCCTGTGGCTGGCGGGAAGCTGTGAATGTCCCAGGACATGGCCAGTGCAGAGCCCCTGGGCCTTTTCCCAAGTACAGTGAAGTTCTCCTCTCTTGCATCTCTGTGAAGCAGCAAGCTTGACCTGGAAGGAAGCAGGGCCAAAGGGAGAAGCAAAGGAAAGGCAGCTTTATTTTCCAGAGCAGAAGTCATGGAGAACATGGCCAAAGCCAAGTGAGGAAACGCATGTGGACCACCAGTCCCCAGACATGGTGTCAGCTGCTAGTCTGAAGCTGGCATGCTGATGCCTATTTGTTCTCATGGAATTCACTGCATCCCACAGCAGAAAGGCTGTGTCCTATCTCCTATTTTTCTAGAACCTCCCACCTCAAACCTCATGGCAAACTGTTCTGAGCCCTTCCAGTGGAACCAAGCCTGGTGCAGAGACCTTATCAATCTTCAGGGCATTTAACCCTCACAAACAGCTCCTCTGAGATAAGTGCAAAAGCTCTCATCCTGGTTAAACACACAGTGATGGGAAAGTTTAGGGAAATTAAAGCATAGGCCCACATTCAATAGCAGGGAGGTGATGGAGTCAGGATTTAAACCCAGGTGTTTCTGCATCCAAATCGCATGTCTCTTTTTCCTAGATCACTTTTCTTTTCCATAGAAAACACTGACCTAGGACATGAGCTGGGAGTTCCATAAAAGCTCTGGTCACAAGGCTCTAAGCACAAGCCAGTTGCATCTCTAGGCAAAAATGACAAGTAGGTTCCACCTCACATCAGCTTTCTTTAATGCTTTTATTTGATGGCATTGAGGAGGGTTTGGAGACTGGGACCAGGCTCGCCAGAAGAGAGTACCACAAAAAATCAGCAATGTGGGCCATGGGCAAGGGGTCAGGGAGTATCATATGTGTTGGTTAGAATAACTTAGCTTTCAAAGAGCCATGAGAAGGGCTTCAGGTAGGGGTGGATCAAGTGGATTGAATGATACTGTCCAGTGTGATTCCAGTGTCTGGGGTGCCTTCGCTGAGTCTGTTTTCAACATCTAACTCTGATTCCAAGCTGAGAGCTAATAGGCCCAAGTGTTTCAAGCTTTCTTATCCACATCCAGTAGAAAAAGGAGAATATCTTTATGACAGTATGGCAACCACATTCCCCAAAGCCACTCTGATTGGACTAGCTGAGGCCACACACAGGGATCTGAAAGTGGCCAGAGAGACAGAATGCAACCACTCCTGGACAAAGTCACATGTTCTTTCCTTCGAGTCAGGGTGGGGAGGGGGAGTCAGCTGATGGAAAGGGTAACAGCTGAATAGGCGGTCATCAAACCACTATGCCGCATCTATGACATCACCCCCCAATCAAGGCTCATTCCTCCCAGAAGAACACAGGCATGGGCTAGAATACCTTTTCTCCCTTTTGCATGAAATGCAGACCTAGGAGCTCCTTCTCCCCTCTGGCTAGGTGCTCTCTTTTTCCATGAATCCATCACTGCAGAAATAAAGAGAGGACCTTCTAATACCCCTCCAATAACTGATCTCCATATTAGAGACCATAACCAGGGCCCCACCCATGGAATGAGATGAGAGACCCTACAACACATTTTCTTAAAAGGGTAACTACCATGTGTAACATTTTAACCCCATTTTCTCTGAGAAGGCCTTTCTGTGTTAACCTGATTAAACCAGGAGTGAATGTAATTAATGGGAAGCATGAAGTGTTGATTACATAGGAGGCACGGATGATTATTTAGACACTATATGAAGCCCCATCACTAATATGATTATGGACAAACACACTGCTAACAGGCTTGGAAAGTATCATTAACACAGACTTCCCAGGTGGTGCTAGCGGGAAAGAACCTGACTGCCAATGCAGGAGACATAAGGGACCCGGGTTTGATCCCTGGAGAAGAGCATGGTAACCCACTCCAGCATTCTTGCCTGATTAAACCCATGGACAGAGGAGCCTGGTGGGCTACCGTCCATGGGTCGCAAAGAGTCGGACACAACTGAAGTGACTTAGCATGCATGCATGCATGCCAGGAGCTTCTTAGAATTACACTTCTGAAATACCTTAGAACTCTTTAAAAAAAACAGAAGTCTGCAACTCAGTTGATTCATGCAAAGTTTTTTTTTTTTTTTTCCATTGGACACCATCTCCAAGTTGCCCAGACAGCTAAGCTATTCCTGGTCTGCTGAAATAATTTAATCGAAGTACCTCCTGTTAGTTCAGAACTTGGGTCCATCTGCAGACTCTGGGGACAGAAAGCACTGGGTTATGAGTGTCAGAGATACATGTGTGCATGTTCAGTTGCTTCAGTCATGTCCAGCTCTTTGCAACCCCATGGACTGTAGCCTAGCAGGCTCCTCTGTCCGTGGGATTCTCCAGGCAAGAATACTGGAGTGGGTTGCCATGTGCTTCTCCAGGGGATTTTCCCGACCCAAGGACTGAACCTGTATCTCCCGCGGCTCCTGCACTGTAAGCAGATTCCTTACCCCTGAGCCACCAGGGAAGGCCCAGAGCAGATATAGCCTCCCCGCTAAAAGGGCCAAGAGCCTCCTGTGTTGCTTTATTGAGCCTCTGGCTGAAACAAGAGTCAGCCTACCGCCGCTGACAGACGGCCAGCGAGAGACTGACTCTCCCTCCCTACCTGGCTTTGGAACATGACGAAACCACCACCTTTGAAACCAAGAGCCCAGTTTCTTCCTGAGGGCATTTCCCCACTGGTGTAATTGCCACACGAGAATAAAAAGAATTCCACGCGAATTCTACTGAAGAGATGAACCTTTGGTTTTTAATCTTTGATTCATTCACCTTGCCACTGCTTTCCAATCTACCAGACTCCACACGGGATAGTCCTTCACGGAACCCAAGGTGTTTTCAGGTATAGATGTGTCAGGCATTCCATTAGTCATTGATTTATAAATCATAGAATCATCATCAATTTAATATTCTATTTTAGTATCCTTTTTCAATGACAAAGCCTCCTTTGGGTGCTAAAATGTCTTCTTAGTGTGTGTGTGTGTGTGTGTGTGTGTGTGAGTGTGTGTGTGTGTTTTAGTTGCTCAGTTGTGTCCAACTCTGCGACCCCATGGACTATAGGCTGTCAGGCTCCACTGTCCATGGGATTCTCCAGGCAAGAATACTGGAGGGGGTTGCCATGCCCTCCCCCAGGGCATCTTCCCCACTCAGGGAATGAGCCTGGATCTCCTGCACTGCAGGCAGATTCTTTACCATCTAAGCCACCAGAGAAGCCCCCAAATGTCTTCTTTACACCTCTGTAATACTTGGTCATCGTCCTGTTGGAGTCAGTGTGAGTAAGTGTCAGGTTTGAAGGCTCAGCTAGACCTCAGAATTTAGCTGGACCTGAGTAACAGTGTTGTTTTCCTGTATTTGACTACTTTTACCTTTTATTTCTAGCAGGATTTTCCCCTTAATCTACTAATGAAAAGCTTTCTTTTTAAAATACATTTACACAGTATATTAACTTAAAAAATAATAGTATTATAAGCAGATAGCACAAAAATCAGGAAGGTGGTGATTCTCTCAGGTAAATATTTATATAAACTAATTAACACAGTCATCTGTCTTCCAAACTTGTAGGTTTCCAACTCCATGGTCTAATATCCATAACATTTTCTCGTGCTTTGCCTGGCTGACTAACATGGCTACTTACCACTTTCATGAGCACACATTATCATCTCAGAATATCAGATTCATGGAGTGGCTAGTTCGTGTCTTACTCATTCCAGAATCTTCCACAGTACACAGAGCAGAAGCACTGGATAAAGTTTGGTTAATTTAATTGTTCCCTCTGCCTCTATGAATCCAGCCTCTCTCCCAGGGCCACTGGTCTTCCTCCTCCAGGAAGCCTTGCTTGATTACCCTAGCCCACAATGTCTTCATGAAGAATATACTTTGCTTTTGAATTGTTCCCTCTGTCTCCATGAATCCAGCCTCTCTCCCAGGGCCACTGGTCTTCCTCTTCCAGGAAGTCCTCCTTGATTGCCCTGGCCCATAATGTCTTTATGAAAAATATGCTTTGCTTTGCTCTACATCCATTCCCCATTCTTCTAGTTATAGTATTCCAATTTCTCTCTGGGAAATGACTGCTCTCCTATTCAGTCCAGGGTGGGCACATGACCCAGATCTGGTACAAGTGCCACCTATCCTCAACTAAATAATTGTGAAGAAATAGATAATGTCTCAGGTTGATTGCTGGAGTTGTTCCCATCAGAGACAATCTTGGGATTCCTGTTGAACTATCAAGCAGAGGCAGCTCCCTTTTATCCCACTTAGGGATAAGTCCTAAGCATCCTGGGAAAATAAATCCTAGGAAAAGAGAAAGCCTAGAGATGCTGGTACCACCACATGGAAAGATCCTGCTGAGAGGAAGCTGGTGCAGAAGAAAGCTGGGACAGGAAATAGAAACTAAATCCTGATGACATTGCTTCAGCCCCTGGATCTAGCCTTGCCTGAAGTCCTTCTCTCAATAAATATCCTATTCTGCTTTAATCAGACTGAGTGGACTATTCACTAACTTCAAACTGAAGAAACCTGTGACTAAAACACCATTGTTTGAACCTTGGAAGTCCATCTTCTCTGTACTAACCATTTGAATAGGGAAAGATACTGTATCTCTGGTCTTCACACTATCTTCTTATAAAGATACCAAGTCACTGGATTTTTAGGGCTCACCCTAAGCCAGTATGGTTTTAGAATCAAGCTGGTTTTAGAAAATCAAAATTTTAATCAAGCTGGTTTTAGAAAAGGCAGAGAAACCAGAGATCAAATTGCCAACATCCACTGGACCATTGAAAAAGCAAGAGAGTTCCAGAAAAACATCTATTTCTGCTTTATTACTATGCCAAAGCCTTTGACTGTGTGGATCACAATAAACTGTGGAAAATTCTGAAAGAGATGAGAATACCAGACCACCTGATCTGCCTGGACAGGGAGGCCTGACGTGCTGTAGTCCATGGGGTCGCAAACAGTCGGACATGTCTGAGTGACTGAACTGAACTGAACTAATCCAGTATGACTTTATCTTAATCTACATCTTCATTACATCAGCAAGGACTCCATTTTCAAATAAGCTTATATTCACAGGTAGCAGGGGTTAGGATTGGAACATATCTTTTGTGGGAACTGAATTCAACCCATTAGAGCTACCATCTTGCTCCTCTGAGGAAAGTCAGACTCAAGGCAAAGGATAAAGAGAAATGAGCTGGATATATTCATGATAAAACAAACCTAGCCTCACCTGAGTCTATATTAAATACATCTGGACTTGCTTCCCCTTCACACCTGTCTCTCTTGGTAATGATGAAAAAAGATCAAGTCCTTTTCATTCTCAGTACTTTTTTCCCTCCCTCCTTCAACCTTCTGGTGTAGGATCTGTTCAACACGCAGGAAGGATTCCCACTCTGTCATCCCAGTGGACTGCGTCACCTTCTTTGTTCCTGGCTCTGCCTGCTCCCAGGGCGCTTGCACCTTTTTACATTGCGTGGCCACATTTGCACAAGCATACAGGCAACTGATGGAATTTCAAAAAGAAATTCAGGCAAAATGCCTTCTTCAAAAGCACTGAGATGGAAATGTTTTTCTAAATAGCTTTGTAATGTAAATAACCTTGAAGTCAAAATTACAGCAACAGAAAGCAAATGTAAGACTACACATGAAAAGGATGGAAAAGAGATCTTTCAGTCATATTCAACTGTACAGTGATCTTGCTAAGAATGCAAGTGCGCAGCCCATTTAGGAAGAGAGGGATGGGCTGTCATTCAAATTTCCTTCCTTCATCGCTCCCTCCCTCCCCTTTTTCTAAATAGCTTTGTAATGTAAATAACCTTGAAGTCAAAATTACAGCAACAGAAAGCAAATGTAAGACTACACATGAAAAGGATGGAAAAGAGATCTTTCAGTCATATTCAACTGTACAGTGATCTTGCTAAGAATGCAAGTGCGCAGCCCATTTAGGAAGAGAGGGATGGGGGGAAGGAGGGGAAAGAATGAGGGGGAGAGGGAGAGAAGGGGGGAGGGAAAGGGGAGGGAGGGAGCGATGAAGGAAGGAAGTTTGAATGACAGCCCAGACTTTGATCAGAGATGGGTCTTCGTCTAAAAGCCAGAAATAGCCAGGACATGGAAGCAACCCAAATGTCCATCAACAGAGGAATGAATAAAGAAGATGTGGTACATATATACAATGGAATATTACTCAGCTATAAAAAGGAACAAAATGCGGTCATTTGTAAAGACGTGGATGGACCTAGAGACTGTCACACAAAGTGAAGTCAGAAAGAGAAAAAAAATTCAAAGAAATCTAAAACTGTCCAGCTTACAGAGTGGAGTGTCTGCCTGTTAGTTAGCAGCTCTCATCAAACAAGGAACTAAATCAAGTAGAGATTTCAGAAGCCACAGTTCTGAATAAACAGCCTGGGATATTTTTATGTGAGTCTCTGCTGCTTTCCATAGTGACTGACTCATAGGTAGCCTTAATCTGACAAAGCCGTGTCGTCATGGAAACCAGACCTAGTCCATGGCCACAGGTTAAACATTAAGCTCCCACCTGCGATAATGTTCCCTTATCAATCTCCTCTCGGAACCCAAAGCTCTTCCATTTCCTCCGGGCAGCTGGCCGCTCTCTGTTGATAGCGTCTGCCAGTGGCAAAGGCTCTGTCGCCTGGTTACTAATTGGTGATGGGGGTGAGACCTGGCTGGAGAGGAGCAGGTTGAAGACGCTTAAAGGCTCAGCAAGCTGACTGGACAGCATCCATGGAGAGGTGGCCCCGTGCAGACAGGACACTGTCCTTGGCCCTTTGAACTTGGGAGTCACCATAACCTCACACTGGGCAAAACCTCCATTCCAGCAGGCTCATGGAGGCGTTAAGGACCCTGCTCATGGATGCCCGTGGCAGGGCAGCGTTTCCCTGGGATGTGCCCACAAGCACGACGATTCAATGCAGGAAAGGAGAAAGAGGCTCCAGGATCCAAATAGCCAAGGATATAAAGGACGGTGGAAACTGTGCTCGCCTTTCCTCTGCCAAAGCACTCGGCTTCACTTTGAATATGGTCTGGTGAGAATGGCAAGCATTTGGCATCCAGCCCCCTCCAACCACAGGCTTCCCCACGTGGCTCAGTGGTTAAGAATCCATCTGCCAATGCAGGAGCCTCAGGAGACACGGGTTCAATCCCTGGATCAGGAAGAAATGGAACCCACTCCAGTATTCTTGCTGGGATAATCCCATGGACAGAGGAGTCTGGCAGGCTACAGTCCATGGGGTCACAGAGAGTCAGACACAATTGAGCATGCACGCATATCTCTCTAACCACCAGTGAGAAAAAGACACCAGGCGGGATATCTCCTGACTTTACATCTCAACCAGAGACACCCAAACACTAAAACCAGGGGTTGCATCAGAATCATCCTAGCAGGTTCATCCTGAGGGGCCATCTGTGGACCCTCACTATTTAGATTCTCAGTTCCTCTACTTCCCATTGATTCTTCCAGGAAATGCCTCTTCTTAAGATTACCAGAATTAGGATACCAGAATTCAAAACCTTTCATCACAGAGCACTGAGCTGAACTCCGGTGCTATAGAGCAGCTTCCCACTAGCTATATATCTTACACATGGTAATGTATATATGTCAGTGCTACTTTCTCAGCTCGGTGCTCTGTGATGACCTACAGGGGTAGAATGGGGAGGCGGGAGGCAGGCTCAAGAGGGAGGGGATATATGTATACATATATCTGATTCACCTTGTTGTACAGCAGAAACTAACACAACATTGTAAAACAATTGTAGTTTAATTCTTTTAATTAAAAACTAAATTTTAAAAACTT
>SJYT01062559.1:0-23574 GCA_006410635.1 Cephalophus harveyi | reverse complement strand
GGATATATGTATACATATATCTGATTCACCTTGTTGTACAGCAGAAACTAACACAACATTGTAAAACAATTGTAGTTTAATTCTTTTAATTAAAAACTAAATTTTAAAAACTTTAAAAAAAAAAGACCTTATATCAGTTTGCCGGGGCCATCATAACAAAGTGTCACAATCAAGGTGGCTAAAACAACAGACCCAGATCTTCATGACCCAGATAACCACGATGGTGTGATTACTCACCTAGAGCTAGACATCCTAGAATGCGAAGTCAAGTGAGTCATAGGAAGCATCACTATGAACAAAGCTAGGGGAGGTGATGGAATTCCAGTTGAGCTATTTCAAATCCTAAAAGATGATGCTGGGGGGGGCTCTAAAATCACTACAGATGATGACTGCAGTCATGAAATTAAAAGATGCTTGTTTCTTGGAAGGAAAGCTATGACAAACCTGCTGCTGCTGCTGCTAAGTCGCTTCAGTTGTGTCCGACTCTGTGGGACCCCATAGATGGCATCCCCCCAGGCTCCCTGTCCCTGGGACTCTCCAGGCAAGAACACTGGAGTGGGTTGCCATTTCCTTTTCCAATGCATGAAGGTGAAAAGTGAAAGTGAAGCCGCTCAGTCGTGTCTGACTCTTAGCGACCCCACGGACTGCAGCCTACCAGACTCCTCTGTCCATGGATTTTCAAGGCAAGAGTACTGGAGTGGGGTGCCATCACCTGCTCCATGACAAACCTGGATAGTTGTATTAAAAACCAGAGACATCACTTTGCCGACAAAGGTCTATATAGTCAAAGCTATGGTTTTTCCATTTTCTATGGACAGATGTGAGGGTTGCTCCATAAAGAAGGCTGAGCGCCGAAGAATTGATGCTTTCAAATTGTGGTGCTAGAGAAGACTCTTGAGAGTCCCTTGGACTGCAAGGAGATCAAACCAGTCAATCCTAAAGGAAATCAACCTTGAATATTCATTGGAAGGACTGATGCTGAAGCTAAAGCTCCAATTCTTTGGCCACCTGATGTGAAGAGCTGACTCATTGAAAAAGACCCTGATGCTAGGAAAGATTAAGGGGAGGAGGAGAAGCAGGTGACAGAGGATGAGATGTTTAGGTAGCATCACTGACTCAATGGACATGAGTTTGAGAAAACTCCAGGAGATAGTGAAGGACAAGGAAGCCTGTTGTGCTGCAGTCCACGGGATCGCAAAGAGTTGGACACAACTTAGCAACTGACAAGTGATCCAGAGTGGGCCATCCCACACAGCCATGGTGAACACATGGAAACTGCCAAACCTGTAACTCATGGTGAGACCTGGACCACTGTCAGGGCTCCGTGGCATAGTTTTGGTAGCAATGGGAAGGTGAGTCAGAGGCCAGGAGATCTGGCCGGATGGAGAGGCCTGCAAATGCAGAAGCACATCTCTGTAGGGAGGAAGAGGTGGTCTTCCAGTGAAGGATTAAGTGCGTTTTTCACCCTAGTCTCCTGGGGAGCATGGTCATGCTAATATGGGGAAATACCTTAGCTGATCTTGAAAACTCTTGATCTGATCACAAGGCTTCAGGAAATGGGTCTTTTGAAAGAAGAGTGTTAAACGGTAGAATTGGGGTGAATCCCCTTCATAGGTGAAAAATATAGAGCCCAAGAAGTGATAATGCAGAGTTCTGTTGCCTTTTTGAGCCTAATTTTAGAGACGTCAAGTCAATGAGGAAATAGCAGTAGGCCTACAAACCCTAAGTGCATGGTTAAGGGACTGATTAAAACTGAAGACCACACAGAGGAAACTGGCTCAGAAACCCAAAGCATTGTTTGAGCTCCTGGATCAAGCCATTCCTGAAGCCAGTTGCTATGCTCGCATGAATTATACCAGTCAATTAACTCCTCTTTTTGCTTAAGCTAGTTTGAGCTGGTTTTCTGTCATTTTTCAAGCAAAAGAGTCCTGATAAACACAATAGCATAGTATATGGCAAGGCCCCAAGGACTTTGCTGAGAGTACAGCCACATCTGCAGCATCATTTCTCTTTCGGCAGGACAAAAGGAGCATGTTAGCTACCTTCCAGGGTCTGGGTTTGCCAAGAGATCAGAGTGAAACAGACGCTATCAAGACCCATATGCTGTAGCTGAGAGTCTGAGTTTCACAGTAATTTCTGAAGCCCTTGCCAAATACATTTGTACTCTCTTTGGCTTTTTATTGCCCTTGCAGGCAAATGGAGGGACATGACTGCACCCGGTCTCGGGGTGTAGATGGCACGCCATCATCATGGGCACTTCCTGGCAAGCCCAGGACAGCACTAACAATCATGTGACTGTAATTAGCACTGAACTTCAGTATCAACAGAGCCCATTCCATTCTGACTTGCCTATTTAAAAAGAAACAAGCAAAATGGAATTTAAAATACATAATTGCCTTAGTCATGAAGAGCAATGACATTAAGAGCTGTTTTAACTAGGCATTTCCGCACAAATGACATTACCCTGAGACAGTCTGTCCTAAGGCCTCAACCAAAAGCGAGACCCCAGAACCTGCAGGGAGAACAGGCTAAAGATAGTCTCTGAGTTGGTCTTGGAGCACAGGAGCCCCTTGCAGCTCTCAAGGTTGGAGGAAACTTGTTTCCCCCAATATCACAGATTTTGCCATTTCTGTGTCTCACCTGATAACTGCCCCTTTTCCTTAAACAAGCATATGTGTCTTATGGATGCCAAGATATTAAAAAAGGTAGCTTTATCTCATTGTGGTTCTAATTTGTGTTTCTTTGATGATTAGTGATGCCAAGCATCTTTTCATGTGCCTCTTGGCCATCTGTATGTCTTTTAGGTAAAAAAAAATGTCTATTTAGGTCCTTTGCCCATTTTTAAAATCAGATTGCTTTTTGTTATTGAGTTGCCTGAGTTCTTTATATATTTTGGTTATTAATCATGATCAAATACATGTTTTGTAAATATATTCTCCCATTCGGTAGGTTGCCTTTGGGGTTTGAGCACGGTTTCCTTTATTGTGCAGAGCCTTTTTAGTTTGAGGTAGTCCCAGCTGTTTATTTTGGTTCTTGTTGCCCTTGCCTGTGGATGAGACCCACAAAAACATCACTTAGACTGGTATCAGTGGGGGTACCATTTGTGTCTGCTTCTAGGAATGTTATGGTTTCAGGTTTTATATTCAAGTCTTTAATCCGTTTCGAGTTAATTTTTATGTCTAGGAAAGGACAGTGCTCCGGTTCTTTCTTTTGCTTGTGGCTATCCAGTTTCACACCTGTCCGAATGACTATAATCAAAAAGCGCGGAAATTACAAACACTGGAGAAGATGTGGAGAAACGGGAAACTTTGCACACCATTGGTAGGAATGTAAATTGGTGTAGCAACCTTGGAAAACAGTATGGAGATTCTCAAAAAATTAACAATAGAACTATCATATGATCCAGCTATTCCACTTCTGGGTATTTATTCAAAGAATATGAAAACATGAATCTAAGAAATACATACGATAGCCAAGATACAGAAACAACCTAAGTGTCCATAAACAGATGAATAGATAAAGAAGATTTGGTATATGTACACAATGGAATACTACTCAGCCACAAAAAAGAATGTACTCCTACCATCTGTGACATGAATGGACCTTGAGGGCATTATGCTTAGTGAAATAACTGAGGTGCAGAAAGACAAATACCGTGTGATTTCACTCATCTGTGAAATCTAAAAAAGTAAAAAATAAGAACAAACTCATAGGTACAGAGATCAGATTAGTTGCTACCAGAGGGAAAGAGGGTTGGGAGGAGGGTAAAATAAGTGAAGAAGGAGGTCAACTATATGATGGAGGACGGTAACCATATTCAGAGTGGTGAGCACTCTGTAGTGAATACAGTTGCTCAGTTATACGCTATACATTTGAAACCTGCGTAATATAATGATGGAAAATGTATTGGTTGACCATGAAATAATTAACCTAATAAAGATGAAAGGTACAGATTTATCTCCTGAGAAAAGAGAAAATTTAAATTACTATCATGAAACCATTGGTTAAGTTGCTAGTTATTTTTAATACATTTTAATAATTTTTAATATTTTTAATATTTAAAATTTAGGAATTTTTTAATAAAGAATTCTATTTTTTTCCAGTAACACTATGACTGTATCTGGGCTTTGCTGAATGTGTTTGGCTATGAGGTTACCTGTAGCTGCTGCTGCTGCTAAGTCACTTCAGTTGTGTCTGACTCTGTGCGACCCCATAAACAGCAGCCCACCAGGCTCTGCCATCCCTGGGATTCTCCAGGCAAGAACACTGGAGTGGGTTGCCATTTCCTTCTCCAGTGCATGAAAGTGAAGAGTGAAAGTGAAGTCACTGAGTCGTGTCCAACCCTCAGCGACCCCATGGACTGTCGCCAACCAGACTCCTCTGTCCGTGGGATTTTCCAGGCAAGAGGTTACCTGTAGAACACTCTGCACATACTGGGTTGACCGATAGATTTAAGATATGTCTTCCCCAGGCTTCCCTGGTGGCTCAAACAGTAAAGAATCTGCCTGCAATGCAGGAAACCTGGGTTTGATCCCTGGGTCAGGAAGATCCCCTTGAGAAGAAAATGGCTACCAACCTCAGTATTCCTGCCTGGAGAATTCCATGGACAGAGGAGCCTGGCGGGTTACAGTCTATGGAGTCACAAAGAGTTGGACACGACTGGGCAACTAACACTTTCACTTTCATTTTTTCCCCAGGCTGATAGTCACTAAAATTCTCTACAGAGGCAGAGAAGAGCTCATGGCATTGAATAAACAGCCAGCCAACTCCAGGAGGCAAGAATGATGCAACTTATCAAGAGGTAGAATAAACGAACATATGGTGCAGCCCAAATGCCAGTGGACCACTGGGTCCACTTCCTCCCAACGATTCCTGGGTTCAGCAAATATTGACCGAAACACCTACAGTGTACAAAGTCAGGTTGTTAGACTCTCCACACACACACAAATACATGTAGAAAAAGGTCCAGAAAGACAAAACTGATGACCATAGTAAGATTGGTGAAAGGGAGAGAATCAAAGACCCTTGAGTTTTACCATGAACATACCAATTTCCTGCCTGAGACATGGAAAGTGAATTTTAAAAGTCAGAGTATTTAGGTACTTGGACACATATACACATAAATGGATGCACACATATATACATATCCCATTTTGCATGTGCATAGACATCTGTATATCAAGGTATGTATATTTGTATATATTTGTGAATGTAGATGTGTTTATGGATGGACAAGAAAGGGTCTGAAAATTCTGAAGTGAAGTGAAGTTGCTTAGTCATGTCCGACTCTTTGTGACCCCGTGGACTGTAGCCCACCAGGCTCCTCTGTCCATGAGATTCTCCAGGCAAGAATACTGGAGTGGGTTGCCATTTCCTTCTCTAGGGGATTTTCCCGACCCAGGGACCGAGCCCATGTCTCCAGCATGGCAGGCAGACGCTTTAACCTCTAAATTGTTAATAGTGATTATTGATGGGGATCAAGGATGTGAAAGTTATACAGGAGACTTTTTACTTTACACGCCTCTGTAAAATGTGACTTCTAGAAGCATCTCTTGCCCTTGAAATCTGATAAAGATGTTTAAGATGTTTCCACGTATCCATATATTCACAGCCTCTGTGAAAGTGTTGTTGATGACATAATTTCTCTAACTTGGGTCTAGGAATAAACATTTTCATGTTTTATTTACACAGAGGGGCCCTGGCCCCTGTTTAAAAGAACGGATACCATCCTATTGAAAATAATGATCATGACAGGCTGATACATATGCTGCCCTCAAAGAGCTTAAACCTTAGTGATCATCAAGGTGTGTTTAAGGAAATTTTAATTTGCTCCACATTGAAGGTATCCACAAGAGCCTCCTCCTCTGAGTCAAATATGCAGCCCTGTCTGAAACTCGCTGCTTAGACCTCCTATTTTGATAAGTCACAAGGATCTATTTTTCTAATTGCTTTCCCTTCACGGTGAAATAATTCAAACATTCCATTCCCTTCCAAAGTGAGAACAAGAGCTAAATTTAAATGCAATAACGTAATGATGCATCTGCAATTCCAAGCAGCCAACAATCTATCAAAAAAAAAAAATCATCCCATTCCAAATATAGGAAAGCTTCACACACATGCACATCACTCTGCTCTGCAGCTTTCAACCCCTGAACGACCAAAGTTAAAAAGCATCAAGTAATAAGATCCCAAAATAACCTGCCCGCTACCCCTAAGAGAACTGTGTAACTTCTGGGTCNAAAAAAAAAAAATCATCCCATTCCAAATATAGGAAAGCTTCACACACATGCACATCACTCTGCTCTGCAGCTTTCAACCCCTGAACGACCAAAGTTAAAAAGCATCAAGTAATAAGATCCCAAAATAACCTGCCCGCTACCCCTAAGAGAACTGTGTAACTTCTGGGTCCCTCAGGATACAGAAGATCAATGAACTCAAAAAAATTACACACAAATAATAACCTGCCTCACTCAATTGAGACATATCCTCTAGGAAAGTGTCCCTAATGACAAAATGTGTCTGTCGAGGACGTGTAGACCAATGCCTCTTCTTATAAATGATATCCAATGAAGAAATAGATACTCTCTGATTGATTACAATGAAAGATAAAGGGTTTGGAATATTGTCCAGGCATCTTCCCATCTTCAAGAACCCTGCCTTTACTAATTAAATGATGGGGAGTTTGGGGCTCTAGAGTGATGGGAAATGGATGGTTACCAAGTGTGTATCCTATGTGAAACAGCTGAGTTTCACATAGACTCTTTATGCCTCCTGCCAGAGGAAATGAACACAGAATACAGAAATCACAGGATCGGGTGTGAATTTCTAACAAACACAAACTGGCTGAGTCCATTCCCACCAGCACCAGCACCATCAACAATACCGTCACCATCATCATCATCAATACCATCAGCATCATCACCTCCACCTGCACCATGTCCAGCACCACCTCGATCAGCACCATTAACTCCCAACCATAGTGTTTACTGGAATAAAAGATTCTGATCCATTTATTTCTAGCAAGTGAAATGTGTGCTCAGTCACTCAGTTGTGTCCAACTCTTTTGCAACCCCATGGACTGTGGCCCACCACGCTTCTCGGTCCATTGGCTCTCCCAGGCAAGAATACTGGAGCAGGCTGTCATTTCCTTCTCCAGGGGATCTTCCCATTTCTATCAAAAGCAACCCCCAAAGCCAAGTCCCAGCTGGTTCACCTTCTGCTTTATACTCAGAATGCTTGACTAACAACCTCACCAGCCACTGGCTCCATGAAGACCTTTGGCAGAAAAAAAAACAGCTATTATTCTTACCCCCTCAAATCATTTCATGATCACCCAGTGTGAATCTCTGCCCTGTGTTCATTTGAAGCCTCCACCCAGGAGCCCTCAAACTGAACCCCACATGAAGGAACAATCGAGCCAGCCCAGGTTTCTCTCCTGAACTCTACTGGCCACTAACTGTTGCTTGCCTCCCCAACCCCCACACACACCTCGTAACTCAAACTCAAAACAGAGTTCAGTGCAAAACTGAACCTGAATCTTCCCCACAAATCTAGTTCTTTCTTTCTTATTATTTAAAAAATTTTTTAATTGGAAGGTAATTGCTTTACAACATTGTGTTGGTTTCTGCCATATAACAATGCAAATCAGCCATAATTTTATACATATACATATATCCCCTCCCTGTTGAGCCTCCCTCTCCTCCCCGTATCTCACCCTCTAGGTTGTCTCAGAACATCAGGCTGAGTTCCCTGTGTTATACAGCAGCTTCCTGCTAGCTATCTATTTTATACATCATAGTGTATATATGTCAATGCTTCTTTCTCAACTCGTCTCATCCTCTCCTTCCTGTCCTGTGTCCATGAGTCCATTCTCCACATCTGCCTCTCCATTCCTTCCCTGCAAATATGTCCATCAGCACCATTTTTCTAGATTCTGTATACATGCATTAATATATGATATTTGTTTTTCTCTTTCTGACTTCTTTCACTATGTATAACAGGCTCTGGGTTCATCCACCTCACTACAGCTGACTCAAATTTGTTCTTTTTAATGGCTGAGTAATAGTCCATTGTATATATGTACCACATCTTCTTTATCCATTTACTGTCCATGGAATCTAGGTCGCTTCCANTCTCTTTCTGACTTCTCTCACTATGTATAACAGGCTCTGGGTTCATCCACCTCACTACAGCTGACTCAAATTTGTTCTTTTTAATGGCTGAGTAATAGTCCATTGTATATATGTACCACATCTTCTTTATCCATTTACTGTCCATGGAATCTAGGTCGCTTCCATGTCTAATTCTCTTTCAGTCTTTCTCATGGTAGGAAGTGGCACTCTACCATCTCCCCTGTTGTCCACGCCAAAATTCTGAAAGTCATGCTTATGAGCCCTCTCACTCTTCCTCCACTCCAATCCATCACAATGACTGGCAGGTTTCACCACCCAAGTTCATCTGGACTCTCTCGAGTGACCTTCACTTCTGCCACCGATACCCTGATCCAAGCCACCACAGCCGCTCGCTGGACTACACGGCGGCCTCCTGATTCCCCTTGCTACCACATTCACCTCCATTTCTACTCGGAATCTGGGGTGATATTTTTAGGAGGCAAATTTTGATCAAATGTCACTCTCCCATGTAAAAGCAGTCCACTACCAGCAAGCCTTTACTCTAAAGACTGAAAATCTAGAGGACGTCCCTGGTGGTCCAGTGATAAAATATTTGCCTTGCAATGCGGGGAACATGGGTTTGATCCCTGGCCAGAGAACTAAGATCCCATAGCCTCTCAGAACTAAGCCCGTGCACTGCAGCTGTTGAAGCCTGGGCCCCACAGCTGGAGAGTCTGTGCATTACATCAAAAGATCTCACACGATGCAACAAAAAATCTCATGTGGTGCAACTAAAACCCGATGCAGCCAAATAAACAATTAATTAATAATTTTTTATTATAAATAAATAAATAATATTTAAAATATTTAATAAATAATAAATATAATTAAATATTATTTTAAATATTTTAAAACAGAAATTCCCCTATTTCAGTATACCTTCAGGTTGACATAAACAATCAAGAAAAAAACAGAAGTTATTTTACTTCTCTCTTATTTTGTTAATGAAGTGTCTGTAAACTTCTTAGAATCACAGAATAAGATGATGTATTGAATTATCTCAGGTGTCATTCAAAAGCTCCAGAGTGCCTCAGGTTCAAAGGAAGCAGCATGGACGAGAGAAGAACTAACGTAAAGTTGGGCTTTAACCTGAAATTTGGAACTGAAAATTCATATTCAGACCAGGGTTCTTGCTCTTCCCCTATCAACAGAAACTGATCAGAAGTCAGACAAGAAATTCAGGCAAGGATTTAGTGGTGGCCTCTGCTGTAGCAAGATGGAGCAAAAACAAACAGGTTCCCTTGCTTGCTCACTCCCCGAGGTGGGGGGCCAGCTGGTTCCTTATATAGGGTAAGGGTAGGAATTGTGTCCAGGGGTCAGGCTGGAGGGATGGTTTAGGTGTTTTGCCCCTGCTTTTGCAGGTGTTGCATGCAGGAGGCATGCCCAGGACCCTGCTTTTGCCTGAGGCTCTTTAGGGGTGTCAGTTGGGTGTTTTGGTCTTTTTGCATCCTTTGTTCAGAATTTGCCCCAACTGGGCGTGCACAGTTATTTTTAGTCACATACAGTTTCTTTGTATTTTGTTGCTCCAGGAGAGGTGTGTCCAGCCAGGTGCAAGCATTGCAGCCCTGCAGCAAAGTGTTCCAGGTCCCAGCCCCTCTCATGAGCAAAATTCAGTTTATTTCAATATAGCAACCCCCTTCTGAGTACCTATGAAGTTCCTGGCGGTTGTCAGACCCCACACATCAATAAGACTGGGTCCTTCCAGGACCAGATTCTGACAGGGGAGGCCAGGACATGCTTGTGTCATTTGCATTCAAGCTAGACTTTAATAAGATTAGAATGACGTGCAAAGGGAGATGTAAGGGGAAGATGTCTAGACTGGAGATGGGAGGTTTATTTCCTGGAGGGGGTTGATAGCAGAGCTCTGGACACAGAGGCAGTGGGCAGAGCTCACAGCAGTGGAGCGCCATACTGAAAAATCAAGAAATTAGCAGAAGCTGTCTGCGGAAATGATGAGCATGATGTAAGTAGTTGGGCACTTCCTAAACCACCCTTAAACCAGGCAGGACATTGAAAATATCATTTTGGTTAAAAAAAAAAAAAAAAACCCATCCAAGGGCAAATACCTCCATATGGGGATATTTGGAGCTTCCAGGACAAAATGTTCAGTTCCCTGCCATGGGAGTGAGCCCATCACTGAACAGCCCCACAGATATCCACTAAGCTGTCAGGATCTTGCTCCAAAACCAATCACCAAGTCAGGAGAACACAGGGTGGTCTCTACAGGCAATCAAATGGGCCAAGTAAAAAGTGAATCAAAGTACAGAGACCTCCAGTGAGAATCCCATCACAGAAGCTGCATCTCTATTGACCAGCCCCTTTGAATGCAAATACACCAAGGCCTTCCAACAATCCACCCCCTGGAATGTCTCTCTTAGGGAATGGTTTAAAATGACATAAAAAAAAAAAAAAGAATACAGGAAACTGTTAACTTGCAAGTTGTGCAAATACTTTCTAATTCTACAAAAGAGAAAAAAAAATAGGATAATAATTCCTAGCCTCTCAATGCATTTAGCAAACTGGGCTTCCCAAGTAGATCAGTGGTAAAGAATCTGCCTGCCAGTGAAGGAGATGCGGGCTTGATCCCCGGCTCAGGAAGATACCTTGGAGAAGGGAATGGCAACCCACTCCAGCATTTTTGCCTGGGAAATCCCACAGACAGAGGAGCCTGGTGGACTATAGTCCATGCGGTTGCAAAGAGTCAGATATGACTTAGCAACTAAACAACAGCTGTATGTTAAGTAAATTTACCTCTTCTCTTCCTTAATCTCTCTGGGCTCTGGGGTCTTGCATCTTCGATACCTTTCTGCTCCCTGCCCCTTCTCCCCGGCGCACTCCTAACAGGGGCTGAGTGGCTGTAATGTCTCTCCATCTCACCAGGCTGACTGGAGAGCTTATTAATGATTACAAAGCACGAAAACCTCCTCTATATGCTTCCATGTGAAGTGTGATTATTATTAATTCAAAAGTGGTCCAGCAAGATAATGCCTTTGAGGGGATGTGCATAACCAAGTCTAATGAGTCTGAAGTAAAATTGGATGTACGGCTCGACTATCACTTCATACAAAGTTTTAATTAACAGAGCTGCTGGAGCAGATAGGGAAAGAAAAGCAATGATTTATTAATGCACAATTTACTGCTGCTACCAAATGCCAAGCAACTGAAAACACTGCCCACCTGCTTTGCCCTATAAACAAGTTCATCACAGAGTACAGAATAAATCCTTCTGCCATGAGAGAAAAGCCAGTTCTAGCTACTTAATGTTCAGAACACACTCCACTCATTTCATCTATCTCTTGACTACCAGAATAAATAGAAAAAAACAGAACAGAATCCACTGACCTTCTTAGAAAACAAACTTATAGTTTCTGAAGGAGAAAGGTGGGGGAGAGATAAATTAGGAATGTGGGGCTAACATATAGACGCTATATATGAAATAATCATCAGGGACCTATTGTTTAGCACAGGGAAGTCTACTCAGTAGTAATAATAACTTATATGGGAAAAGAATGAGAAAAGGAATAGATACATGTATATACATAGCTAAATCACTTTGCTGTATATCTGGAACTAACACAACATTGTAAGTCAACTATACTCCAATATAAAGTAAAATTAAATAAATAAAACATATAGGATACACACACACAAGAATCCACTGGTCTTACAGCCAGCCCTATCTTCTTGACATTTTACACAAATTATTTTAATGAATATATATATATATATATATACACAACATAAAAATACTACAATGACATTCATTCTCTTTTTATATTCTTTACCTGAAACCTTCACGGTGTTAAATCCAGTCTCACGAACTGGGCTTAAAGAACTGGCAAGTGCTGCCCCCAAACTGAATACAAAACAAAGGTAAAAACGCCCACTGGAGACACTGCAACTTTAAATATGTGCTGTTTGAAACACCCATTATGTGATGCTCAAATAAGCAAAACCAAATGGTTTCAAACGGAGCAGAGATTTCCTGGGGGAGTCAGGTGGAGTGAATAAATAAGAACTGCTCCACACGGCAGCCAAGTTAAACCTCTGCCTTCTGTACTAACGGACAGTGTATTCCAAGTGTCCTGCTCACAATTTGCCCAGTGAACAGACCCGGAGTGCAGAGGATCCTTGCGACCCTGATGCTGGTCTGAGAACAGACTGGGAAGTAAAGTGCAGAGGGTAGCAACAACAATTGAAGCTACAAGTAAGACCCGAAGGCTTTGAAACCGGGAATGATCACAGACTCAGAAGCTGCAGATTCCTCTCCCGGGTCTCAGCGCATGAAGGCAGTTCTCCAGTCCCGAGCCAGCCCAGTCCAGGAGGGTGAATTTCCTGCCTCTGTGTCTAAACCACATCTCATTAACCCAGCAGACCCTTCCCCATCCACAAAGCGGGTACTTACAAGATGCTGGGGATCAGTGCCCTAGTGGATCAGATGGACTAGCCTGGGCCCCACACCCCCAGGCAGCACCAGCTTCCTATCCCCTGTGGATGCCAGCCTCTCCAAGCCTCCTCCGATGTTTATGCTCGGCACCAAGCTGGAAGACTATTTACTTATTCATGGACTGCCCGAGCCGGCCAGGAACTGCTTTGTGTCAGCTGAATAGGATGGTAATTCAATCTCCAAATGGGAACTGTTCGGCACATGGCATATCTGTCATAATGAGTCACGCAGATAAAAAGAACACGGCTTTCAGAGCCACAGGCGAAACGTGTGTTTTGACGACGAATCGTGTTACAGGACACCACCTTCTCTTCCTCCATCACTCTCCTCCCCTCCAAATCACCCCACCCCAAATACATCCTCCGTGAGATGAGGGACTGAGAGGGAACTCCACGTGGGAGTTGGATTCTTAGGAGAGGAGCCTCTCTGTTCTCTTGCAAGAGGAGTGTACATTTGGAGAGAGAGAGAAGGTGCAAATGTTTGGGAATTGACAAGATAAACTGAAGGGGTGATGAAGTCGGAGGAGCAAGAGTTCATCTCTGTCAAAGGTTTTGCACTGTGTAATGTTTTGCATGCATTCTCTCAATAGCAGTGAGGGCTCCAACACCCGGAAATAACAGCATTAATTAAGTCATAGCGTCCAGAGAACGGTCTGATATTTAGAGCTGTGAAGACCCCAGTCATATGATAACATGAACCACTTCTGGGTTCCCAAAGAACCGTAACTAATGGTCTAATGGCTTAATTCTCATTCCTGCTACTGTTCCTAGTGTGTCAGTCGCCAGTCATGTCTGACTCTTTGCACCCCATGGACTGTAGCCAGCCAGGCTCCTCTGTCCATAGAATTCTCCAAGCCAGAATACTGGCGCAGGCAGCCATTCCCTTCCTCAAGGGGATCTTCCCGACTCAGGAATTAAACCCAAGTCGCCTATATTACAGGCAGATTCTTTACCATCTGAGCCACCAGGGAAGCCCCGCTTCTTGGTAATTTTTTCCTGAGAATGTAATTTCATCTGCATTTCATCTGATTTCCTTGATTCAGCCACATGAAGCCCTACTACTACCCACCCTCCTCTCTCTCCTCTGTCCCACCCTGCAACAAGTCCATTCCTCTATTCATTTCTTTACCCATGTAGTTTGGACTTTGCCCTTTAAACTATCCTCTTGTCAATGTATCCTAAGCCTTTTTCCCACTGTTCTCTATCAGCCTGGCAAGACCCCACTCCACGTTAACCAACAGTCCACCTTCTTGACACCTCCTGGACAGGCTGCTGCTGACTGCCGTAGAAAACCTGCACCCCAAGCAGGCCCATGCCCCAGCTGACCTCTGTCCCCTACTGACCCCTGTTCCCAACCGACCGTAAGCCCTATGAGGATAGGGACCATGCCTACCATATCCTGTGTGTTGTTCTAAGCCACCCATAGTGTCCATCCAAAGAAGCTACACAAACATATATTGAAATACCAACCGAAAGAAGTTTTCAGCTTCAGTGTGGCCTTGAAATGTGTATCAGTCAGGATGGGCTCAGTTATGCTGAAGTAACAAGGAGCCCTCAAATGTCAGTGGCTACAAATGACAGAGGTTTATTTCCCATGCCTACTCTGTGTCTGCAGAAGGTCAGCAATACTCTGCCCTGCATCATCCTCACTCCAAGACCCAGTTCAATCGAACAGGAAACAGAAAAAGAGAAAACAGAAAAGTGTTTGTAGTGGCATAAATAAAAGATTCCATACTCCATAGCCACTGTACTTCCGCCCTGAGATGTTTTGCTGAACTGAATCTTCATATCTTTACCCACCCTATTCCTTTCCTGTCTTCAGGTCTTGGTTCAGACGTCACCTCCCCACTGAAGCCGTCTAAGGCATCCAGTCTAAAGCACACAGCATCTACCCTCCTCCATCACCATTTAAAAATATTAGTCTTCTGTGGCCCCATTAAAATGTCAGGTCTCTTATCATCTCATTCCCCACTGTGTCCCCTGAGACTGGTGCCAGGATTACAGTAAATGCACAATAAGCATGTGTTGAATAGAAGAATGAAAAGAACAAATGAATAAAATAGCAGATTACACTGAAGAAAGCACAATATTTTGCTGTAATTAGTTACAAAATTACTGAGTTCAAGAAGTAGTCTCATTAAAATGGAAGTCGTATAATACGGTAAGAGTAGCATAATTAGAACAGAAGATTTGGGCCACATAGAAGGAATTCTGAAATTAATGAAGATGACGGGTTTGTTAATGTATTCCCTGTGCTGTTTGCCGGGAGAAAAAGATTTCTAGGACTTGATCAGAACCAACTCTAATGGATAACAGAATGAGATGGAACTATAGAAGTTTGGTGTAAATATCCTTTAGCTATTTCTGTATTTTTTTAATTTGTCATTCATCCAGAAACCTTCTGACCTACACTTGGATCTTTTAGTGTACAGCTTATGAAAACAGGAAGAAAGACTGTCCAAGTTACTAGTACCCTGTACCATACCAGCTCTAGTGACTTTGGTTATTAAGACTCTTAACGTGGGAGGGAGGTTCAATAGGGAGAGGACATATGTAAACATACAGATGATTCACTTCGTTGTAAAGTAGAAATGCAACATTATAAAGCAATTATACTCCAGTAATGAAATGTTAAAGATTTTCTTAAAGTTATTTGGTGAATTTCATCAGTGTTTGGAGCGCTGGATAAATAGTTGAGAAAATCAGGTTTTGCAACATGCAAATTTAGTGACTGTGGCTTATAAAGATTCCTGAGACCTACCCCCAACTTTCCTGGTATGATGACATCACCAATGTCTATTTGCTACAAGATGTCATTTGGTGAATAACTTGTCAGTTATTCAGTTTATATCCAAAACATAGGCATCCCCTAATGTTCCACCTGCCTGATTTCTCCAGGGTCTTCCTAGATCAGTACATAGGAAAGCTGCCCTGTTTTGGAATCTCCATTGTTGGGATCTGCTTAAACTAAGCAACTAAGATATCCTTCAGTATGCAGTGGATAAACAAACTGTGGTCCATCTCAACAATGGGTTATTATTCAACAATGATATGAAATTAAAAGACGCTTGCTCCTTGGAAGGAAAGCTATGACAAACCTAAACAGTATATTAAAAAACAGACACATCACTTTGCTGACAAAGGTCCATATAGTCAAAGCTATGGTTTTTCCATTAGGCATGTACGGATGTAAGAGTTGGATTATAAAGAAGGCTGAGCACTGAAGAATTGATGCTTTCGAGCTGTGGTACTGCAGAAGACTCTTGAGAGTTCCTTGGACTGCAAGGAGATCAAACCAGTCAATCCTAAAGGAAATCAATCTGAATATTCCTTGGAAGGACTAATGCTAAAGCTGAAGCTCCAATACTTTGGCCACCTGATGTGAAAAGCCAACTCACTGGAAAATACCCTGATGCTGGAAAAGATTGAAGGCAAAGGGAGAAAGTGGGTAACAGAGGATGAGATGGTTAGATAGCATCACTGACTCAATGGACATGAATCTGAGCAAACTACGAGAGATGGTGGAGGACAGGGGAGGCTGGCATGCTGCAGTCCATGGGGTTGCAAAGACTTAGTGACTCGACAGCAACAGCAAAGATGAAATGAGCTATTAAACTATGAAAAGAGGTAGAAGAACCTTAAATGCATATTAGAAAGTGAAAAAAAATCTGAAAAGGCTACTCACTGTATGATTCTAATTTTATGACATTCTGGAAAGGGCAAAACTATGGTGAAAATCAAGATCAGTGGTTGCCAGGGCATGGGAAAGGAGGAAGGAATAAATAGGCAGAACCCAGGGAATGTTTAAGCACTAAAACTACTCTGTATGAACCATAATTGTGGATACATGTCATAGACATTTGTCCAAACTCACAGAATGTATAACATCAACAGTAAAATATATATTAAAAAAAATAAAAAAGAGTAAACTGTCATGTAAACTCTGGACTGTAGTTAATGTATCAGTGGATAAACAAGGAGGTCCTACTATATAGAACAGAGAACTCTATTCAATATCCTGGGATAAACCATAATGGAAAAGAATATAAAAAAGGAATATATATATATATATATATATATATCTGAATCATTCTTCTGTATAGCCGTAATCAACACAACATTGTAAATCACTGTACATCAATAAAAAATAAAGTAAAATTTATGAGCTAATGACCATAAAAAAAATAACAATGTATTAACATGGGCACATCAATTGTGATAGACATATCCACTAATGCAAGATATAGGTAACAGGGAAAACTGTGGGTAGGGAGGAGCGAAGGTCCATAGGAATTCTCTACTTTCTGATCATCATTTCTGTCAAGCTAAAATTGATCTTTTTTTAGAAAGTCTATTGATTTCTTCATTGACCCCCAAAATGTCCCAGTCCTTTAACTACTGTTCTTTTGTACACAGCAAGCATCTACACCTTTCTGGATGAGTGGATTTCCTCCTCTTCACCACGTTGAGTGCATCGAGGGGGATGTTCTCCCCAACAGCAAGGCTTTGGGATGACCCTGTCGTGTCCCCAGTCCTCAGAATGGCACCTGCCTCATAGAAAGGGCTCTGTGACTATCTGTTGAATAAAAGATTCCATTTCTTGTGTTTCTGTTTGGCTGTGAATGACAGTACGTTAACTAGTGAAAATTGAAAGCCAAGATAAAAACCTCCCCCAGGAAAAGCAGTCCGGCTGCTACATTTTCCAGAGATGTAAGTAAATAAAATAATTCTAGAGAGCTGCAGACACACAGACCATTCCATCAAGGATGGTGTGCCAGGGGCGCCTCAGCATCCAGCATCTGTGATCTGGCGTGCTTGGCCCCCTGGCTGCCTCGCTCACTTTCTCATTGGTCCTCATTGGTTTGAATTATTAACTCTACCCTCAGATACACACTGTTTCTGCAGCTTGCAGGAGGCTCCTCTGTGCTTGCAAACTCACACAGTGGATTCCTCACCATGTTACTCCTCACCATAGCCATTTCAGCCAAAAAGGATGGCAAAAGACCCACCATGTGGAAGCATCCATGTTGCTCAAATATAAAGATTCTGAGATACTGAAGCCTGCACACCATAGAGCCAGCAAGTTACAACTGTTGAGCCCGCATGCTGCAACTACTACAGCCCGTGCACCTAGAGCTATGCTCCGGAACAAGAGGAGCCACCACAATGAGAAGCCCGTGAACCAAAATTAGAGAGTGGCCAACACTCTGCATCTAGAGAAAGCTCACGTGCAGCAATGAAGACCCAACACAGCCAAAAATAAACAAACAAATAAAACTTAAAATTCCAGTCATTAAAAGTCATTCTCAGATGAAGGAAAACCAGGCGGATTCATTGCCAACAATCTGCCCTAAATCATTGTTTCAGGAAGTTCTTTAGACAAACGAGAAATGATACCAGAAGGAACCTTGGAACATCAGTAATGAAGGAAGAAAAATTGCAAATACAATAGGCTATTTCTTTCCTCTCGACTTCTTTAAAATATATTTGACAGCAAAAATAAATTTTAAAGACTCTGAGAACAAGTGAAAGGGGCCACTGCAGAGGATGGTGTGTACCTGAGCTCAGAGCTCAGGCATGAGAGGCAGCACCTGCATTTGGTCACAATTTACTGCACAAGAATTGCTTCATCTGCTTAATCATCTTACATGAAAATTAATTTTGCTCTTGCTAGAAGCCCTGGAACAGTTGTGTGTGTCCAACCCTCTATCACAGATGAGGCTTTTCTTCAGCCCAATCACTTCATTTTCAAACTGAAGTTCAGTGTATGGTTATTTAAAAAAAAAAAACTTATTTCAGAAATCTGATTTTCTCTTTTAATGTTAATTATCAATGTCAATAACAGCGGCTACCAGTGTGATTGCTCTTACATACTAAGCACTGTTCTAAGTAAAGTGTCCTATGGAATCTCGGAAAGCCCCTGAGGTCAGGACTGTGGTTCTGTGTGCCTGGTACAGGGCAAGAATCCAAGGCACAGAGAAGTTAGTCACCCTGTAAGTCACACAGCTCGGGAGGCGCAAAGTCGGGATTTGAACTCACTTGGGAGTCTGACTGTAAGGACCACATTCAGCTTCACCTCTGCCCCATGATAGGCAGCCCCATAGGTCAGATGGCCAGTATAGACTGGAAAGGGTAATCAAGGTAGGAGATACATGGGCTCCTGGGCTGGACAGCTGGCGTTTGTCAAGTGGAGTAAAACTGAAGCTTTGCTCTCACCCAGACACTCCAAGGACAAAGCTAGTGGCAGACGCTGAGCTCTGCTGAAGTAAAGAGACAAGGCACGCACTCCTGAGGTCAAGGAGGGCTTCCCTGTCTGCACATGCACAGGAAGCACATGCTTCTTGGGGTCAAAAAGGAAGGAAGTCCTATCCAGCAACAAGTGTGGGCCATGCACCCAGAGGCCTTTGTGATGGGATCCATCTTAGCAAAAGTTGGGCATGCATCTTGGAGAGGATCCCAGGACCAGTCAGGTGTGAAAAGAGGAGATAATTGGTCAAATGTAAACAAAGCCCTGGAAGAACTGTCCTGTAGAAGAGGTTTACATCACCTCTTTACTTCCCTCCACATTCAAGATGCCCTCATTCCTCTCTGGGTGTGCATCTCTGCCTTGCCTCTGTCTCAAAAGAATAAACTGCTTCTCTGCGTGCTCTCTCACTTGTGCTGTGTCTCTGGTAATAAACTTCATAGCTGTTTTTATAATTTTGCCTCCTTAAATATTCTTGCTTTCAAATGGGGAAAAGAGCCAGGTCACTTTGCTTCTAATCTCTAGCCCCTGCTGGTCTGGAGGTTAGGAATCCTGATTTTCATCCAGGCTTGTGAACCAGGTGAATGCTTGCCCAGTTGTGTCTGGCTCTTTGTGACTCTGTGGACTGTAGCCCAGCAGGCTCCTCTGTCCATGGGATTTCCCAGGCAAGAATACTGGAGTTGGTTACCATTTCCTCCTCCAGGGGATCTTCCCCACCCAGGGATTGAACCCACATCTCCCATGTCTCCTGCATCACAGGCAGATTCTTTACCACTTGAGCTACCCAGGTCCAGTCCCTGGGCAGAGAGCTAAGATCTCTCTTCAGGACTGCTCACTGCTCCTCCTTCAAGATCATAATGACTCTCAACTTCCAATATTTTCAAAGAAAAAAGTCTTCTCTTTTCTGAATATGAGAAATAGCTAACTTTATTCCCTGGGCTTTTGGAAATGTTAAATTAACAACTTTAATACTAGAAAATTTCTAGGAATGTTCTAAACCAAAGATAAGAGAGACCTACCCCTGTTAAAGCTAAATCATGTCAAGATGGAGCCTTCCTAGCACCTAGAGCAACCTCGGTGTCACCATCAATTTAACCATTTATTACACATCTTTCGTAATTCCAGCATCCTGTTTATCCTGAGCCATTTAAAGATGCGACATCATAATTACAAGATTACCCAAGTGCAAGATTACCCTAGTCTGTTGTTTGCCATTCAGGGAGAGAACTAAGTGATTACCCAGATCACGCCACCTGACCTGAACCTCAGGGGACAGGCCTCCAAGGGGCCGGAGGATGACTGTTTGACGGATGACGTATTTAACGTTAAGCCTGATCTCACACTATCTTGTTTGGGGATTAGGACTCCCGCCGGCCTTCCCTTCTTCTGCGTCCTAATTGTCCCACTCAATTCTTCCCTTCTAATCAGCCTCCTGGGCTGAGAGGCCCTCGTTAGTGCCTAAGAATTATCGGGAGTTTAAAACAGAGAAACAGACTGTTTCTATGTTGGTCCTGGCATCATGGGGAACCAAGAAGGTGACCCTGCTGGGTGAGCCCCGGAAAATGAGTCAGCACACTGAGGGTCCCTCAACTTCCCTGTTAGGTATGAATGTTCCAGGAGCACTACAGGACGTGGTCAGCACCGAGAGGGGTCGCTGAGCCTGGCTGCACCAGACCTGGGCCCCTGGATTCTGAGCAGGGGCAGCAAGCACTGATCAACACAAGTACATGTCTGGTAACACCGACCCCCACTGTACAGATGGGGGCTTCCAGTGCCTCAGTGGTAAAGAATCTGCCTGCCAAGCAAGAGACATGGGGTTCAATCCCTGGGTCAGGAAGATACCCTGGTGAAGGAAATGGTAACCACTCCAGTATTCTTGCCTGAGAAATCCCAGGGACAGAGGAGCCTGGTAGGCTACAGTCCATGGGGTCACAAAAGAGCTGGACACGACTGAGCAATTAAACAACAACAGCAACACTGTACAGATGAGGAAACCGAGGCCACAAAAGGGCACACAACTTGCAAATAGCAGAGGCCAGGGTCAAAGTCATGTCTGATCATGGCACTCTGCAGCCCCCTGCCCTCGGTGCCTGAAAACTCTTTGTGCTGGCACAGGGGGCCTGGGGGCAGAGTGGGAATATAAGGTCGACTGTTGTCATATCCAAGAAATCATTGCCAAGCCTACCACCGTGAAGCTTTCTCCTTCTGTTTTCTTCTGGGAGTTTTACAGTTCCAGGTCTTGCATTTAAATCTTTATCCATTTTGAGTTGCTTTGGGTGTATGAGCTAAGTTAAGAGTACAATTTCATTCTTTGGCATGTGGATGTCCAGTTTTCCCAGCACCATTTGTTACATAGCCTTGGTGCCCCAGTCAACCAGTTGACTGTATTTATGTGGCTTTATCTCTGGACTCTCTATTTTGTTTTCATCATCTAAGATGAATAAGTTCTAGAAACCTGTAGTACAAGATCATGCTTAGAGTTAAAAATGATGTATTATGCACTTAAAATTTTGTTAAGAGGGTATATCTCATAGTAAGTGTTCTTACCACAGTAAAAAAACATTTAAGTAAAATAAAAATAAAGGAATTCCTTGCTGGTCCAGTGGTCCACTGCTAGGGACCCAGGTTCAATCCCTGGTCAGGGAACTAAGATTTTCACAGGCTGCACGCTGTGGTCAAATAAAATAAAATACTGATTGAATATGATGTAAAAGAAACAGACTCACAGATATAAATAGAACAAATCAGTGGTTACTGGTGGGGAACGAGCAAGACAGGGGTAAGGGAATAAGGGATACAAACTACTATGTATAAGATAAATAGGGCACAAGGATATATTATACAGCACAAGAAATATAGTCAATATTTTATAATAACTTTAAATGGAGTATAATCTGTAAAATATTGAATCACAAGAAAGATAAATAAGTACTAGAGATATAATGCACAAAATGATAAATATAATTAACACTGCTGTAAGTTATATATGAAAGTTGTTATGAGAGTGAATCTTGAATTACAATCACAAGAAAAAATGTTTTCTATTTCTTTAGTTTTGTATCTATATAAGATGACGGATGTTCACTTAACATAATGTGATAATCACTTTATGATGCATATAAAATACACCTTAAACTTGTATCATGCTATATGCCAATTATACTCAATAAAAGTGGGGGGGGAGATTAAAAAAAAATTTTAAGGTCAGATTGAAAGAGATGTCCCAAACCGTAGCTCAAACTTCAAGGAGGTCCCTTGCTCTACCTGGGACTCTGAGCCTAGTCTTAGAAGCCAGGCTGTCCCAATAAAAATAATAACATGTTATTTTCACAACCAACATCAACTAGTATTTATTATCCCCTTCCAAATGCTAGGCCTTATTCAACTCATTTGATCCATATAGCAACAGGTTTATGAATCGAGTCATATGATTATATTTATTTCTTGGATAATAAAACCAAGCTACTTATTCAGGATCACACAGCAAGGCAGAGAACACCAGACTTTACACCAGGTAGTCCCTCTTAATGGAGCATGTGCTATAACCACCCCACCATACTGCCTTTCATTGGGAGTGAGGGATTGGTAGGAAACAAATAGTCTTTAGGCTCATCTCCACAAAATGCTTGTACAGATTTATTCCTCACCTGAGAGTCTTGGATCCATTTGAAATTCCCAACTCTCCAAACCCCTGATCCTCCACTTCTAACAGCTACCCTGGGAATAATGACTTGTGGACTGGCTGCTGGCGTTTCCCTTTTAAAATTTGGGTGGAAATACAAAAGACCCCAAATAGCCAAAACAGTCTTGAGAAAGAACAACAGAGATGTAGGAATCAGGCTCCCTGGCTTTAGACTATACTACAAATCTACAGTCATCAAAACAGCATGGTACTGGTACAAAAACAGACACAGAGATCAATGGAATAGGATAGAAAGCCTAGAAATAAACCCACACACCTCTGGTCAATTAATCTACAACAAAGAAGGCAAAATATAGAATGGCAAAAAGACAGTCTTTTCATAAGTGGTGCTTCTACTTGTAAAAGAATGAAATTTGAACATTCTTTAACACCAAAATATACTTAAAATGGATTGAAGACCTAATGTATTTTATATACAAAGATAAACTCAAAATGGATTAAAGACCTAAATGTAAGACCACTTACCATTCAACTCCTAGAGGAAAACATAAGAAGAACATTCTTTGAAATAAATTGTAGCAATATTTTTGGACCCATCTCCTAAAGTAAAGGAAATAAAAGCAAAAATAAACAGATGTGATCTAATTAAACTTAAAAGCATTGGCACAGCAAAGAAAACTATAAACAAAATGAATGGGAAAAACATTTGCTAATGACATGATCAATAAAGGATTAATATATAAAAAGGTCATATGATTCAAAACAAAAAAAATTAACCTGATTTAGAAATGGGCAGAAGAATTGAATAGACAGTTTTCCAAAGAGGAAATATAGACAGCCAATAGGCACGTGAAAAGATGTTCCACATCACTAATTGTAAGGTAAGGGAGTTAGAGGAGTCGGTTCAGAAAAAGAACAAGACCAGCACTTTACAGGAACAGATCACCTTTAACGAGGTGAGAAGGGGCTGCAGTCAGATTAGTGAGCTGCTGCACTAACCCAAGAAAAGAGTAAGTATATATAGGCATATATGTGGAAATCTACTGTCTTAAGAGGCCTGTTCTTCTCCA
>SJYT01062550.1:39120-80431 GCA_006410635.1 Cephalophus harveyi | reverse complement strand
CACACACACACACACATTTTCTTTTGAATATAAACTAATGACAAACACTCCATTGCATGTCACAGTTTGCTAAGTACTTTCACTTGGTCCTCACAGTTATGTCCCAAAATCAATGTTTTTAAATTTTTATAGATGAGGAAAATGGAACTTAGCACATTGTCAGGACTGATGTAGTTATTTGTGTTTTTATGTTCCTTACCTCATAAAATATTTCAGAATTCTAAAATCACATAAATTTAACCATTTTTTTTTTTTAAATGAAGAATGCAGAATAAAACCAGAGGCAGGAAGTCGAGCTTGTGTAAAGAGAGCTAAGCAGGGAAAGAACATTAGTAGACAGTCATGCAGGCTGAATGGGCCTCCCCAGTTCCCAGCATTAGGTCATAAATTGGGTCTGAGTTTCCTGGAAACCGAAATGAAAATGAAAAGAAACCATTTAGAAGATTCATATCATCCATTAAGACAAAGCACACCCATTGCTTAGTAGAAAGTGCCTCCCCCGACGGCTGAAAGAAATGTCTTCAGAGGTGTTCACTGGGGGTGCTGCTTCTCACTCAAGGCTGCGGAACAGACTCCCCAGCACCCCACCAGAGATCATTGAAATATCATTCCTAGCGGGAGGGCCCAGGGATCAGCATATTTTCTGTAAAACTCCCAGGCCATCCTAATCTTGAGCCAGGTTTGAAAGCACCCACAGAGTGAATTCTGAGTCAGTTGCTGAGCAGTATCCCAGGTAGATGTCTACAATAAATCCCAGAGCGACGTCTATGCATCTGGCAGCTTGGAAGGTTGGTGGACAGTTTGGAAGCTGATCCAGAAGTGGGTGGGTCTTCCAGCTCAGTTTCTGATGTTTTCCCTAGGAATGGGAGCAAGGGAGGGGTGGAGGGTTTTAGTAAGTGAAACATAAGTGAGTATTTAGTAAGTGAATATTATTCCCACAAATGGAACTTGGAGTAAAGTGATAGGTAATTTGGGGGCTTCTGGGTGGAAAATAATTTCAGAGACACAATCTGAATTAACAGGGAACCTATGGGAGACTGACTCAGAGCCTAACCAGCCCCTCCTGATGGTCCGGAGAAATCACCAACAGGTTTATTTTACACGTCTCTGCCTGCCACCTGGTTACGATTCATGATTAGGAGAGGTGTGCATGGTTTCTCCCCGTTCCTGATATACTGGGCGTTTCATCAGGCATGCATCGAAAATAGCAGCATTGCTAGGGGGCTCGCAGCTCTGCTTTTCCACTGACCATGGCCCCCAGAGTTTCCTGTCTCATTCACTGTCTGCAAAGGAGACATCAAGAATGAAAAACTGCCCCAAGAAAACGCCATCAAGCTTCAGACTTTGGGAGTATCCTAATAGGTGATTTTGTAATTGTGCCAAACATTTCTATGAAATAACCTGGCAATAGCAAACATGTCTATAATTAACACCATTGAAAGCTTGTCATCATTCGGTGCTTTGCTGGCTCTTCAGTGCTCATTTAGGTCACAGCACATTTGACCTGTCAGCCTCATGAGCATATCTGTGGAAATCAGAGTGCCATGTTTTCCAGCAGTTAGAGGAAAAGAAGGGAATTTCTGTCATACAAGGTTTCCCAAGCCTCTCTGAACATCAGAATCAGCTGAAACAACTGTGACACATTCAGGCTTCTCCAGAAATGCTGACTCAGTGGTGCTTGGCCAGGCCAGGGAATCTGAGTTTGTTTCTCCTTTTTGTTGAAATAATGATCCCGGGTTGTTCTTTTGCCTTTTCATATTGTGACATTTGGAGGGCACAAAGAAAACCTTGTGTGCACCAGGACTGAGGGAAGAGAGCAGTGACCCCCATAAGAGGCTGAGCCAGACCTGCCTCTGAGTGTCCGAGGGTCTCCTGCAGAGGCATGAGTCAGCAGCGGCCTCCTGCATGGAGAGGCTCTGGCAACGATAGTCCTGGGAGGCGGGTGTGGCTTTTCCAATGAGTCTTTTCCAATGAGTCAACTCTTCACATGACATGGCCAGAGTATTGGAATTTCAGCTTTAGCATCAGTCCTTCGAAGGAACACCCAGGACTGATCTCCTTTAGGATGGACTGGTTGGATTTCCTTGCAGTCCAAGGGACTCTCAAGAGTCTTCTCCAACACCACAGTTCAAAAGCATCAATTCTTCGGTGCTCAGCTTTCATCACAGTCCAACTCTCACATCCATACATGACCCCTGGAAAAACCATAGCCTTGACTAGACTGACCTTCGTTGGCAAAGTAATGTCTCTGCTTTTTAATATGCTATCTAGGTTGGTCATAACTTTCCTACAAGGAGTAAGCGTCTTTTAATTTCATGGCTACAGTCACCATCTGCAGTGATTTTCGAGCTCACAAAAATAAAGTTTGACACTGTTTCCTCATCTATTTCCCATGAAATGATAGGACCAGATACCATGATCTTTGTTTTCTGAATGTTGAGCTTTAAGCCAACTTTTTCACTCTCCACTTTTGCTTTCATCAAGAGGCTTTTTAGTTCCTCTTCACTTTCTGCCATAAGGGTGGTATCATCTGCATATCTGAGGTTATTGATATTTCTCCCAGCAATCTTGATTCCAGCTTGTGCTTCTTCCAGCCCAGTATTTCTCATGATGTTCTATGCATATAAGTTAAATAAGCAGGGTGACAGTATACAGCCTTGACGTACTCCTTTTCCTATTTGGAACTAGTCTGTTGTTCCATATCCAGTTCTAACTGTTGCTTCCTGACCTGCATATAGGTTTCTCAAGAGACAGGTCAGATGGTCTGGTATTCCCATCTCTTTCAGAATTTTCCACAGTTTATTGTGATCCACACAAAGGCTTTGGCATAGTCAATAAAGCAGAAATAGATGTTTTTCTAGAACTCTCTTGTCTTTTCCGTAATCCAGCAGATGTTGGCAATTTGATCTCCAGTTCCTCTGCCTTTTCTAAAACCAGCTTGAACATCTGGAAGTTCATGGTTCACATATTGCTGAAGCCTGGCTTGAAGAATTTTGAGCATTACTTTACTAGAGTGTGAGATGAGTGCAATTGTGTGGTAGTTTGAACATTCTTTGGCATTGCCTTTTTTTGGGGATTGGAATGAAAACTGACCTTTTCCAGTCCTGTGGCCACTGCTGAGTTTTCCAAATTTGCTGGCAGATTGAGTGCAGCACTTTCACAGCATCATCTTTCAGGATTTGAAATAGCTCCACTGGAAGTCCATCACCTCCACTAGCTTTGTTCATAGTGATGCTTTCTAAGGCCCACTTGACTTCACATTCCAAGATGTCTGGCTCTAGGTTAGTGATCACATCATNTCAACTGGAATTCCATCACCTCCACTAGCTTTGTTCCTAGTGATGCTTCTTAAGGCCCACTTGACTTCCCATTCCAGGATGTCTGGCTCTAGGTGAGTGATCACACCATCGTGATTATCTGGGTTGTGAGGCTCTTTTTTGTACAGTTCTTCTGTGTATTCTTGCCACCTCTTCTTAATATCTTCTGCTTCTGTTAGGTCCATACCATTTGTGTCCTTTATCGAGCCCATCTGTGCATGAAATGTTTCCTTGCTATCTCTAATTTTCTTGAAGAGATCTCTAGTCTTTCCCCTTCTGTTGTTTTCCTCTATTTCTTTGCATTGATCACTGAAGAAGGCTTTCTTATCTCTTCTTGCTATTCTTTGGAACTCTGCATTTAGATGCTTATATCTTTCCTCTTCTCCTTTGCTTTTCCCTTCTCTTCTTTTCACAGCTATTTGTAAGGCTGCCTCAGACAGCCATTTCGCTTTTTTGCATTTCTTTTCCATGGGGATAGTCTTGATCCCTGTCTCCTGTACAATGTCATGAACCTCATTCCATAGTTCATCAGGCACTCTATCTATCAGATCTAGGCCCTTAAGTCTATTTCTCACTTCTACTGTATAATCATAAGGGATTTGATTTAGGTCATACCTGAATGGTCTAGCGGTTTTCCCTACTTTCTTCCATTTAAGTCTGAATTTGATAATAAGGAATTCATGATCTGAGCCACAGTCAGCTCCCAGTCTTGTTTTTGCTGATTGTATAGAGCTTCTCCATCTTTGGCTGCAAAGAATAGAATCAATCTGATTTCGGTGTTGACCATCTGGTGATGTCCATGTATAGTCTTCTCTTGTGTTGTTGGAAGAGGGTGTTTGCTATGACCAGTGCGTTCTCTTGGCAAGTCTATTAGTCTTTGCCCTTCTTCATTCCGCATTCCAAGGCCAAATTTACCTGTTACTCCAGGTGTTTCTTGACTTCCTACTTTAGCATTCCAGTCCCCTGTAATGAAAAGGACATCTTTTTTGGGTGTTAGTTCTAAAAGGTCTTGTAGGTCTTCATAGAACCGTTCAACTTCAGCTTCTTCAGCATTAATGGTCGGGGCATAGGCTTGGATTACTGTGATATTGAATGGTTTGCCTTGGAAACGAACAGAGATCATTCGGTTTTTTGAGACTGCATCCAAGTACTGCATTTTGGACTTTTATGTTGACCCTGATGGCTACCCCATTTCTTCTAAGGGATTCCTGCCCACAGTAGTAGATATAATGGTCAAAAGCTAAACTACAGGGTGGAAACACAGCCCCACCCATCTGCAGAAAATTGGATTAAAGACTTACTGAGCAGGCCATGCCCACCAGAACAAGGCCCAGTTTTCCCCACAGCCAGTTCCTCCCACCAGGGAGCTTCCTCAAGCCTCTCATCCTCATCTATTGGAGGGCAGACAATCACTGGAACACTTGTGACATATTTAGGCTTCCCCAGAAATGCTGACCTGGTAGTGTTCAGCCAGGCCAGGGAGCCTGGTTTAGTTTCTCCTTTTTGTTAAAATAATGATCCCAGGTTGTTCTTACATGTAGGCAAATTTAGGAATTCAGCACTTGAAGGAAACCTGGGTAATGGATTGTTTAGGAGATAGCAAGAGACATGGAGAAAAGTTTCTCTCCGTTTCAACTCTGAAGGATCTTGGCTTAAATTTTGTTCCTCAACATTCAGTGACTTTGTGCAAATTACTTGCACAGGCTTTGTTTCCAAAACTCCATAAATGAGGAATCATTTTATCATCAGAGAATTAGTGTCAGGAAAGACAACTACAACTAACGTACATTCACTTGTCCATAACTCATACGGTGCCTGGAACATGGTGGCTGACTGATGATAAGTGTCAGTGGCTGCTATTAATGACCAAGCGGCCAAATTGTGAATCCCAGCTCTGAGTAAAAAACCCTAAACCCTGCCTCCCCTCCTAAAGCAGTGGTTCTTCACTGAGGGCAGTTTTGTTCCTAGAGGACATTTGTCAGTGTCTGGAGGATGTGTTTGATTATTGCAATGGGGAGGTGCTGCTCACACTCAGGGATAGAAGCTAGGGTCTCCCCTAAACATACTGCTATGCCCAGGACAGCCTTCATGATGAAGTGACAGAACTAAACATCCCTGTGCACCTGCTGAGAAACCCTGTCTGACAGGGACAGTGAGACAAGTATAGCATCCTGTGAGGAGGGGTCTAAACACTTGGAGTCACTGGCTTGCCCACAGTGGAGGCGGGTCCAGTGGGACACAGGGTGTTCCTGGTGGGTCAGGAGTGGCTGTGGATCTGCATCCCGGTAGCGCCCTTGATCAGGGCTGTTCCGCTATTCCTCACATAGGCTCCTGTGTGAGCGGTGCTGCCTGGAGTTGTGCAGTGAGGCTGCCCTGCCCTGGACCCCACATATCACTTTGGGTAAATCTATTCACCTCACGTGTTTGAGCACCCCATTTGATGGATGATCGTTAGACTCACCTGGAGAACCTGTTGGCCTACAAACAAGTGGCTCCATTCCCTTGAGGTTTCCTTTCAATGAGTTCAAGAAAGGAAGGATCCTAGCAGGCGTATTTATAAAAAATCACCCAATTCTGACATCAGGGCATCTATGAAACCTGAAAAAAGAAGACCTAAAGTTCTGCCAGATGTCACGTCTCTCACCTCATGCAAATTAACAGCTTTTGTGGGTCGGAAGTGTTTGGATTAATGTTGTTTTCTATTTATACTATTATCACTAGTAACACTGTTAACACTACTACTGCTGCTAATCATAATCATAATAATTAACTGTAACACAGAATGTCAAGGATAGTACCCTGTTCTTTAAGACTAAAATGAAACAATCTCAAACACCATCTCTTGTGTACGTCTTCACATCTTACCAGGAATTCTAGGGTAGTTAAATCTTACTCCTCAGCCTTTCCCCAAGTTCCTGCTTCCCCTGATTTCAAGATTAGTCAGTATGTTCTCTAGTTATCTTTACCCATGACTGTATTCACTCAAACTAACACAACCTCCACTCACACCAGGCCTCTGCATGGAAAGTAGACTTTATGGAAAGTTTGCATAGGTTCAGGAAACTTGTTAAAGAAATACCTTGACATTGAATCATGTCTACTGCTGCTGCTGCTGCTAAGTCGCTTCAGTCGTGTCCAACTCTGTGCGACCCCATAGACGGCAGCCCAACAGGCTCCTCTGTCCCCGGGATTCTCCAGGCAAGAACACTGGAGTGGGTTGCCATTTCCTTCTCCAATGGAAAGTGAAAAGTGAAAGTGAAGTTGCTCAGTCATGTCTGACTCTTAGTGACCCCATGGACTGCAGCCTACCAGGCTCCTCTGTCCATGGGATTTTCCAGGCAAGAGTACTGGAGTGGGGTGCCTTTGCCTTTTCTGGAATCATGTCTATCTTCTGCCTAAGAATTCTGTCTGCATTTCTGCCAGCTCAGACTGGATGGTGCTGGAGGATTCTGGCCTCCAGGCATCTTTGCCCCCTTCTGGATGGCCAAGTAAAGGAATGAAAAATCAAATAATATTTGCATTTATGGATAAAATATATATGTATTTAGGTATAAGTGTGTATGTGGTTTTGCATGTGCATTTTTATGTATAAAATAATATATATGTGTATGTATGTGTATATACAGTTTTTTATACATATATGAATCCCAGGGACGGGGGAGCCTGGTGGGCTGCAGTCTATGGGGTCGCACAGAGTCGGACACGACTGAAGCGACTTAGCAGCAGGAGAAGCATACACACAAACATGCACACACGCATGCAAATATTCTTTTGAAGAATAATTCATCCTTCTATTTGTTTTGCTCTCTCCTTCCTGTTCCCCACCCAGGGCTCTGTCTTTTGATTCCCTCATGGCCCACTGAGCTGTTAACATGAACCTCTGTTAATCTCTTTCCCAGTGGGGACATTGTCACTAGCTGCGGGGATCCATAGATCCCACTAACCTCAATTTGCGTGGTCTCCCACAATTCCTGAGCACTCACACACACCTCTAGACCTTTGTTTCTCACCAGAACACTTTGATGTAGTTGTTATTTCCCTTGTTTTGCAAATGAGGCCTTCATCTTCACAGCTCTTCAGAGAAGTTGAGTCTGTTGCTGGAGATCCAATAGAGAGTAAAGGCTAGAGGGACAAAGCAGAGACAAACCCCTGACTCCTTCTTTTTTTTAAAAAAAAAAATTTTTACTTTATTTTACTTTATAATACCGTATTGGTTTTGCCATACATTGACATGAGTCCACCACGGGTGTATATGAGCTCCCAATCCTGAATCCCCCTCCCACATCCCACCCCATATCCTCTCTCTGGATCATCCCCATACACCAGCCCCAAGCATCCTGTATCCTGTATCGAACATAGGCTGGTGCTTCGTTCTTACATGATAGTATACATGTTTCAATGCCATTCTCCCAAATCATCCCACCCTCTCCCTCTCCCACAGAGTCCAAAAGTCCGTTCTGTACATCTGTGTCTCTTTTGCTGTCTCGCATACAGGGTCATCATTGCCATCTTTCTAAATTCCATATATATGTGTGGTGATGACTGTCCAGAAGCCCCAGAGGTCTTAGTTAGCAAAGAAGCCTGCTGGCATTTTGATAGGTAATGACTCTCTTGGGCTGCAATTGCCCCCTTCCAGCCCTTAAGGCTCTGGCTGCCTGTCACTGGAGGGAGATGGTCTGCAGCCGGCTATTTCCGTTCCGACCTTTGTTCTGTGCGTGGTCCTGGCGGTGTCTTATGTTTGAGCGTTCCGCGTAGTAGCTATCCAACAGTCTGGATTGCTAGTCCAAGTTAGTTCGCTCTGGTCACACGTGGGCCCTCTGGTTACGCGCGGGGCGGGGGTTCCAGCCCGAGTCTTTGCAACCTGCGCCTCCTGCGGCCCGGTTCTTACAAAGCACTGCAGTCCGCGTTTCCCGCGTCTCAGCTGCATTTATTTTGTTGAGAGTTTTTGTTAGCATGCTGTTAACATTTCATCACGAAACAGTTAAACATTTTAAATACTTGCATTTGGTAGAAAAAATAATGTGCAACACATTGTCAGAGTCAATTTATATATAAAATGAATTATATGAAATTAAGCTAAGCAGGCTTAACTTCATATAATTTGGAGATGTTGCATACATATAACATATATATTATAGAGAGAGTAAGTTTCACCATTTTTTCTATACCCTAATGAATCATAAGAGTTGTGCACATTCTGCTTTAGAACCACTGCTNTTGTCAGAGTCAATTTATATATAAAATGAATTATATGAAATTAAGCTAAGCAGGCTTAACTTCATATAATTTGGAGATGTTGCATACATATAACATATATATTATAGAGAGAGTAAGTTTCACCATTTTTTCTATACCCTAATGAATCATAAGAGTTGTGCACATTCTGCTTTAGAACCACTGCTCTGCTGCTAAGTCACTTCAGTCGTGTCCGACTCTGTGTGACACCATAGACGGCAGCCCACCAGGCTCCCCCGTCCCTGGGTTTCTCCAGGCAAGAACACTGGAGTGGGTTGCCATTTCCTTCTCCAATACATGAAAGTGAAAAGTGAAAGTGAAGTCACTCAGTCATATCCGACTCTTAGCGACCCCATGGACTGCAGCCCACCAGGCCCCTCCATCCATGGGATTTTCCAGGCAAGAGTACTGGAGTGGGGTGCCATTGCCTTCTCCGGAACCACTGCTCTAATAGTTGACAAAATGCAACTTTCCCTACCTCTTAGGAAGCCAGGAAATTGCTACTGATAAGATGATACGCAGTGGAAAGTTTGGGACTTGTCCTCTTCCTTTGTTGAGCAAAATTTGTCATAGGAGATGATGAGTACTCAGCTTACTCTCTCCAACCTGTGTTTATCTCACCAGTCACTGAACCACCCAAAGTCTAGTCTCCAATGAGGTCATTTTCTTCTTACCTTGTCTACCATTCTTACTTTTATGCTCCCCCTGCGCATTCCCTAATGCTCTATGAAGAGCATAGGGATCCCAATGCTTTTCAAAAAGCTATCAGTTTCATGAGACTACTCTTAAAATTCAATGCTAATTAGGAGTAGAAGGCATGCAATTTGTGAGTCTGAGTTTTTACATTTGTAAAGTGGATTCAACTATATTCCAAAAGGCTCTTTTATCTTCAAGTTGTTGTAGTTCAGTTGCTGAGTCATGTTCAGTTCTGTGACCTCATTGGTTGCAGCATGCCAGGCTCCTCTGTCCTTCACTATCTCTCAGACTTTGCTCAAATTCATGTCCATTCTTATCTTGAAGAATCTTTATTTTCTCCGTCTCCCTGAACAAAGATATATGACTCATAGTTAACTTGAATGCTTGTACTAGCTCTCCTATATTCTCAACACAAATATTTTTTTACTGCATTGTAAGTTAATTTGCTGGGAATATTTTGAAGACTGATAGGAAATTTATGATCTTCTTTCATTGAATATTCTCAACTACTTTCTCAGATTTGAAACTGAATAATCAGCTTCTTGTGCTGCAAGGCATTTAAATAAACTCAAACCCATTATTATTGATCTTGCTCACCATTTATATGACACTTAGTGTTTACAAACTAGCATTGCAATTATATCAGTGTACAGAATTATAACAGCTGTTAGCATGAAATCTTCCTTAGATTTTGGCAGGAAAGAGTTTAATAACAATAACAAAGTGTGATAATAACAATGTTAGCAGTAGCAAATTGTTTTGGTTTAGAATCATATTCTTTGGGATGGAGGTGGGTGCCTTCATTAGATACCTTTGGTTGCATTGACAGAAAAAGTATGCTTCTAGGAAGCATAAAAAATAAATAAAAAATATTTATTGGGTTTCTGCTGCAAAGAGTCATACCAGGTACATGTAAATGTTTTCTTAAACAGTAAGTTAAGGAATTGGAGCATTAAGGCTAGTAGGAGGTATCATTTATCCATGGTGTGAGTTTCAGTACTGACCGGAGGACTTGGGCCTCTGTAGATGGACTTGAACCTCTCTAGGTGAAGTTTTTCTTTTTTTTTTTTTTCTCTTTTTTCATTTTTATTTTCTTACTTTATAATACTGTATTGGTTTTGCCATACACTGACATGAATCCACCACAGGTGTACATGAGTTCCCAACCCTGAACCCTCCTTCCACCTCCCTCCCCATATTATCTCTCTGGGTCATCCCAGTGCACCAGCCCCAAGCATCCTGTATCCTGTATCAAACCTAGACTAGTGATTCATTTCTTACATAATAGTATACATGTTTCAATGCCATTCTCCCAAATCATCCCACCCTCTCCCTCTCCCACAGAGTACAAAAGTCTGTTATTTACATCTGTGTCTCTTTTGCTGTCTCATATACAGGGTTATCATTACCATCTTTCTAAATTCCATATATATGTGTTAGTATACTGTATTGGTGTTTTTCTCTCTGGCTTACTTCACTCTGTATAATCGGCTCCAGTTTCATCCACCTCATTAGAACTGATTCAAATGTATTCTTTTTAATGGCTGGGTAATACTCCATTGTGTATATGTACCACAGCTTTCTTATCCATTCATCTGCTGATGGACATCTAGGTGGCTTCCATGTCCTGGCTATTATAAACAGTGCTGCGATGAACATTGGGGTACACGTGTCTCTTTCAATTCTGGTTTCCTCGGTGTGTATGCCCAGCAGTGGGATTGCTGGGTCATAAGGCAGTTCTATTTGCAGTTTTTTAAGGAATCTCCACACTGTTCTCCATAGTGGCTGTACTAGTTTGCATTCCCACCAACAGTGTAAGAGGGTTCCCTTTTCTCCACACCCTCTCCAGCATTTATTGCTTGTAGACTTTTGGATCGCAGCCATTCTGACTGGTGTGAAATGGTTCCTCATTGTGGTCTTGATTTGCATTTCTCTGATAATGAGTGATGTTGAGCATCTTTTCATGTGTTTGTTAGCCATCTGTATGTCTTCTTTGGAGAAATGTCTGTTTAGTTCTTTGGCCCATTTTTTGATTGGGTCGTTTATTTTTCTGGAATTGAGCTGCAGTCCTCTCCAGCATTTATTGCTTGTAGACTTTTGGATCGCAGCCATTCTGACTGGTGTGAAATGGTTCCTCATTGTGGTCTTGATTTGCATTTCTCTGATAATGAGTGATGTTGAGCATCTTTTCATGTGTTTGTTAGCCATCCGTATGTCTTCTTTGGAGAAATGTCTGTTTAGTTCTTTGGCCCATTTTTTGATTGGGTCGTTTATTTTTCTGGAGTTGAGCTGCATGAGTTGCTTGTATATTTTTGAGATTAGTTGTTTGACTCCTTCTAAATCCAAAACTTTCCTTTTCATGGCAACAGTTCTCCACTCTGGATGCACATTAGCATCACCTGGGCTAGGCTTTAAAAATCCGGATGCTGGAGCTCCGGCTCAGTACAGTGAACACAGAATCTCTGGGGTTAGCCGTCAGGCAGCTACATATTTAGAACACTCTCCTGATAATCCTAAAGTGCATGCCTGCCCAGAGGTGTGTTGGTCCCTAACAGACAATCTGGAAAATGAGATCCATCAGAAGCACAAAGATAAATGCTGTGCTCCTGGTTTTTCTGGGTCATGGAATATTCCATGTTCCCATAACCTCACTCAACCTTCTTCTAAATATTGTTTTCAGACCTAAACTTTTAGGTCATTTGATAAAGTTACAGATGAGCAGTTACTGGTCTGAAAAGTCTGTCCACAATCCTATTCTTTCTTATCCTCTTTTTCCTCTTTATAGGCACAAAGAAGCGTTCTCAGGGCTCACCTGCCCCAAGCACTAGCTCCACGAGTCGCCTTACCTTGCCAGGTGGGTAAACGGCATTGCATCATAATCTTAGGTGATCACAGACAGCAGAAAGAACTGTCTTTTCATGAGTTGAGTTTAGCAGTTGATAAGTGGGCAATCTGGCCCCTTGTGTATCCAGTCGACCCTGTGTTAGCAGAGGGCTTTGTCTCTGTCATCCCCATTGTAATGCTCTTCCAAAACTGGACACCATATTCATAGTCTACAGTCTCCTGCTCACAGATGGAAAGAGCAGAATTGTGATCTTCGTTAATGTTCATCTGGACATGCTATACAAGTGTTTCTTTGAGAGGCAGATGGTGCTAGGGGAGGAGTGTGAACCTTTGGTGAGAGAGACAGACCTGGGTTCAAATCTCAGCTTTGTTTCTTCCCTTTTAAATTTCACCATTATATCATAAGCTTTCTCCCAGGTATTAAATATTTTTAAAATATTTAAGTGGTTGACTAACATTTCATATGATGATACTACAATTTATTTATATACTGTATCCATGGGGAATTGGGTCCAGGACTCCACTCAGATGCCGGGATCCATGGATGCTCAAATCACCTACAGTTAACCCTCCGTATCTGCAGGTTCCACATCTGTAGATACATGGGCCAACTGTATTCATCAATAATCTGGCATTTATATAAGTTGCCTTTTTATCATTAATAACTTTACATTCTGAGATATAAATCTTCTTCTGAATCTGCAAGTATGGATTTAGGGCAGATTCCTGTATGTAGAATTACTGACTCAAAGAGTATGTATCTATTTAGGTTCTTGACCCATTATTGTCAATATGACTTCCAGAAAAGTAGTATTATTTTGTACTTTTAGCAATGTTTGACCTTTCACTGTGCTCCTGCTAATGCTAACATTAGTACTTCATTAATTTGTTAAGAAAAATTATATCCATATTGTGTTTGCATTATTTCATCTTTTAAAAAATCTGTTTTCTAATATTAATGTATTTTTTATGTTGCTTCTTTGGGGAGTTGTTGTATTTCATCCATTCGAAGAAGGAAAGTACCTTGCATTTTAGCTCCTCGGAAATAGAAATCTTTTGCAATCTTTGGCACGTTACAATTGAATTAGCAGCACTTTTTCTTGGTTGTACATGAAATAATAGATGACTTTACAATCAGTGGCAGCTTAGATTAAGTATAATCTATATCTGTTTGCTTTTTCAACCTCTGCCGTGTCCACAACCCCATCCAACAACTGAAACTCAGTGAAACACTGAGTAGCCCTTGAACTTTCTTGCCGTTGTCACTCTGCCTGTAACGCTCTCTATGCTTTTCTTCCCTGGTTAATTTCTTTTTTCAATCTCTCCAAATCATCTAGGTAGACTTAGTGCTGACTTATAATGATTTGCTTATTAGTCCTTTAACCATTGATCAGTGGCTTTTTCAAGGGTGAGGACTGCCTTATTCCTTTATGTCCCAGTGCCCACTCAGACGACAAGCATATATTGTGTGCTCATTAATGCTTAGGAGGCTGGGTGTACTGTTGTATGAGTGAGCATTATCCAGTTTAATTTATGAATAGATAGAAAGCAACTGTCCTCTAAAGAAAGCTCATCTTGGTGTTTGGATTGATATCAATTAAACTAATGTACAGCTATACGACTATACTGACTGCTTTTTAGTTTTGAGTATTAGTATTGAGTAGACCCTGCTCTGTAGTCTCTGGAAGTCCATTTCATCATGTCCCTACTTGTAGTTATTGTGCTGTTAGAATTATAGTAATTAGGAGGAAAACAGCTCTAAACCAACAACTTCAGTGTGTGGTGATGGTGTTTGTTCTTCTTTGTAAATTCGGAATATTCCTGGGTCAGGTGGGATCTCTGATGTTATCCTGGACACCTGTGAGAACACGCAGAGCTGACCTGGTTCCCATCTGTTGAATGGGGACCTATTGCTGGCCTGCTGGGTTTCTAAGACCTCTGAGTCAGAGCCTCAGGCACCTTGTCTTTGGCTTTAGTTTGGCAGTCTAAAGTGGTCCCAATTTGGGTGTTGGGCTCAGAGTTCATGGTTTGTTTAGCAGATACCCTCTATCTCACTCTTAACAATGATCAGCCCACTGTTTCTCCTTCGTCTCACCAACGTCATTGTTACCTCCCACAGTGCAAATATACCTTTACAAGCTCTTGGTATAGGCCATCAAGCAACTTAAAATATACTGTTTTAGGATACTCAAAGAGCCAAGTGGAGGAATAAAAATCTTTACAAACAATAAAGTAAAATTGTGTTGAAACCAAGTAAGAACAGAGATATGCAAAAGAAGCAATCTAAAATATGAAATTTTAAAAAGCAAATAAACAAGAAGGCATTCACATTTTTTAAAAACAAAGAGAAACACAGTTAATAGGATAAACTCAAGGTGAAATACAATTGAAAAGAGAATTAATATTGGAACATAGTCCCGAGGACTTTATACCAAACACATTGTAGAGATGGAATCATAGTTTTAAAAAAGAACTTGAACCATAAAACTCTTGGAAGAAGACATCTTTATAAGCTTGAGTTAGGCAATGGTTTCTTCAATATGATTCTTAAAGTACAAGCAATCAAAGAATAATTGATAATACAACTTCATTAAAATTAAAAACATTACATTATCAAGAAAATATACTGAATGAAAGAAAATATTTGTAAACCATATATCTGATAAGGATTTAGTATCCAGAATATGTAAAGAATTCTTTTAATGCAACAGTAAAAAGGTAAACAGGATAATTAAAACTGGGCAAAAGATTTGAAGAAACATTTCTCCAAACAAGATGTACAAATGGAATGTGAAAAGATACTCAACATCATCAGTCCCTATAGAAACACAAATCAAAACCACAATGAGATACCACTTCACCTGCACTAGAAGGGCAAAAGTTAAAAAGATGGATAATAACACCTGTTGACAATGATGTGGAGAGATTAGTACCATCATACATTGCAACCAAAGTAAAATGGTGCGACTCAACTACTTGTGGAACTAGGGCAACAATTCCTTAAAATGTTAATCTTAGAGTAACCATAAGACCCAAAAGTTTCTCTCCTAAGTATGTTCCTAAGAGAACTGAAAACATATGTTCATACAGAAACTTGTCCACAAATATTCATAGTAATGTTACTCATAATAGCCAAAGTGGAGACAACCTAAACGTCCACCGACTTATGAATATGTTAACAAAATGTGGTATATCCATACAATAAATTACTATTTGGCATACTAAAGGAAGAATGTGTTGATACATTTTACATCTTGGATGAACCTTGAAAACATCTTGCTAAGTGAAAGGTACGATTCCATTTTTTTGAAATTCGAAGAAGACACAAATGGCCGCATACTGTAAGATTCCATTTATGTGACATGGGAAGAATAGACAAATCGATAGAGACAGAACATAGACTAGTGGTTGCTGTGTGTGTGTTAGTCGCTCAGTCATGTCCAGCTCTTTGCAACTCTATGGACTGTAGCCCACCAGGCTCCTCTGTCTATGGAATTCTCCAGGCAAGAATACTGGAGTGGGTGGCTGTTCCCTTCTCCAGGGGATCTTCCCAACTCAGGGACTGAACTCAGGTCTCCCTCAATGCAGGCAGATTCTTTACTGTCTGAGCTATCAGGGAAGCCCAGTGGTTGCTAGAGGCTGGCAGAGAGAAGAATGGAGAGTGAATTCTCTTGGGCATGGGATTTTTTAATTGGTGAATAAAATGTTTTATAATTAAATATTGGTGATGACTGCACAACCTTGTGAATATAATAAAAAAGCACTGAACTGTATACTTAAAATGATGAATTATATGGTATGTGAATTTTATCTCAGTTTTAAAAATGAAAGAGCATCAAATATAGATAAACAGCTCTAAAGGCTCAAATTCTTAAACAAGAAATGCACCTCACTTGCCATACCTGCTGCTGCTGCTGTTGCTGCTAAGTCACTCCAGTCGCGTCTGACTCTGTGCGACCCCAGAGACGGCAGCCCACCAGGCTCACCCGTCCCTGGGATTCTCCAGCCAAGAACGCTGGAGTGAGTTGTCATTTCCTTCTCCAATGCATGAAAGTGAAAGTGAAGACGGTCAGTTATATCCGACTCTTAGTGACCCCCATGGACTGCAGCCCACCAGGCTCCCCCGTCCATGGGATTTTTGAGGCAAGAGTACTGGAGTGGGGTGCCATCACCTTCTCCTGCCATACATAGGTAAAACCAAATCCATACCTAAATGCATTGTGTGAGATTGTTCCAAATTATGTCAAGTGTGAGAAAATTTTAAATGCTGTGAGAAGCTGGTTATGTTCAGGGAGCTGTAAGCAGGTTACCTATAATAAAATTACAACCAGCTGACAGCAACAGTAGATGCCAGAAGACAGTGAAAATATATCTTTCATATGCTTAGGGGAAATCAAGCATTATATAGTAACTAAATTATTAGTTATGAATGAAGGCAATGTAAAAACATTTTAGGTATACAATGGCATAATTTACCGCTCACAGACCTCACTAAAGAAGTATTAAGGGATATTCTTCAAGAAGAAGAAAAGTGAATCTAAAAGCAAAGTGTAAGAGAGAGGAATTAATGGTGAGGATACAAATAAAGCAAGTTGTATATGTAACTAGTCACCATAAACATAATGTCCATTTTTTGTGTTAAAATAGGGAACAGAAGTGGTAGAAGGTAGAGGAGTTACTTAAGAGGGAGTTATGGAATGCTACAAGAGATGGTAATGAACAGGGAGGCCTGGCGTGCTGTGATTCATGGGGTCGCAAAGAGTTGGACAGGACTGAGTGACTGAACTGAACTGAACTGAACTGAAGATCTAATCTGTCTTTGGACAGAGCTTGTAATTTTGTAACTTTTTGATGATCCACAAAGGATCATCAATAAAATAATAGAAGTGTAACTTACAGCATCTAAATCAGCAAATAAACATCAAAGAAAGGGAATATAGAAAATGTATTTACTTAATAGAAGGCAGAAGAGAAAATAAAAGAAGCAAGGAATAAAGAATGATTTTAAAATTAGTAGAATCAAGTCCAAAACCAAAGCAAAATTAGATAGTGGAATCAAGTCCAAAAATATCAGTAATTGTCCATTAACAGAGGAATGGATAAAGAAGATGTGGTACATATATACATTGGAATATTAGTTACAAAAAGGGATGAAACTGTGCCATTTGCAGAGACATGGATGGACCTAGAGATTGTAGTACGGAGTGAAGTAAGTCAGAAAGAGAAAAACAGATATTGGATAATATCACTTATATGTGGAATCTATAAAAACAATATGAACTTATTTGCAAAGCAGAAGTAGAGGAAAAAAATGTATGGATACCAAGGGGGAAGGAGGGGTGGGATGAATTGGAGATTGGGACTGACATATATACACTCCATGTATAAAATAGATAACAAATGAGAACCTACTGTATATATAGCACAGGGAACTCTACTCAATTCTCTGTGGTGACCTAAATGGACAGAAAATCCAAAAAGGGAGTGGATATGTGTATATATATGACTGATTCATTTTTCTGCACAGCAAAAACTAACACAACATTGTAAAACAACTATACTCCATTAAAATTAATTTAAAATATCACTAATAACAATAATTTCAAATGGCTTAAACTCTGATACTAAAGTACAGAAAACAAAATCAAGCCCAATCCTGCTTTAAGAGGCATATTTTAAAGAAAAACTCCAAGAAAGTTTGCTAATGTGTGGCAAAAGAAATTCCATGCAAAATATAAGGCTAGTTCTTTGAAAAACATCCATTTTAACATCTGTGTAACATTCTGTTACACAAATATGCCACAGAATATTTAAGCATTTTTCTTTTGATGGTGGTTTTCCATTTTTTGCTATGACAAACAAGTCTCAACATAATGATGGGCAAGAAAAAGAAGTTCCAATAAGATTTATACCATCTAATACAATTTACATTATCTTTTAAAACTAGCGAAAAAAAAAAAAGATATTTTGTGGATACATATAAATGCAATCACTAAATGACTATAGGCACCGGAATAATAAACATCAAATTCTGGATAAGTTTTTGAGAAAGGGGAGAGAAACATCATGGAAGGGTATGTGAAAGTGTTAGTTGCTCAGTCCTGTCCCAAAGGACTGTAGCCTGCCAGGCTCCTCTGTCCATGGAATTATCCAGGCAAGAATACAAGAGTGGGTTACCATTTCCTTCTCCAGAGGATCTTCCTGACCCAGGGATCGAACCTGATCTCCTGCGTTGTAGGTGGACTCCTTACCATCTGAGCCACCAAGGAAGGCCCCATGGAAGGGTATATTAGTTATTTAACTCCACCTTTTTATTTAATCTCTTTAAACAAATATGCAAATGTTAAGATTTTATTAAACTATTGAGAGAGTACATATGTGTTCATTTTATTATTAATCCTACTTTTCTATATGCTCAAATAGTGTATATTAAAGAATTTCTTAAGTGAAAAATCTGTGACTGTCTTCCAAGACAGTTTTGTTGGTCACGTGCTTCAATCCTGAAGCCATCAGGTGCCACTTCATTAAAGAACTGCTTGTGTGGTTGCTGAAATTAAGAAAGCTTCCTCCTGAAATGCCAGCACCAAGAAACTGCTCTGGGGACGTCACCTGGATTCCTTACACATCTAAAGCAAAATGACTCTTCTTTGGTAAAGTAATAGCACCTGCAGCCAATTTTTTCTAGTGCCAGCTTCAACTGTACCCCATGGGGTTTGTGAACCCCCATCAAGCTCCATGAGTGGGCCATAAGTGATGGAGAGCTGAGCAAACGTTGGCTGTCACTGGAGGAGTGGCCCAGAGCTTCACTTCCAGTCATGACTGCTAAGGATGGAGTCTAGTCAGTGGCTTCTAAGCAGATGCCCCCGGGAGCCTTGGCCACATCACTTTCCTGAAGTGATCCTTAGATGGAAAGGTACAGTACCATAATCATCCATGGATGCAGATAGCTGATTGCTCCTGTGTATGCAGCTGCTGGCTTGCACGGTAGTGTTGGCAATAGATGTGGCTCTGCTTCTAATCTCCATTGCCTGATGTAGAAAGAGTTTGTGTGTTGAGATGCCAGCTGGCTCAATGACATTGTTGTGTGTCCCGTTCTAGGTGACTACGGATAAAATGTCCAGCCAGAGGATTCCTCAGAAGAGAACTGACCAGCCCTGAGGTCTGAAGACATTTTAGGAAGCTTATGTGGTTTATAAAAAAAAAAAAAAAAACTATTATGTGTATTGTAAGTTATTGAGTAATTAACTTCAAAAATAGTAATTTCTTTTCTTAATACAGGTTTTTAACAATAAATACTTTGATACGTATTGCACATCTATCAAATATCAGGGACAGTGGTAGGTTCCTCACACATATTATCCCATTTAATCCTCACAACAACCTCTAAGGAAGGTACTATTATGTCCATTTCACAAATTAGTAAACTGAGGCATACTCAGATAAACATCTTGCCCAAAGTTAGCAAAGTTTCACTTTCAGGGGTAAAAGATGATGTCAGTCCACATTGAAACAGTCTTTCTTTCATACCTGTATTCTGCCTGGGATTAGATCAGTTACGTATGTGCCCATTTCAAGCACAATTTTGGGATGTGCAGGGGACCTGAGAAATGAAATTGTTAGTCACTCAGTCATGTCTGAATCTCTGCAGCCCCATGGACAGTAGCCCGCCGAATGCTCTGTCTATGGAATTCCCCTGCATCGTCTTAACTTTAAGTGAAGATTCCCCCAAGTGGTCTCTTTGCAATTGCCTTTTACCTTGAGCTCAATTTAAGGGAAACCAGTTGCCAGTCTTACTATGGAGTAGAGCAAAGCGCATTTGTTATGTGGTGATTTAGCATTTCAGAGCTCTAGAACCCTAAAGAAATGTCAGGCTTCTTCTGACAGAGGTCATTGTTGGTGTGAGCAAAGGACAGAGATTTAGCCTTACACTCCCCATCTTCAGATGCACATGTAGAAAAATACACAAGCTAATAAAAAAAAAAAAAAAATCAAGCAAAAAAACTTGCATGATCTCCTAAATATTTCTTTCCTTTGAAAGAGCACACCTCATGTGCTTCGTGCTGTCCAGGGCAAACAAAATGAAAACAAAGAACTCAATTAAAGATGATCGTCTCCTTGAAGGAGGACTTTCTTATTCTTTTTTATTAATTTAAATATTATTTTTATTAAGTTAAACCATTAATCATTAAATCACGAAGTTGCAGGGCATTTAATAGCTAGCAATTGTTGGAATAAGGAAAGACCTTATTTTCCAGCCTTTCCTAATTGCTTCCCCTCTTTCACCTAGTTGTCAGAGGGGCTTGAAAATTGTGCCTCGGGCTCTCCAGACTATGGGAAGACCTGTAGAAATGAACTGAGATTGTAGCATTGGTGTAAAACAAAAGCACTCAGACCCCAAACTTGAAATTTCAAAGGAAAGGAACTTGCTGACATTCTTCTTTGAGCAAACGTGGGCAGCAAATCTAGGTATCAAGGCATTGCTGATGCAAAGGATAAATATTAGGCTATGTAGATTTTAGTCAGCTTTGCCAGAGGTGTGTGTTCTAAGTGATTCACCCCTTCCGTAGTAAATGGGAGCTTTATGAAGGTTAGTGAGTGTGATGCCAAATAGTGTCCTCAATCATTAAATATTTTTCAGCACCAACTGTTAGCAGTACTGGGGTTATGTTATGGGGATGAAAATGTGTATAACACCCTATCTCATCTTCATGAAATTTAAGTGAGGGTCAGTGATCTATGGAATGAAGCATAAGGAAGAGGAATCCCAAAGACCAGGGAGGCAGTAGTCCAAGAATGGCTTCCAGTGAACATGACTCAGAATTATCATCAGTTCAGTCGCTCAGTCGTGTCCGACTCTTTCATGGCTCAGCCAAATAAATACAGAGTCTTAAGACTCAAGAGTCATTTGCTGTCATTTTCCTAATTCCATCAAGATTAGTGTTCAAGGACTGAAGCTTCTTCCATCCTGGTTGGGTATCTAGGCCACACTTCGAATCTTGGAGCTCCAGCATTCTACACTTATGGTTGGGCATTGCCCAAAACAATTGAATGAACCTGCTTATTTGTACATCATATAAATAGTTTAGAACGTGGGCTGGATGTTTCTGCTTTGCTTAAAATGGCACTAGGTTTCAGCAAAGTGTTTCCCTCAGGTAGCTGAATGGGAGAAAAAAAAAAAATATATATATATATATATATATATAAATATATACATATATATTTCTTTTTTTCCACAAATGCCCATTTTGGATAATTAGCCTTTTGTGAATCACAGTGGTGTATTCTCTGCCAAATGTTCACAAATAAATTTATTAAGTTCATCTCTTCATGTGTGCTGAGGTTTTTCAAGTAGTAAAATCCATTTGTGCAGGGAATTACATGAGTTTTCTATACTGTAATAAGAAATCCACCAGGGAAGCCACCACTTAAAGTCTCCCAATGGTGACCTTTCATCTTCTGTGCTATGTAATAATGGTAGCCACATACCAAGCACCTAGAACATACTGGCACTCTGTGAGGTTGCAAGGTACCCTACATATATTATCTCAGTTATAGCTGCTTTAAAATCTCCCTGCAACCATGCAAAGAAGTTACCATTTCCCCCATTTTCTAGAAAACAAAAGTCCTGAATCCCAAAACAGTTTATCTCCTTAGGATCTCACAGCTGATAATAACTTAGCCCAGTTCTGTGACACCCCAAATCCACGCCTCTCTCACATATACCACATTACCTCTCCCCAAAGTAGATCTTCATGGGTTCGATTCTTGTGACAGATTTTAGCACGTGGGCAAGGGTTGGCCACTTTATATGTGATGACCAGACCCTGTTAACTGCCAAAGGGAAAGTCACTCAGTTGTGTCCGACTCTTTGCGACCCCATGAAGTATACAGCCCATGGAATTCTCCAGGCCAGAATTCCTGGAGTGGGTAGCCTTTCCCTTCTCCAGGGGATCTTCCAATCCAGGAGTTGAACCCAGGTCTCCCACATTGCAGGTAGATTCTTTACCAGCTGAGCCACCAGGGAAGCCCAAGAATACTGCATTGGGTAGCCTATCCCTTCTCCAGTGGATCTTCTCTACCCAGGAATCAAACCTGGGTCTCCTGCCTTGCAGGTGGAGTCTTTACCAACTGAGCTATCAGGGAAGCCCCCGTTAGCCACCCCAAGCAGCCCTCAAAACTTAAGTACAAACTGATTTATTCTCAAAACAAACTCAGTCCTTGAAACAAGTGTTTCTCAGTCTGGCTATGAGTTAGAATCACTGGATATCACAAACATACTGATGCATGGGCTTCACCTTAGAACAGCAGATTACTTCTGAGACTCTTGGAGGTTGGGCTTAGGAATCAGTAAATCTGAAGCTCTCCAGGTGATCTGATGGGCATCCAGGGTTGAGAACAGTGGGAGGAAGCAAACAGCTTCAGGTTGGATGAAGGGCAATACAACTAGATGGTTTATCTTTCCTCTGTGTATTTCACGTGTTTCTCAGAGGATCTAAAAATGCAGGTTCGGTTGTTTGGTTCAGGCAGTGTCAACTGGGCTTTTTCTGACTAGCTTCTCCAACAGCAGGCTTCCTATCTCCTGTGCTCCTGGCTCTGTGAGTTTCAGATATGGAAATAGTAGTTAATATTCTCATTTTCTTGAGGAAAAGTCCTTGGAGAGCCAGAGTCTTTTCTGACATAGACGTAGAGTTTAATTATTCTAATTTTAATATAAACTACACTTTGAAGAGTTTAGGAATAGACCCTCACCTTAGACAACACTACATCTAATGTGCATGGCTTAAGAGTAATTTTCCGGTTGGATTCATGCTGTAAGAGTGAATTTTTACAAAAAAAAAAAAGGACATCTGTGAGCCTGCCTTCATATACTGCTTTCATGTCTTGAGGAGACAAAGGAATTACTCTAACCAGGGGAGTATGCTGTTACTGAATTTTCCTGACAAGCGCAAACCTTCCAGATAATTCCCGAAATGTAGGATCTTCCTCTGAGGAAAAGGGTGGAAGCTGATGCTGGGTGAGCACCGACTTTGTGTCTGTGCTGTGTTGGCTGTCTCTCATGTGCTGGTTTCTTGCCATTCTCACTCTGGCCTCTGCATTACTGTCTCTGTGTTTTTATAATGAAATTATACATCCCAGTCATATGGGGGCAGAGACAGAACTGAATCTGACCCTCCTTCCAAGGATGGGGAAGGGTGACCACAAATGAGAGAATGGACGTAAGGACACTGAAATGTGCAGAAGACAGGCTACCAGGCTCCTTAAACAGCAAAGGCCTGGGTTCACAAAAAGTTGTTCTATTTCACTTTCATTTGCAAAACTGTCTACTGGGAAGCCTAAGTATTGAATGAGGACCAAATCTCCTGCTCTGGTGAAAAAATGAACATCTTCCACCTTCTCCTTAAGGAAAAGACCAGCTATGAAAACCAATTCAGCCACACCGCCAGTTATAAAAGGTGTGTTTCTGCCTCTGGAATTGGGATGAACCTATCTAATTCTGCGCTCCATGGAGCTGATGCTAGCAGTGAGAGGAGGCTTTTGGCTGATTGTGTGTGTTCCCATGAGCTCATCTTCAAAACGCGGTTAATTCATACCAGGCAAGTCAGCGTGGTTGCCTCGATCAGAATCCGGCGGGAGTCAGGTTTGGAATGCAGATGCTCTGACAAGATGTCCTGAAAGGAAGCTAGAAAGAGTCCAGAGGGAAGACAAATCCAGAGCCAAGACTGATATCAGGCTGATTCTCTGGGAAGGACGGGAGGAGTGAGCAGCCCCTTTCCACCAGCCTGAGAGCACGGGTGGCGGTGCCCGGCCAGAGTCCTTTAGGAGCTCCGTTCACTCTGGGTTTAGTCTCCCCTTACCCACCAGCAGTTCCCTCAGATTCAGTCACTGTCACTATAATGATAATGCTGCTGCTGCTGCTAAATCACTTCAGTCGTGTCCGACTGTGTGTGACCCCATAGACGGCAGCCCACCAGGCTCCCCTGTCCCTGGGATTCTCCAGGCAAGAACACTGGAGTGGGTTGCCATTTCCTTCTCCAATTCATGAAAGTGAAAAGTGAATAATGATGATAAAAGTTGCCCTTCACTGAAGGCTGCCTTTTGTGCCGGACACCGTGATAATCCTTCACATGCCACATCTCGCTGAGTCCTTCCAAGGAGCCCTGTTCGGTGCATAATGTTGTTATTCATAGGGAAAAAGGGAGGCTTCCAGAGGGGAAGTGTTTGCCCCAAATCAAATAGCTGGGGGAGATAAAGGAGGCTTCAAAACCAGGTCTCTCTAACGTCAAGGCTCCCACTGTTACTCTCATCCCTTAGACCCCAGGAACATACTCTTTGGTCTTTCTCTTTGCCTTTCCAAGTTTTCAATGTGTTTAGAAAAGATTGCTGACTCTGAATGTTGGCTCTTCTTAATGTGGACTTCCTCACAGTTCTCAAGTGATAGCATCAAAGTTGTTTTTCCCAACAAAAAGAGCCTTTTTATTTTTTCATTTCTCAGAACTTTGTCTTCATGGTAGACCCAACAGGAAGAAAAACCTATGCCAGTAGGAGAGAAAAAAAAAAGCACAATTTCGAAGACCTCAAGTAACTTTAAATGCTGCAAAAAGGATTCCTTCCCAACCAGGCAGTTTGTTGTGATCAGACTATAGCAAAAGCCCCAGCCAGCTGTTTACAGTTTACAGAACACTTGCAATGTCTAAAATATTATTGGTGTTGTTTGCTTCGTGAAGATGAGGAAGGGGAAGATTGGTGAGACTAAAACAGTAGTTTGCAAACTCCTGCACCATGGAATTTTCTGAAGAGCTTTAGAAACTCCTGAGGCCTCAACCTGACACCCAGCCCCAGTAGATTCTGCTTTTGTGGGTCTGGGGTACCCAGGACTTTTTCAAATTAATTTTTATTGGAGTATAGTTTCTTTACAATTTTGTATTAGTCTACTGTACAGCAAAATGAATCAGCCATACCTATATATGTGTCCCCTCGCTTTTGGATTTCCTTCCCATTCAGGTCACCAGTGTATTAAGTAGAGTTCCCATTGCTATACACTATGTTCTCATTCAGTCCAGTTCAGTTGCTCAGTCATGTTTGACTCTTTACAACCCTGTGGACTGCAGCACACCAGGCTTCCTTGTCTATCACCAACTCCTAGAACTTGCTCAAACTCATATCCATCAGGTCGGTGATGCCATCCAACCATCTCATCCTCTGTCATCCCCTTCTCCTCCCACCTTCAATCTTTCCCAGCATAGGGGTCTTTTCCAATTAGTCAGTTCTTCGCATCAGGTGGCCACAGTATTGGAGTTTCAGCTTCAGCATCAGTCCTTTCAATGAACACTCAGGACTGATTTCCTTTAGGATTGACTGGTTTGATTTCCTTGCAGTCTAAGGGACTCTCAGGAGTCTTCTCCAGCATCACAGTTCAAAAGCATCAATTCTTCAGTGCTCAGCTTTCTCTATAGTCCAGCTCTCACATCCATACATGACCACTGGAAAAACCACAGCCTTGACTAGACGGACCTTGGTCTCCCTGGTGGCTCAGCAGTAAAGAATCTGCCAGTCTATGCAGGAGACATGGATTCAATCCTTGGGTCAGGAAGCCCCCTTGGAGGAGGAAATGGCAACCCACTCCAGTATTCTTGCCATGGAAAGAGGGGCCTGGTGGCCTATAGTCCATGGGGGTTGCAGAAGAGTCAGACACAACTGACTGAACAGCAACAAATCAATCGTATGTATGTCTCAATCCCAATCTCCCAGTTCCTCCCTTCCCTTCTTTCCCTTTAAGACACATACATTTATCTCTACATCTCTATCTCTGTTTCTGTTTTGCAAATAAGATGATCTACACCATTTTTCTAGATGCCACATATATGTGTTAATACGTGATGTTTGTTTTCCTCTTTCCGACTTACTCTACTCTGCATGGCACTCTCTAGGTCCATCCACATCTCCACAAATGACGCAATTTCATTTCTTTTTATGGCTGAGTAATATTCCATTGTATATATGTACCACATATTCTTTATTCATTCCTCTGTTGATGTACATTTAGGTTGCTTCCATATATACTCAAGATTTTTAAAAGCTCCCCAGGTGGTTGTCATATGCAGTGAGGGGTGAGAGCCACCAAGTTAAAATTTTCATTCAAGACTGTGGGGTTCCCCTAACTTGAAAGCTTGTCTCCTGTGCTCATACTTCTGGAATAGCTGTTAGCCTCCCAACCCTGCATAGCTGAGGGAAGAGACAAAAACAACTACTATTTAAGAGATTGTTAGCCATGACCTTTATGCAATTCCTTCCCGAGCCATTACCACACAAAATGTATTAATGGGGTGTGATTTGCTTTGCTTTGGGGGAAATATGATTATGGTTACTAATAAGGGTGCTCAGGAATCCTATGTATCACAGATACATACTCGGGTATATTTTAATTTATTATGGTAGTCATTAAAACTCACCCTGAACTTAGGTCTCAGGTTATTTTGAATATTGGAGGTCTGAGTTCAGACCACTTGGCTGTGAACGCAGAATCAAGACTTCTAACCTGTGTGTGTAAACTTTTTCTTTAACTCTTTACACCTCAGTTTTCTCACTCAAAAAGGAGGTGATAATAGTGCCTCCCTGTTGGATTGTAGTGAAGATTAAAGGCTGGTTCATATTAAATTCTTTGCATCATGCCTAGTATATGATATATGTCAGATATATAATTTTATCATTGGAGATCCTGAAATAAAAATCACAGACTCAGTTCTTACATCATTCCATCCTCCACAGAATGAATTTTAACATGTCAATCCCTTGCAATTCAAAACTCATGGATGATTTTTGTGCATTTTTATAAGGACTTTGGATCAAATTTCAGATAGATACCAATAGACATGGATTTCAGAAAAGGAATGTGTTGCAATGGGATTTTGTTCTCCATGTAAAACAGCATTTAAGAGGCAACAAAAGATTATTTTTTACCTTGTTAGTTTTAGTGTATGTGGTATGTGTAAATGAAGAGAAAATGTGTCCAGGTATTTTCAAGATCATGTAATGGCATCATCTTTGAAAGAGAAGAAAACACATGCTCAACACTTCTGTTTTCTTTTTTTAAAAAAAGGTACCAATATTCGAATTTTTCAGAAGCTTAAAGTGAACCAAGTTGCTGCCTTTGGAGGCAGTGCTCTGCAGCAAAGTTTCAGAAATTCTCCAAGTTGCTGCTGCTGCCGCCAGTGCAGTGGTTCCAAAAGATGACACTGCAGTTGTGGGGGACCAAAAAGACAGAGTTGAGTTCCAATACAGATTTTGATTTAACCACAGAAATTAGGCTGCCCCTGGATTAGATGAGTACTAACCACCATTCTTTCTGCCTGCTCTCTGTGCAGACAACAGGGTGTACTGAATTAATATAATACATGGTATGATATGATATAGCAACAGGAATGATGAATTAACAACCCAGTCTTTGTAAAAGAGTGGCATGCTCCTGATAAAGGGGGCTCCTTAGCCTAATGAAATTGAGAAAACCACATGCCACTGAGTGTTCTTAGGGATTCACAACCCATGTCACTCACCTTCAGTTAGGTCTCGGGGAAGTCCTGCCATGATCATACTAGTTTAAACCAGTTACATTTGATTGAGGAATCCCTTACTCCCCCAGCAATGCTGACCACATTTACAACTTGACTGAAGGGTATTTGGAGAATCAGTATACACAGTCAAACAAGAAACTCAAAAAGCTTCATTCATATTTCAACATCTGAATCCAACCAACAGCTATATTAATTCAATATGTGAATAAATCTCTATCTATTTTCTGAAGAATTCTCTGCATTAGTTTCCTACGGTGGACGTGCGGGGGGAAGACAGCTACTGAGCCAAGTGGTCTTAGAGACAGACAGAATAAAAGGTTGATGCTGGCAGGGGAAAGGGTGAAAGTCATGGACACTTTGGGAGGAATGAAAAAGAATGAATGAGAATGAAAACACCTTTGCATTTATGAAAAAATAAGATTTAAACAAATGAGGACTAAAACTCCTAAAAGAGCATCACTTCTATGAAAAACAAACATCGTGTGTTAATTGTCAAATAAAGGATGATGTGTCAGTTTTTGTCTGGAACTTTTCTTTTCCTAAGCACACTTGAAAGTATTCAGTAATATAGAGAATAACTTTCCCAAGTTCACTGCAGAAATTTGCCTTTGTCAAATCTGCATTAGCTAATGAGGTAATTTTCTCCAAGTAAATTGCTCTAGGAGACGCCGGCAGACTTTGTGTCCCCAAGAGGGAAAAGGTCCCAATTGCTGATAATCAAGCATATGAAGGGAAGAGGGTTCTGTTCCCAGTTTGGTTCTTCTCTGCCTGAGTGGGGAGGGTTTTGGGGTGGGTGAGTGGAGGAAGATTGTAACACTACTGCTTGGGTTCAACTGTGGGAGGCATCCGGTCATTGAAAGGGAAAGGACCGACCCCCCCTTCCAGAAATAGCTCAGGAATAGCCAAAAGATGAGGAGTCCTTAAGTGGCCACAGCATCATCCCCGAACAAAGGTCCTCATTAAAATCAAGGAAGGTCCTGCGCTCCTCCAGGTGCTGCTGTTTTGCCCTGTCATCAAATCGCATTCCCCTGTAGAGGGGGAAGGCAATCAGTGTGTACAAACAGCACTTATGAATTCTTCTTTTTTCCCACATTTTGAGTGAGGGTGACAGCAGGCATGAGTATTTCCAGTCTCTGTGGGGAGCCGATCTCTATCAGCGGGTCCGACTATTTGCAGCAGCTCCAGTGGCAAGGAGAGTTTCTGTTCTGACAATCAGAATTCTAGCAAACGGTAAATGTTTCTTCATGCTGAGAAGTGGGAAATTCAATAATACTTTGGCTGGGTTCATGCTGAGTAGTGAAAATAGAATGAATATGGAGAGGGGTTGTGACTTAAAGAGCAGTATATCAGCTAGCCCAGACATGTGGGACAATCAGCTTTTAATTCAAGGCCCTCACCTGTTTCTCTTCCATTCTCCAGGGTAACAGGACTCTTTGTATATTTGTTCATAGAGGGTTTTATGCTGCGATCTCTTGTTTACCCCAAGAAACAGAATGAAACTTTCAGAGATCTTTTTAAAATCATCTATTCTGTATGTACATTATTATGACATTACAGGACCGTTTGCCAAAGATCTTAACTATGTGTTAGTCGAAATTCTAAAGGCAAAGTTGGTGTGGGTAGTATGCAGCTTGCAGTAATATCATCACTTATTATGACTAAACAAGTCACAGGTTTCAGAGGGGGGTCCCTGGAATGAAAGCCCCACGAGGGCAGAGGTTTCTGCCTTTTTTGTTCAGGACACACAGAAAGTGCTCTAGGAAGTTGATGAATGAATATTAATCTCTAGGCTATGAAAAGTATACTCAGCAATGAGTGCTCTGAAAGGTCTAGGACTAAAGCTCAGAGTAAACTCAGTTTTCCTGACTTTCTGTTATGTATGATTTTATTCAAGAGCTCTGATACTTGATTCTGTTGAAGAGATTTTTAATAGTATGTTTCTTTTAAAAAGTAGTATGTTTCTTTTAAAAAATTTTTAGTAATGTGATCACTGAAACTTGATCATCATAGAAAAAATAGAAAATGTATATAACCAAAAAGAAATAAAATTGCAACGTTTATACTACTCTGAGATAACCACTGTTATGGTTTAAATGTACGTTCTCCCAGATTTTCCTATGCACACATTTATATGTTTTTATAATGTAAGATTAGATGTATATATGCTTTTTTTCATTCAACAGTACTACATCCTAATAGATATGTCCTGTATATATATCATTGTTATTTTAATTTGCAATTCCTGAATGACAAAAATTGTTGAGCATCTTTACCCATGCTTTTTGGCTGTGTGTATATCTTCTTTGGCAAGGAGTCTGTTCAGATTTTTGCTGGTATTTATTTACTGTTAAAAATATGTATTATTTTTGGCTGTGCCAGTTTTGTCGCTGTGTGGGCTTTTCTCTAGCTGTGCAAAGCAGGGGCTACTCTCTTGTGGTGTGTGAGCTTCGCATTGCGCTCACTTCTCTTGCTGTGGAGCATGGACTGTAGGGCACTTGGACTTCAGTAGTTGCGGCTCCCAGGTTCTAGAGCACGGGCTCAATAGTTGTGGAGTACGGGCTTTGTTGCTCTGCGACACGTGGCATCTTCCTGGACCAGTCATCGAACCCATGTCTTCTGCATAAGCAGGCGTATTCTTTACCACTGAGCCACCAGGGAAGCCCTTATTTTTAAAGTGGGTTTTTTGTTTCCTTTTGTTGAGTTTCAGAAGTTCTTTCTATATTCTGGTTACTAGACCTTTATACATGGACTTTGTGAATATTTTCTCAGTGGTGATGTGCTTCTTATTAGCACTCCAGGATTACATGCTGCTTTGCAACCACAGAAGCTTACGTACAGTGGTAAGTGCTGATTAACAACATGGCTGTGCTCACCTGTGTTTACTGTACTCTTTCCCAAAGTGACACCATTGCTCGCTCTTACTTCCTTAAATTCATCCATTCATTGTCACAGAATCTTTGTATTCTAGCGTCATCACTGTCTGTCTCTAGGAAATTGTCTTTATTTATTTTAATTGAATGGCCAAGGTAAGAATGTGCTTATTCATCTATTTGCAATAAGGTTTCTAGTGAGAGTTCAACCCTGTTTGTTCCCTGCTTTTAAAGAAAACAAACGCGTTTAGGGGCCAGGAAGTTGCCCACAGGGTTCAGGCACACTGTTTCATTGGTGAGGCTAACCATTGTCTGTCTTCCTTTGCATGGCTCCAGTCATCAAGCCTCCTCTGCGTCACTTTAAACGCCCTGCTTATGCATCTAGCTCCTATGCACCTTCGGTCCCAAAGAAAACTGATGAGCATCCTGCAAGGTACAAGATGCTGGATCAGAGGATCAAAATGAAAAAGATTCAGAACATCTCTCATAACTGGAACAGAAAATAGGTCAAGGGGAAGAGGGAGTGAAGGAGAGGCCTGCTCAGCTCCCTCTGCCCACTCACCAGCCACAACAGTTATGCCTCCAGGAACTTTGGAGGCCTTTGAGGCTGGCACTAGAGTTGTTGACTCCACCAAGGCATGGTGAAAACTGTATGTGAGTTTCCCCTTTGCTATTCTATTATAGATCCATCAGTCACAGGGTTTGGGCAGCCTCTAGCAGCAAATTCAGTAAGAGTTGTCTCCTGTGGCTTTTATCGGTATAGATCTTTCAAAGTCTAAATTGGACCAAAGTTAAAAGGATGCAACCTGTTCAGAAAAAATGAGATTCCTCCCACTGACACTTTTTTCATCCCTGGAAATTAATTTGCCTCAATGAAAATATCAGTTTAATAATAATTATTGGTTTTAAGAAATGCACTGTTTAAAACATCATTTCTGATTTTCAATACAAATATTTAAAATTCATCAAAAAACAGAATTTTCAAAGTAAATGCGTTCCAACCAAAAGTTGTACTTCTGAATGAAGCAATCTTAAAGGGAAAGGAGGACTGATGAGTTGTTTTCATAGGTTCTTCTGAACTTAGGCTTCACAAAGCAGGTCCAAGTGAAAAAAAAAGACCCTTGTCTTCATTCTTTCTTTTTTTGCTGCACGGGTTGTAGGGTCTTAGTTCCCTGACTGGGGATTGAACCCAGATCCTTGGTAGTGAAAGTGTGGAGTCCTAATTCCCTGGCCTGCCAGGGAATTCCCAAGTATTTATTTTGTTTCTCATTGTAAGCCTTATGCCCGATTGCCTCAGTGTCGGGACTGGAGAGTTGGGAGGAGATGCACTGTGGCTCTGCCCTCCTCCAGTCCTTCATCTTCACTCACAGTTGACGATGCCAGGAGTCAATGGGACGCCCATGCTTTAGAGTCTCCTGCTTTAACATTGACCAGGAGATGTCCGTTTAGTCTCATGGTCCTCCTGCAGGAGAATATAAAAGGCTGAAACTAATTTGAATTCCTTATTTCCTGATTTTTCTCCATAAGGTTAGAAATATCTTTAAGTAAAATTTCTGGTCATCTTCCCAATAGACCACATATCTAAGTCTCTTTGGGAGCCCAATTGATCTCACAGCTGTGGGCAGCATAGAAGTCTGTAACTTACCTTTCTGCACGGTGGCATTTTTTAGCCCTTCAGTAAGTTTCCCTAGAGTTTTTACTTTGGGACTAAATTCACAGAAATGGTAAGGAGGGTTTCAAGATCAGAAATAGCTTTTGATCCCTTCGAAAATAGTCTGGTGCAGTGGAAAACTTCAGATTTGTCGTCAGGCAGGTCTGACCTCCAGGCCTGTCCTGAATATAGCTAATTGCAGGCCCCGTCTATATGGTATAACCTTGAAAAGCCTCTGTTTGCTTACTTAGAAAGTGGGCTTCACAACTCCCACTCTTTCCTTTTGTGATGAAGATTAGGGATTACTGGGTTCAGATTGCTATTGCTGAGCCTGGAGAGTCATAAGTGCACAGCAGAGGTTGCTATGAGCATCTCAGAGCCAGGAAAACTCTCTGGGATGCCTCTCAAAGGGAGGCCTGTGCCCTGAGCCACAGCCTTTGGAATCTGATTGTCAAGGGCTTGTCGTTTTCTCCTCTCTTTCTCCACGTTTATTTCTGATAAACCACAGCTTTGCAAGTTGAGTTAGCACCAGAGTTTAGTGCCCATCATGCTATTGAGCAATTTATTTACAATGTGCTTTATGATATTTCGGGGAAATTTAATTAGTATACAGAAAGGAAAATCACTGTAACTTCCTTAAGGAAGCAATTGTAATTCTTAGCTCCTTGCTTGGTGCCTGAGCAAAAGGACACTTCCTTAGGCTGGTAGAGTCTCATCCACCTGAATTAGGTTAACTCAATAGATAATTCCTACCTGTATTGTTGTTGTTTAGTTGCTAAGTCATGTCTGACTCTTTTGTGACCTCATGGACTGTAGCCTATCAGGCTCCTCTGTCTGTGGGATTTTCTAGGCAAGAATACTGGGGTGGGTTGCCATTTCCTTCTTCAGGGGATCTTCCCAACCCAGGGATGGAACCAGCATCTCCTGCATTGGCAGGTGGATTCTTTATCGCTGAGCCACCTGGGAAGCCCACTTGTTTGTATACAGATACGTTAGTGCTTGCTGCTCAGAGCCATTCGGACACACAGTGAAAGTGAGCATGAGGCTGTGGCCTCCAGTGGATCAACCCGCACATGATGGTCCTCGCCTGTCTGTTAATACCTCCAGCGGTAGTACTGAAACTGTGGCTGTGCTTTCTTGGCTGTGCTTCTTGGCACTGGAAGTCATGATCCTGGGGAAGAAAGTTGGCTCCTTCTGTATTCTTTAATCCCAAGCTGTCACTTTTCAGCCTTTGTTTATCTTTTATTTGAGCACATGTACAGATATTGAAATTCTGCATTGCTTATGAAATGCCTACCATGTTTTTTGCATGATGGATTGTATAGATATGCCAGATTATATTCTTTTAGCAAATAAAGAGATACTTTTAAAGAACTTTCTTGTGAGTCATCTTTTTCTTCTGCAGATTTTGGGATTCATTTGAAAAGAGCTAGATTTCCCTTATGCTTGGCACTATTCAGTCCTGAATATCTTGTCAAAATGAATAGTCTAACTTACCCTTTCATTTTGCTTCCTGATGGTATAGGTGATAGTTTGGAAAAAAAAAAAAAGAACTCTCCTTCTCCCTACACTGGAAAGCCAATAAATCACTGAGAATATGAGTAAGAATAGCAGCTAGTCCGTAGGTAACCATCTGTGTTATCTAGCAACTCAATTTATATCATCAGACTAAACTCTCTGGCTTGTCATTAAGAACTGAGACTCTGGGTTAAAAAAAATCTGTAATTAAATCTCAGTCCTGTCTTTTGTTTGCTCTGTAATCTTTACCATGTTTTATATTCTTGCTGAACTTGTTTCCTTAGCTATAAAACGGGAATGATAGTATCTGCCTCAGCATAACATAAGGCTGAGTATATAGTAAGGACTCAATAAATATCAGCTATTATTTCTAGGAGAAAGAGTGCGATGCAGTAAAAGAAGTAAGGTTTTTGAGTTTAAGATTAATGTCCCTTTCAGTTCTATGACCAAATAGGTTGTTAACATTCTTCCATTTCAGTGAAGTTAATCATTTAACTCTGTGTTACCCACCAAGTTATTCCCGTAGGCATCAGCTGCTGCCTCACACTGCACTTGATTCTTTGGCACGTGTTTCCGCATTCAGCTGGAAAGCCCACATCCCCGCCCTCGGCACTGGCCTCCCCTGTGTGTTCCTGCACCCTGGAGTTCAAGGGCCTCCGTCTCTTATCTATTATGGCCGCCTCTACTCCCATGCCCCGCCTCCTCTGAAGCCCTGACCAGTCTCCCTGCATTTTACTTCCTACTCTCACTGCTCTCCATTCTGCTCCTACTCACCCCACTTCACTTCCCCCATTCACTGCCTTTATTCTTCCCAAGTTCTACCCACGAAAGTCCGCTGTATAGAACAGACTTTACTGGGAGGTTGAAGATGATGACACAGAAGAAGCAACTAATTAACAATGTAACACCAGCACCAGCATCAGCTGGTCTCCCTTTGTGGAGGGTTTCTCACTGGCCACGTGTTCCTTAGACAGGGACTCACCTCTATCTTCCCAGGTTTTTCCTTCTACCAAAACCTTGGGTGCTGTCACTTCAGTGTCCGACTCTTTGTGACCCCATGGACTGTAGCCCACCAGGCTCCTCTGTCCATGGAATTCTCCAAGCAAGAATACTGGAATGGGTTGCCTTTTCCTACTCCAGGGGATCTTCCAGTGGACCCAGGGATCGAACCTGTGTCTCTCCTGCATTAACAGATGGGTTCTTTACCACTGGCACCACCTGGGAAGCCATCAAGACTGTAATCCCCTCTTGAACTTCAAATTCCTGTGAATATACAGAGCTATCCCTCTTATTTCCTACACCACACAAGTTCTAGACATTTTTAAAGCTTATGAACCCACTCTGCCAAACAAAGGACATGTGCTCCTGAAAACACAAATTAACGGACCAAAGCTCTGAAATGACATTCTTTTCTCTTTAATAAAACCCAATTTTAACAACAACAACAATCCAATTCTTAGGCAGGACCAGTTCATGTAAGAAAAGAATAATAAATATGTGTCTCAATTTTCTAAGCCCTGCCCCTGCCCCCACCGAGCCCTAGGAGTTCTGTTTTGTTTTGTTTTTTTCTCTCCCCAGTCTGGCTATAATACCAACTTTATATGGCTAGGGGAACGACTGCCACTAACAGGTGCTCAGAGAATACTAATTTTCTTCTCTTTCTACCTTCCAGTACCTCTTCCTACCACAAGCTGGTTAAACCTTGCCCCTGCACATCCACAGAGCTTTTGAAATAGGGCCAGCATCTAACATTCTCATTGTTACAATTATTAATCCCCTAGTCCTCCAATCCCCCAAGGCCCCATAGGACAGAGGAAAAGGGTAAAGATGGTTGATGACCATCACTTCATAAGTCTAGGATTTCTCTCCAAATTCATTCCTAAAACATGGAAATTCACTTATTCGTTGGCAAGATTTGATTTGTTACAATTATTAATCCCCTAGTCCTCCAATCCCCCAAGGCCCCATAGGACAGAGGAAAAGGGTAAAGATGGTTGATGACCATCACTTCATAAGTCTAGGATTTCTCTCCAAATTCATTCCTAAAACATGGAAATTCAGTTATTCGTTGGCAAGATTTGAATTTGTTTTCCCGCTGGCAGCCAACTTCATTTGGTCAATTATATTCTCTGTATCCACTTCCTGTTTAAAAAAAAAAAAAATCCTATTGGGCCAACATCTTGATTTATTGAGAATCTGTTAAATTAGGTTAAAAGTGAAAATGCTTTTGGGATGGCAGTTGGGGATGAATGACTTGGCTCTAGGCTTGGTCTCAGGCATAGCCCAAGGGTGCCCTCAGCAAAGCCAGGTGAGGCAAGAGAAGAACCTGCAGTATCATAGATACTGCAAAGTATGCCTTTGCTGATGGTAAGATCTGTTTTTAAGACTAATTTCGGAGATTTGTGAGCAATCATTATACTTTTGTTTTATTCAAAAAACATGAAACACTGCTTTTTGGAAATAACAAGTGACAATAACTGTGGCATACTATAAGCACTTGGGTAATTTCAGTATTCAACTTGGACTCTCTGCGAATGTTCCATGGAGTGTTTTGTTTTGAACACCTGGGTGAGAGGGTCAGCAGACCTGTGCGTATAGAAGCACCTTGCCTGGCAAGCAGCCATCATGGAAACAATCCATCTATGATTGTTGCTCTTTTAGCAGCATCTCTTATGGGTCATCTGGTAGAAGAGGATTCTAAACTTTGAGACACAAGGGCAAAAGGATACTAATTAATGGAACAGCAGAGACCGATACGCACTGCTGAAAACCGAAACTGTAGAGCCCTGCTCTGGTTCCATAACTCTTGTGCCATGTTCAATCGTGTCCGACTCTGTGACGCCGTGGACTGTAGCCCAGCAGGCTCTGTTCATGGCATTCTCCAGGCAAGAACACCAGAATGGGCTGCCATTTCCTTCTCTAGGACCATAGCGCTCACTCATCAGTTAATGCTTTTTCAGAACCCACTTGGTCCCAAGCACTGTAATAACCACCATATGTTTAACTCTTCTAAGAAACCTGGGTGGGAAGACTAATTGTCCTTATTGCTGATCAATACATTGAGATGTAGGTTACAGTTTTGCACAAAGTTTGCAGAGTTCCTTGCCTGCTTTTCAACCAGACTCAGCCCAAACAGGTCAAATAAATGCCAAAAGTGTTTGAATTCAAGGATTCTAAGCCATAAGGGCTTGCAGATAACATCGGGTGTTTCTGTTTAATGAATACATTTGTGGGGAATATGTTAAAGGTGCCTTTTCCAGACAAGCAGGCTCCTCAGGAAGTGACAGCTATCGCCTTCAGCACTATTTTGTTCCTCCCATCTCCCCCCAGAGCAGTTTCCTGACTGAACAAGGCCCATTCTCATTTATATTCACGTCACTCTGTTTTTGTGGAATTCCTTCTACATCTAGTCTCCCTGTGGAAATCTTAGTTATTCTTCATGACCCAGAAGAAAATTTCACCTCTGGGACATATGCTCTGATCTCTTTGACTAAAGCTATCTTTACCCTGGTTAACCCTCAGAATGCTTTATTTTTATTTCTTTGTGAAACTTTAGTGATTCTGCTTCAAGTTACATAGATTTTAATTCTTCCTTCCTGTATTATCTTCTCTGGGAGAGCAGGAACCATCTCATTTTTTTTTTTTCATATTTGTGTACTGTAAAGCAACCAACACAATGTTTAATATAAAACAGATGTTCAAAAATGTATTGACTGGAGATGGCATGAAACCAGAGCAAGATGGAGATAGAAAATGTATAAACAGGTAACACATATATTGCCAGGCCTTGTCTCTTCACTTATGGCAGACATCACTAAGCAATTAGTGTAACTTTTCTTATCAAGTCCAGATATGGTCTCAAAATCCTTCCCAGCTCAAAGCTCCATGTAATTGGTTCTATTCCATTGGAGTTTTCAACTGTTAAAATCAATGCATCATTCCCAGATGAAGATCAAGTCAAGTTTTTCCTTCACCCTAAGGCTCTGATGATTCAGCATCTCTTTATGTGTCAAAATCTCAGTTGATTCAGAAAAACAAATATATATATTTGAAGATTAATGTGTCATTAGGGTGCTTCCAAGGCCAAATTTGCCTGTTACTCCAGGTGTTTCTTGACTTCCTACTTTTGCATTCAAGTCCCCTATAATGAAAAGGTCATCTTTTGGGGATGTTAGTTCTAGAAGGTCTTGTAGGTCTTCATTGAACCATTCAACTTCAGCTTCTTCAGCTTAACTAGTTGGGGCACAGACATGGATTACTGTGATACTGAATGGTTTACCTTGGAAATGAACAGAGATCATTCTGTTGTTTTTGAGATTGCAGGCAAGTACTGCATTTCGGATTCTTTTGTTGATTATGATGGCTACTTCATTTCTTCTAAGGGATTTTTGCCCACGATAGTAGATATAATAGTCATCAGAGTTAAATTCACCCATTCCAGTCCATTTTAGTTCGCTGATTCCTAGAATGTTGACTTTCACTCTTGCCATCTCCTATTTGACCACTTCCAATTTGCCTTGATTCGTGGACCCAACATTCCAGGTTCCTATGCAATATTGCTCTTTACAGCATTGGACCTTGCTTCTGTCACCAGTCACATCCACAACTGGGTATTTTTTTTTTTTTTTTTGCTTTGGCTCCATACCTTCTTTCTTTCTGGAGTTATTTCTCCACTGATCTCCAGTAGCATATTGGGCACCTACCGACCTGAGAAATTCATATTTGTGTACTGTAAAGCAACCAATTTTTGCCTTTCCATACTGTTCATGGGGTTCTCAAGGCAAGAATACTGAAGTGGTTTGCCATTCCCTTCTCCAGTGGACTACATTTTGTCAGAACTCTCCACCATGACCCATCCATCTTGGGTGGCCCTACAGGGCATGGCTCATAATTTCATTGAGTTAGACAAGGCTGTGGTCCATGTGATTAGATTGGTTAGTTTTCTGTGATTGTTGTTTTCAGTCTGTTTGCCCTCTGATGGAGAAGGGAGAGGCTTACAGAAGCTTCCTGTTGGGAGAGACTGACTGAGGGGGAAACTGGGTCTTGTTCCGATGGGCAGGGCCATGCACAGTAAATCTTTAATCCAATTTTCTGTTGATGGGTGGGGCTGTGTTCCCTCCCTGCTATTTATTTACCTGGGGCCAAACTTTTAGAGGTAGGCGTGAGGTGCTGCAGCACATGGGGTCTCAAAGAGTCAGACATGACTGAACGACTTAACTGAATTAAACTTTTAGAAAAAGCAGAGGAACCAGAGATCAAATTGCTAACATCCACTGGATCATCGAAAAAGCAAGAGAGTTCCAGAAAAACATCTACTTCTGCTTTATTGACTATGTCAAAGCCTTTGACTGTGTGGATCACAACAAACTGTGGAAAATTCTGAAAGAGATGGGAATACCAGACCACCTGACCTGCCTCTTGAGAAATCTGTATGTAGGTCAGGAAGCAACAGCTAGGACTGGACATGGAACAACAGGCTGGTTCCAAATTGGGAAAGGAGTACGTCAAGGCTGTATATTGTCACCCTACTTATTTAATTTATATCCAGAGTACATTATGAGAAACGCTGGGCTAGAAGAAGCACAAGCTGGGATTGATATTGCTAGGAGAAATATCAATAACCTCAGATATGCAGATGACACCACCTTTATGGCAGAAAGCGAAGAAGAACTAAAGAGCCTCTTGATGAAAGTGAAAGAGGAGAGTGAAAAAGTTGATTTAAAGCTCCACATTCAGAAAACTAAGATCATGGCATCTGGTCCCATCACTTCATGGGAAATAGATGGAGAAACAATGGAAACAGTGACAGACTTTATTTTGGGAGGCTCCAAAATCATTGCAGATGGTGATTGCAGCCATGAAATTAAAAGATGCTTACTCTTTGGAAGAAAAGTTATGACCAACCTAGACAGCATATTAAAAAGCAGAGACATTACTTTGCCCACAAAGTTCCATCTAGTCAAGGCTATGGTTTTTTCAATAGTCATGTATGGATGCGATAGTTGGAATATAAAGAAAGCTGAGCGCCTAAGAATTAATGCTTTTGAACTGTGGTGTTGGAGAAGACTCTTGAGAGTCCCTTGGACTGCATGGAGATCCAACCAGTCCATCCTAAAGGAAATCAGTCCTGAGTGTTCATTGGAAGTACTGACACTGAAGCTGAAACTCCAGTATTTTGGCCACCTGATGCGAAGAGCTGACTCATTTGAAAAGACCCTGATTCTGGAAAAGATTGAATGTGGGAGGAGAATGGGATGACCGAGGATGAGATGGTTGGATGTCATCACATGTGACAAACATGAGTTTGAATAGGCTCCGGAAATTGGTGGACAGGGAGTCTGGGCGTGCTGCAGTCCATGGTGTCGCAAAGAGTCGGATACGACTGAGCGACTAACTGAACAGAACTAAGGGGGTGGCTGGTGGCTCAGTGGTAAAGAATATGCCTGCAATGCAGGAGACCTGGGTTCGAACCCTGGGTTGGGAAGATCTCCTGGAGAAGGGAATAGCAACCCATTCCAGTATCCGTGCCTGGGAAAATCCCATGGACGGAGGAGCCTGGAGGGCTACAGCCCAAAGGGTCGCAGAGTCAGACAGGACTTAGTGATTAAACAACAAGACTTTTCCTTAAAAAAAAAAATCTACTTTACTATTCATACAGTCTCTATTTTATCTTTAGATTTAAAATTCCCAGAGAAGAAAAGAATATAGCTCTAGCCCTTACAACCTCGCTCTTAAAAGTAGGTAGCGAGAAATGGAATATTGTCTACCATTGTGCTCAGATGCTTAGCCATGTCCACCTCTTTGAGACCCCAAATATTGCCTACCATATTAGTAAACAAAGGATATCCCAGTCATCAAGGATTGCAGCCACCACGGATGGTGAGCTAGTGATCTCCAAAGGAACTCAGGAAGGAAAGAACACCTGCCATCTAGCAGCCATCAGAATGCAGCCACTCTCTACAGTGAGTCCTGAGGAACACCGGACAAGAAAACATAGGAAATCATTCCCAGGTAGCTGAGGTGCATATTGTGCTGTGTTGCTCCCAACCCTTTGTGACCCTGTGGACTGTCTCGCACCAGGCTCCTCTGTCCATGGGGATTTTCCAGGCAAGAATACTGGAGTGGGTTGCCATGCTCTCCTCCAGAGGTGCAGATCAATGAATGGTTTCAGTGAGCCCAGACTCTTGCATCTTTCCATACATAGAAAAGCACTAAATTCCTTGAGTATGTGTTTTTCCTTTAATTAACAATAGTATTTTGATGTTCAGATTACCTGCCCTTTTTTGCAAAACTTCTGTATATTCTGGTTCCCTTAGTTCACCTTTTTGGAACAGACCTCTAAGGGTTTTTTGAGATGTTGCCGAGGGCTTGAAGTCCTAAAAAATCCTGCCAAATAATATATAACGATGAACTTTTAGCTTGTGAATAATTTTTAAGTTGACAGTAGTTTGCCCAAGTCATCCTGCCCCCCAAACATGGAGGTCCCATTTGATCCAGATTGGGAAAACAAAGCGTGGGTGGCTGCGCCTGGCACACTAAGTGCGGCCGAGAGAAGCTACCCCACGTCCAAGATCAGGAGCAGAAGCTGCGAGGACCCCATGCCCAAAGGGC
>SJYT01062550.1:0-35173 GCA_006410635.1 Cephalophus harveyi | reverse complement strand
GGGCTCCAAAATCACTGCAGATGGTGACTGCAGCCTTGAGATTAAAAGACGCTTACTCCTTGGAAGAAAAGTTATGACTAACCTAGGTAGCATATTCAAAAGCAGAGACATTACTTTGCTGACTAAGGTCCGTCGAGTCAAGGCTATGGTTTTTCCTGTGGTCATGTATGGATGTGAGAGTTGGACTGTGAAGAAGGCTGAGCACCGAAGAACTGATGCTTTTGAACTGTGGTGTTGGAGAAGACTCTTGAGAGTCCCTTGGACTCCAAGGAGATCCAACCAGTCCATCCTGAAGGAGATCAGCCCTGGGATTTCTTTGAAGGAATGGTGCTAAAGCTGAAACTCCAGTACTTTGGCCACCTCATGCGAAGAGTTGACTCATTGGAAAAGACTCTGATGCTGGGAGGGACTGGGGGCAGGAGAAGAAGGGGACGACAGAGGATGAGATGGCTGGATGGCATCATGGACTCAATGGACGTTAGTCTGAGTGAACTTTGGGAGTTGGTGATGGACAGGGAGGCCTGGCATGCTGTGATTCATGGTGTCGCAAAGAGTCGGACATAACTGAGCGACTGAACTGAACTGGGAAAACAAATATCAGGGTGTGATCTCATCATTTCCTCAGTACAGTTCAGTTCAGTCACTCAGTTGTGTCCATCTCTTTGCAACCCCATGAACAGCAGCATACTTGTCCTTCTCCAACTCCCAGAGGTTGCTCAAACTCATATCCATCAAGTTGGTGATGCCATCATTTCCTAAAATAGGCTAAAAATGCCTTGGGTGAGGTTTCATTAGACAACACAGCTGTGTTTTTAGTAAACAATCTCCTATCTGAAAAGAACTTGAATATTAAGAAGTCAAATGAAATGTGTGCCACCCAAAGGGCACCATGAGCGGCTCATTTTGAAACTATGTTGAATGTGTAGCACAAGGATTTAGGCACACTTTATTTGACTTGATGGAATCAATTTGTGGATCCACTCTAACTAGAGCCACTCACTTCCTGTGCTGCACTGACCCCTGGTGTCTCTTAGAGGCATAAGCTATTTGCTGAGTTCTCTTTTAAATCCTGGGCTTCCCTGGTGGCTCAGTGGGAAAGAATCCACCTGCCAAGAAGGAGATGCAGCTTTAATCCCTGGCTCTGGAAGATCCTCTGGAGAAGGGAATGGCAACCCACTCCACTATTCTTGTCTGAGAAATTCCGTGGATGAAGGAGCCTGGAGGGCTACCATCCATGGGGTTCCCAAGCAATAACAATTTTTAAATTCTAAGATTCATCCAGCTAAAGACTATCACCATTAAAGACCCAGGAGAATTCAGGGAGCAGAATGGGGAGTTAGTGTTTTACGGGGACAGAGTTCAGTTTAGGAAGGTTAAAAATTCGAGAGAGAGATGATGTTGAGAGTTGCCCAACAGTGTGAGTGTACTTAGTGCCATTGGACTGTACAGTTCCATATGCTTAAAATAGTATATTTTGTAAAAGAAATGGAATACTTCCTGCCATATCAGTAAATAAGGATGACACAGTCTACGGCGATTGCAGTCCTCTGGTGAGCCTTAAGGGGCCTCAGGAAGGAGAAGAATATCTGTTATCTAGCAGCCAGCAGACTACAGTCACCCGCTATGGTGAGCCCTGAGGAAAGGAAACTCAGGATGTGAAAACGCAGGATACCGGCCCAGAGAGCTGATCTGTATATCAAAGCAATGATTTCAGTGAGCCCGGACCTTTGCACCTCCCCATACATAGGGAAGTGCTGACTTCCTTCACTTGGGAAGGAAGTTGGGATATCTTCCCTTGGGATATCTGTTTTTCTTTAATTAACAATAACTTTTTGATGTTCAGACTACCTGCCCTTCTTGCAGAACTTCTATATAACCTGGCGCCTCCCCTTACCTCCTCAGAGCAGTTCTCTCAGGGTTACTTGAGATGTTGTCTTCCGGGCTTGAAATTCTAAAAATTTCCACCAAATAAAACACAATTCTCAACTTTCAGGTTGTGAATATTTTTAAGTTGACTTGTATTATGTGACTTTTACCACAATAAAAGAAAACTTGAAATAAAAGGGAAGGTATTTGTGGAGAAAACCACTCTCATTCTCCTAATAGTGCTGCTTCATTCTGAATGGATTGTCCCTGGTGGCTCAGATGGTAAAGAATCCACCTGCAATGCAGGAGACCCTGGTTCAATTCCTGGCTCGGGAAGATCTGCTGGAGAAAGGATAGGTTACCCATTCCAGTATTCTTTGGTTTCCCTGGTGGCTGTTGGTAAAGAATCCCCCTGCAATATGGGAGCCTTGGGTTCGATCCCTGGGTTGGGAAGATCCCTGGGAGAGGGAAAGGCTACCCACTCCTGTATTCTGGCCTGGAGAATTCCAGTTTTCCATTATTCTGGCCTAGAGGATTCCATGGGTTGGCAAAGAGTCAGAAGCAACTGAGCAACTTCCACTTTCATTTCTGAATAGGTTTACCCTGCCAGAGCATAGGACTGAGGTTCTTGAGGAGTCCTACTGTTTAAAAAATAATAATAACCCACAAACAAACTAAAAAAAAAATCTATGGAAAAACTGAAATAGAATTGGGGGACCTATTGGGAGACAAACTGCAGAAATCGTGGTAAACATAAAAAAGACAGAACTCTAATTAAAAGACAATACCCAAAAGATATTTTCCTGGCTCCAATTCTCCTAGGTGCCAACCTTTTGGTCAGTTTGCTTCAGTTCAGTTCAGTTCAGTCACTCAGTCGTGTCCGACTCTTTGTGACCCCATGAATAGCAGCATGCCAGGCTTCCCTGCCCATCACCATCTCCCGGAGTTCACTCAAACTCACATCCATCGAGTTGGTGATGCCATCCAGCCACCTCATCCTCTGTCGTCCCCTTCTCCTCCTGCCCCCAATCCCTCCCAGCATCAGAGTCTTTTCCAATGAGTCAACTCTTCACGTGAGGTGGCCAAAGTACTGGAGTTTCAGCTTTAGCATCATTCCTTCTAAAGAACACCCAGGGCTAATCTTTAGAATGGACTGGTTGGATCTCCTTGCAGTCCAAGGGACTCTCAAGAGTCTTCTCCAACACCACAGTTCAAAAGCATCAATTCTTTGGCACTCAGCTTTCTTCACAGTCCAACTCTCACATCCATACATGACCACAGGAAAAACCATAGCCTTGACTAGACAGACCTTTGTAGACAAAGTAATGTCTCTGCTTTTGAATATTTCCTTGCAGTCCAAGGGACTCTCAAGAGTCTTCTCCAACACCACAGTTCAAAAGCATCAATTCTTTGGCACTCAGCTTTCTTCACAGTCCAACTCTCACATCCATACATGACCACAGGAAAAACCATAGCCTTGACTAGACAGACCTTTGTAGACAAAGTAATGTCTCTGCTTTTGAATATGCTATCTAGGTTGGTCATAACTTTTCTTCCAAGGAGTAAGCGTCTTTTAATTTCATGGCTGCAGTCACCATCTGCAGTGATTTTGGAGCCCCCCAAAATAAAGTCTGACACTCTTTCCACTGTTTCCCCATCTATTTCCCATGAAGTGATGGGACCAGATGCCATGATCTTGCTTAGGTAATCCTAAATCAAAAAGTAAGGTGAGTTGGAAGGAACTTGTTCAGGTTTAGTAAGCACTTTACTTTCACGTGTACTTTAAAACTATTGACTTTGCACACGTGCCAGTCTGCTTGTTTCTTAGCTCTGTTCTTTTAATTTCTTGAGTTAACTTCAGAGTCTGAGATGTAAGAAGAAAGAGACCAGTGGCTGTGTTTCAGATCATCACTCATGAAACCGGCCAGGCCAGGACACAAGATCTGGGTTGCAGGAGAAGTTCCTGCCATTGAGACAGAGTGACCCATGTTTATTTTCTACATTAGTTGTGATCCCATGTGATCTTTCTCCTTCCCAAGTTTATGTAGACACTAGTATGAAGGCATTTCCTATTTTTTCCCCTAGAGTTGATCTTTTTTTTCTAATTGCTTGCCTATCTCTAGTATTTTGTCATGTCCTCAGTACCTGTTTCTCCCTATATAAGCAAATTGTATGTTTGTAAGTAAAAATGTTAATACATTAAAAGATTGTTAACCTTAAAGCATAAAAAAAGACAATTCCTATGACATTTAAAATATGGAAATAATCTATTTACAGAAGTGTTTGATTACATCAATTACCATTTAATTACAGTACTGCTAATTTCTATTTATTATCCCTAGTATGCTCATATGTTCACACAACCTCCATTTCTAAGCCCTTTCCTTTTCACCTCTTTTAGAGAAGCTGTAAAATTTAACATTCAATTACCTAGCGTTTTTACATGCAGGGCAGCCAGGTAACACAGCAAAAGACAGAATGCTTTGGTTGGCTTTGGCCGTTTTGTGCTGTGCCTGTGACGTGCTTCCTTTTGCAGGGGAATGTGGAAATGAAACCCACGTGAACATGCAGATCCAGTCTCAGACGGCTCGCTTTTAGGAGAGACAATCAAGTTAAAAGTCTGGAATCGAGTCACTTAAAGTGCTCTATGTCCACATGCCCTTGGAAAGTCCTTATGATACTCGGCTGGCGCAGCACATTTGAGGACTGCCCTACGAGACTCCACGGCTGGCGCCTGCTTGGTTATTTCTGGATGACGATGTTTTAATCCTAGGGCTTTGCCTATTTTGGTGGGGGAAGCTGATATTGACTGTTTATCAGTTGGTCTCCTTCCCTGCTGGCCACACGCTTAGACTTCCTTTCTCAGAGCCCTCTGTAATTAGGTGACTGATTTTTGACCAAAGGAATGTGAGGAAGGCGATGTATGTGGCCTCCAGCTCTGGTAGACAAATCTCCTCTTCAGTTCTCAACAATTTTTGTCATCCCCGAAAAACAATGGGTGCAAAGGAGGGAACTGAAGCCCTAGGGGTTGGTGGAACCATGAGATGGAAGCTGTATAAAAAAGCATCCCCTCTCCCCACCAACCCTTCTCCAGGGCTACCAACTTACTGGCACAGTGGCAACACGGGAATCAATCCTTAAGTGTAACAATCCACTGAAATTTGGGGCTATTTATTTTAGAAGTTAGCACACCCTGATGAACAACTTTTTCTTTCCAGTTTCTGCAAACTGTGTGATCCAAACTATACAGGCCTTACTTATATTTTACAGACTCTGAAAGTTAAAGCTTTTCAGTTGTGTCTGACTCTTTGCTAGCCCATGGACTATTCAGTACATGGAATTCTCCAGGCCAGAATACTGGCGTGAATAGCCATTTCCTTCTCCAGCGGATCTTCCCAACCTAGGGATCGAACCCAGTTCTCCTTCCTTCCAGGTGGATTCTTTGCTGTCTGAACCACCAGGGAAGCCCTTACAGATGCTGGTTGGTGATAAAATGATTATATGTGTTATCACTGTCCTTGTACTTCAGGTTTTGTATTCACATTTTGGGGTAGAGGAGAAGGACAAGCCAGTTGGCCTTTAGATGGCTGAATCTGCTTATTTTAAAAATATTTCAAGAATTATTTTTGTGGTTGTAATATTTTATTTTATTCCCCATCATTGACTGGATAATGTTTTACTTACAAAGAAAGACTTTACCAAAAGAAAGCCTATTATACACACAGCTATATTTACATATAGATATAGATATTTATATTCCTCCTGAATCTTTGTGGATGCTGGTGTAAATAACAAAAATACCTTTAATATAGTTGAAATTGCAATGAATTTTTCCTGTTAGTTTTTTCAATGTTTTCAAAAAATCCAACTTACTCATATGAAGGTGGGACTTTCTTATTATTGTATAAAAATACTTTACTATATTACAACATCTTATAATACAACAGACCAGTAGTCAAGATCATCACATGTGGAGAAAAAAAACCACACGTATGAATGCATGAATGCATCTGTGCTAAAAAAGTCACTTCAGTCATGTCTGACTCTTTGTGACTCTGTGGACCGTAGCCCACCAGGCTCCTCTGTCCAAGGGATTCTCCAGGCAAGAATACTGGAGTGGATTCCCATGCCCTCCTCCAAGAGATCTTCCTGACCCAGGGATCAAAACCCACATCTCCTGTGTGAGGGTGGATTCTTCACCCCCTGAGCCATCAGGGAAGCCCACACATATACAAATATATCCCTAAAACTAAGATGTCCTAAACACACTCAAGACAATGTTAAAATCTTATTGTATGATTCGTCTTCACCTAATCACTGTGAATGAAATGTTCTTTCAACAAGAGAGCTGCCTGCACAGTGAATTATTACCTGGTCAAGCCTCATTGCGGAGAAGGCAATGGCACCCCACTCCAGTACTCTTGCTTGGAAAATCCCATGGACGGAGGAGCCTGGTGGGCTGCAGTCCATGGGGTTGCTGAGAGTCGGACACGACTGAGTGACGTCACTTTCACTTTCACTTTTCACTTTCATGCTTTGGAGAAGGAAATGGCAACCCACTCCAGTGTTCTTGCCTGGAGAATCCCAGAGATGGGGGAGCCTGGTGGGCTGTCGTCTTTGGGTCGCGCAGAGTTGGACACGACTGAAGCAACGCAGCAGCAGCAACAAGCCTCATTGAGAATTTGTCTGCCTGTTTTATATCATGATTCTCTCTATTGATCCAACATATAGACTCTAAACTCCAGATCATCATAGAATGGGAGCTGACATTTCAGATGATTTGGCCAAAGGATCCCATTCATTTTTAACTTAAAACAGACAACTTTCATAGCATTGATCACTAAATAATAGAGATGATTCATACCTCGTAAACCAGTACACTGTTACTAATGTCTGATCTCTCCAAGTTTCTTAAGACAAAATTCCATTCATATGATTATAATCTAAACTAAATAATAGTTGAGAGCACCACAGAATACTTGCCTTTAACACTTACACAGAGATACCACATTTAAATTAGGAGGTGAGACATTTTTAATACTAATACAGAGAAACACTAACTTAGAAAAATCTCTAACATTTGCTCCCTTTTAAAAAATTCCATAATTTAAGCTAACTCTTTTGTTTTGCTTATAGGTAAGATGCTAACTCCTTGGAAGGAAAGTTATGACCAACCTAGACAGCATATTAAAAAGCAGAGACATTACTTTGCCAACAAAGGTCCGTCTAGTCAAGGCTATGGTTTTTCCTGTGGTCATGTATGGATATGAGAGTTGGACTGTGAAGAAAGCTGAGCGCCGAAAAATTGATGCTTTTGAACTGTGGTGTTAGAGAAGACTCTTGAGAGTCCCTTGGACTACAAGGAGATCCAACCAGTCCATTCTAAAGGAGATCAGTCCTGGGTGTTCTTTGGAAGGAATGATGCTAAAGCTGAAACTCCAGTACTTAGGCTACCTCATGAGAAGAGCTGACTCATTGAAAAAGACTCTGATGCTGGGAAGGATTAGGGGCAGGAGGAGAAGGGGACAACCGAGGATGAGATGGCTGGATGGCATCACCGACTTGATGGACGTGGGTTTGGGTGAACTACTGGAGTTGGTGATGAACAGGGAGGCCTGGCGTGCTGCAATTCATGGGGTCGCAAAGAGTCGGACACGACTGAGCGACTGAACTGAACTGAACTGAAGCTTATCACTGTCAATCCAGGTGGAGAACCCATAGCATTTAACAAAGAAGAAAATTTTTATTTTTAAATCAAATCAGAAATTGAATTCTATTCTCTAAGATGGATACCACTTGTAGTTCATCACAAACTTGTAAAGCACCTAACAACAGTCTACTGGATTAGGGAATAAAAGGGCAGACTGACAGGTGAATTCAAAGTCACAGCTGCTAGAACTGCCAGAGTGATATTTTTCATTACAAAGTCAATCCAGTCACTTCCCCTGCTTAGAACCTCTAGTGAGGGCCCACTGCTTTCAGAACACAGTGGGAGTGCTGAGGCTAGCTCAGGTGCCCTGTGTGGTCTCTGCCTTCTTGCTTCCCATACACGCTCCCTAAACTCCTGCTGCTGAAAACACCAAGAGTCTGGGGGTTCACAGGCTTTGCATGCCCTGGTCCTGGGGCTTGGTCTGGGTTGGCTGGGGAGTCAAGGCTGGGGGTGAGGTGGGACAGGGATCAGTAGCTAGGGACAGCCTCTGGACAGGCTGAGCTGGCTGAACTCTCACCTCAGTGAGACTTGCAGTCACTGTAAGTCAAGGTCACAATCTGAGAGCACCAGCAATGCTGTTCTTTGAGAACATGAGACAGGGTGGTCAGAGGGCTCAAGAACCCCCCTGTGCTGTGGGTGTGCTCCTGGGTGCTCCTCAGGAGGACTCCTGCAAGTGCCCTGGGCTCCCGAGCACACCACCGGTATCAGAATGTCTTCACCGCTGCCCAGTTTTGACAGGGTGGTCAGAGGGCTCAAGAACCCCCCTGTGCTGTGGGTGTGCTCCTGGGTGCTCCTCAGGAGGACTCCTGCAAGTGCCCTGGGCTCCCGAGCACACCACCGGTATCAGAATGTCTTCACCACTGCCCAGTTTGTCAGCTTTGTAACCTTGAACAGGTGATTTAATTCTGTAAGAAACCATTTCCTCTGAAAAACTGCTGTGTGTGTGTGTGTGCATGTGTGTGAGTGTGTGTATATTACTGTTGACTGCTAGTCAATGGTATCAATGAACAGGAAATCTTTGAAAAAGAATCCTAAGAGATGTCAATAGATTATTGTACAACATGAGCAGAAAGTTGCCACTGTGTTTGGAGGCCAAGGATTTGAGGATGGCGGGCTGGCAGCTGGGGCATCCATAGAGGTTAGTGGTGAGGTGAAATATGCATTTATGTTTTGGGGAATTGGGAGGGAGACCAGGGTTTGGGGGGACACCTGGTGTTTTCCAAAGGGGACAAACACATTTTGAACTCTTCCTGTAACAAAGTCTCTATGGGACAGGCTTTCACATGTTAGTTCATTATATCCTCACCTTGTCACGAGTAGGAATGACCATCCCTGTTCTACACAGGAGAAAACAAAGGCTCAGAGCATCCAGTGCCCTGCATGAGGCCACAAGATTGACGACAGCTGAACCCCGGCCTGTCTGAGCCCAAAGCCCTGGCTTCACCCCCTCCCCAGGGACCGGTGGATTTGATGTCTTCCTGGCCCTCTAAGGGCCTCTTCTGAAGTTCTTGGTGCCGTGAAAATTACTCCCCTTAGAGTGTGTGTGTCAGTCGCTCGGTCGTGTCTGATTCTTTGTGACCCATGGGCTGTAGGCCGCCAGGCTCCTCTGGCCATGGAATTCTCCAGGGAAGAATACTGGAGTGGGTAGCCATTCCCTTCTCCAGGGGATTTTCCTGACCCAGAGATTGAACCTGGGTCTCTGGCATTGCAGGCAGATTCTTTACTGTCTGAACCACTAGGGAAGCCTCCTTAGAGTGCCCTTTCAGAAACGCCTCCTCTCCTGGCCCTGTTTCTTTTCAGGCAAAATCTATTTGAAATGAGATTACATTTACCCTTGCCTTTCCTTACTCCTCCTCAGCTCGCACAATTCCTCCTCCTGACCTGCTTGGCTGAGTTGCTGGAAGAAATTGTGAACTGATAACTTCCCTAGGACCCACCTCATCACCTGGGGCATCTAGTACAGCCTTGGCTTCCGTGGTGGGGGCAGGGAGGCCATGGGCAGAGATGGGGATGGAGAGAGAAATCCCAGCCCACTGGGAAAGCAAACAAATTTCTGTGGAGCATCTACTATGTCTCAGGCTTTGAATTGTCTTATTTAACCAATATTACAGTTGTTCAATTCAGGCAAGGCTTAAGTCAACTGTTCACTCCTCTTCTTATTATTAATGACCAAAATCAATATTTCAGAATAGTTGTGTCAGAAGAAAGAGATACAGGTTTAGACTTTAGACTTCCTATGATATATTCTTATATCTTTGGAGAAGGGGTGACATTTTATTTGTGAGAAAATGAATTTAGGCTACTATTTAGGGGAGATCAGTTTGAGCTACTGGAAAGCTAAATTCTTAATTCTAAGTTTCAACAGGAATGGTTTTTATTGTACATGAAGACAAAGAGATCAAACTAGGTTAATGGTGGTGGCATTCATTTAATTTTTTCCTGCAACGATGTCTACAGTTAGAGGGGTTGCTATAATGAACAAATAGTTTGTGATGAGAATGTCAACTGCATTAAATGACCACCTTTAAAATGCTTGGAGGCTGATCTGGTTTGGTCTTGGCCTCCTGTGTCCTTTCACACCATTGTCACATTTTGCCATTTGCATTGTTATCCCGGTTCTTTTCTCTTGAACACATTTTTTGTGCAATCAAAATCTTAATTCTATTACATTTTGATCTCCCAGAAAAAAAACTTGACAAAGCAGAAAATAAACCTCAGTCTTGCCTAAAGGATCACAAAAATCCGAATACTGTATTGCAAAATCAACGTTTGCTGAGAATCAAAGGCCCAGAAACTGCAATGTGAGAGTTCTTCCAGCAGGTGGCGGTGCTGTGTAGGAAGAAAAACTACCCTCTGGCTAGAGGTGGTTGGAGGCTGGCTGGAGACAATTCATTTAAGCTGGCAAATTAGCCTTCCCAGGCACTGTCCTGCTGCAGTCAGCCAGCAGGAGGTGAGGCAGGCTGTCCCAGCTTGGGGTCAGACTGGGTCATTCATTTGTGCTGCTCTCGGAAAAGAACTTAAAGAATTTAAAAAACTAACTCCACATCTTTTGTACTGTTGATAGGAATGTAACGTGGTGGCCAACAGCAAGGTTGTTCCTCAAAATATTCCCCATGGACTGCAGCCTTCCAGGCTCCTCCAACCATGGGATTCTCCAGGCAAGAGTACTGGAGTGGGGTGCCATTGCCTTCTCCGTTAAAAAACTAACTCCACATCTTTTGTACTGTTGATAGGAATGTAACGTGGTGGCCAACAGCAAGGTTGTTCCTCAAAATATTAAAAATAGAATTGCCGTACTATCCAGCAATTCCACTTCTGGGTATATACCTAAAAAAATTAAAAGTAGGGTCTTGAAGAGATGTTTGTACACCATGCTCATAGTACCACTAATCAAATAGTTAAAATGTGGAAACAACCCAAGTGCCTATAGATGGGTGAATGGATAAACAAAATGTAGTATATGTGTATCAGTTAAGTTCTGTTCAGTCGCTCAGTTGTGTCCGACTCTTTGCGACCCCATGAATCGCAGCACTCCAGGCCTCCCTGTCCATCACCAACTCCCGGAGTTCACTCAGACTCATGTCCATCGAGCTGGTGATGCCATCCAGCCGTCTTATCCTCTGTCGTCCACTTCTCCTCCCACCTTCAATCCCTCCCAGCAATAGGGTCTTTTCCAATGAGTCAACTCTTCACATCAGGTGGCCAAAGTATTGGAGTTTCAGCTTCACCATCAGGAACACCCAGGACTAATCTCCTTTAGAATGGACTGGTTGGATCTCCTTGCAGTCCAAGGGACTCTCAAGAGTCTTCTCCAACACCACAGTTCAAAAGCATCAATTCTTCGGCACTCAGCTTTCTTCACAGTCCAACTCTCACATCCATACACGACCACTGGAAAAACCATAGCCTTGACTAGACAGACCTTTGTTGGCAAAGTAATGTCTTTGCTTTTCAATATGCTGTCTAGGTTGGTCATAACTTTCCTTCCAAGGAGTAAGGATTTTAATGTCATAGCTGCAATCACCATCTGCAGGGATTTTCGAGCCCCCCAAAATAAAGTTTATGTGTATAATTCAGCCTGAAATAAAGGATGAGCATTCTGATATATGCTGCAGCATGGATAAAGCTTGAAGGCACTATGCTGAGTGAAATAAGCCACTCACAAAAATACAACTGCTGTGTGATTCCACTTTTATGAGATACTTGGAGTCATGGAATTCACTGAGACAGAAAATAGAAGGCAGTAGTTGCCAGAGAGTAGGGGAAGGGGAAGTTAGAGTTTAGTTACAAAGTTGCAGTTTTACAAGATGAAAAGAGATCCAGGTATAGATGTTTGCACAATATTTAATACTATGAACTGTACAATTAAACATAGTTAAGATGGTAATTGCCCTGTTACGTGTAATTTACCACACACACAAAAACCCCACCACAAGTTCTCTGTCCATGGGCCTGTCTGCAGTGTATACCCTCTGTAGGACACAGCGAAATCCCTACGACAAAACTACCCATATTTTCAGGCAGCCTTCTGGGCTGGAGACCTGCAAAGAGAGTGTGTGTTTACACTTGCTTGGCTATTGTGGCAGGTGCGGTCCTCAATCCAATGACCTACAATGAAATTCCACTTCTCCCTTCCACAGTTGTGACCTTTCAAAGGTGCAGAAAAAGAAGACAGTCGTCTGCCCGAGAGCCACAGACCCAGGAGGCAGAAAGAAACGAGGGCCAGGCATTCTTTTTTGTAAGCATTGTCTCATTTTACCTTTATTTAATCACCTCAGAAAGTCAGGATCGGCCATCATTCTCACTTGGCGAGTAAGAAAATTGTGGCTCAAAGTTCACAATGTTACCCAAGATCTGTAACTAGAAAGCGTCAGGAATTCTGACTGCATCGATGGATACTGTGTGGCCTGATGAGAGGAGAGCAGACCTGGGCTGTTTGCTTATACCATACTGCCCTTATGATGCTTAAATACAGTGCTTTTCAAAAGTGAATCAAGTATGCATTTCTAATAAGCTCCCAGGGGATATGGAAGGTGTTGGTATCTCTTTGACTAGCAAGACTTTAATCTGCACAATTTCCCAAACTTTCTCACTGTCTCAGCAGCTTTTTCTCAGAAACTTAGGTCAAAAGAAATTCTTATTCCATTTTTTGTTAGATCAAAACACCTTACTAAATATTATGTTCTAACAGCTTGGTAGCCATTAAGCAACTATGTATATAATAATTGAAGAAAACTATAATATTTTTATTTTATTCTTAAATAAGCACCATTACTTACAAGTGGGATTTATGCCTACCCCTGCCCTGCACAACTTCCCAAACCTTGAGATCATTGTGGACGCCACAGCCCTCATTTCCTGTTCCATGTTGATCTTTTATGATACTGGCTCCTTAGGACAGCAACACCCAGCTTCCAAAAGATATGCCATCATTAAAAGAAATTCAGTTCACTGTTGAAATTGTGAACTACTGGAATTCATATTTCACACAGACACTGACAGATATCAAGCATTGCTGGATTTCCCTTTGAAATCTATCCCAAGGCACTCCACAGTTTGGGAACTGTGGCTTTTGGGCACCCTGCCTGTGTTAGAGAACAGCAGCAATCTAACATTGCTAGTCTATGATAGGCGCTTAGAGACTCTTTCACTAAATCACTGGGAAAGGTTGCCAAGGTCTTGAGGCCATTTTCTGACTAGAGAGGGGACCACATGAACTGACCTCTAACATTTCAGATAGAATATCTGTGATTCTTGTGATCTGTACACATGTCTCAGCTCTCCTGTAAGATTAAGCTCTTAGAAGGCAGGGGCTGAGTCTTATTCAGCATCAAACCCCATATTACCTTCCTCATATGTTGTTGTTCAAAAAAGACTTTTACAGTAAATGCCTTTTGAAAGTCTCGATCAATTCCCAGGGGTTGGGAGTGGGGTGGGGTGGATGGAGATTTTATTAATTTTTTTATATCCAAACAATTTTCAAGTTTGATAAAAGCATTTTAGTGGCCAGTGTTTTAGCAGTTATTATTATTATTATTTTGTATTTTCGGCTGCACTGGATCTTCATTGCGGTGCTCGATCTTTCTCTGGTCGCAGAACATGGGCCCTAGAGCTTGCAGGCTCAGTAGTTGTGGTGTGTGGGCTTCTGGTTGTGGTGCAAACTTAGTTGCCCTGCAGCATGTGAGATCTTAGTTTTCCAACCAGAGATTGAACCCACGTCCCCTGCATTGGAAGGAGAATTCTTAACCACTGGACCACCAGGGAAGTCCCCGTCAGTAATTTTAAAAGGAGAGACGTATGTACCATGGGATTCCAAAAGGGTGGGAAGGGAAATAGCAATGGAGAAGGACTAGATTCCAAGGACAAGTGCTTACTACCTGTGTGGATTTGGGCAAGTCACTTGATTCCTGTACCTCAGTCTCCTTATCTGTTTAATGGGAATCACGACAGCTACTCTCTGCCTATGGAGTAATTATGAATATTTTAACAGGTGCCATGTGTGAGTGTGTTTTGTGAGTTAGTCATCCTCGTCCTCCCACCATAGTCCTCTCACTGCCCCTCCACAGAAGAGTGACTACCGCTGTCCACTCTGTCCAGTAAATGCCAGCAGCTTCCCAAAACCATAACCAGGAGTAGAGCTCCCTGCCTAGCATCACTACTTTAATTACAAGGTTCAGATGTGATCCGGGTAATCAGAGAGGAGAAGTCATTAGGAGAAGTCAAGGGGACCCTAAGTCCCTATCTATGGGAGAGGTAACAAATTAGGCATCATATTTATTTCATATTTATGTATCCTTTGAGATAGAATCTTTCACCTTAATTTAAGGAACAGAAGAAAATGGACATCAGCAGAATGTCAAACATTCTTATCCTTTCCTTGGAACAAATCTAAGTGTGAAATGGCTTTCCCTTAAAAATGAAAATTTTAAGTATCAAGTATCAAATTTCTGAGTATCAAGCTCAGAACCTGATACTCTTCCTTAAAACAATTGACCCATCTTCCAATTTCACCTCAGTATCAAGATGAATCCCTTCGTCCACCCATGTAAGTCAATTCTCCTCCTGTCCCCTAATTGATGAGACCTCAGGGCTCTACTAACTCTCTTTTGGGAATCACATTCAAGAACATCTGCCAGTTAATCCTCAAGGTGCCCCTTAGGTTTATAGTTCTTCATTATTGATTTTTAGCTGTTGTTGTTGTGCTAGGCACTCAGTTGTGTCTGACTGTTTGTGACCCTATGAATTGTAGCCCGCCCTCTGTCCATGTAATTCTCGGGGCAGGAATACTGGAGTGAATTGCCATTCCCTTCTCCAGGGCATCCTCTGGACCCAGGGCTCAAACTCAGGTCTCCTGCATTGCAAGCAGACTCTTGACCGTTTCAGCCACCAGGGTGGCTCTGATTTTAGCTGTATTGATTATTAAATCTAAAATAGACCAGACACATTCTATGGAAATGAAGAACTCTGTGTGTATGGGTGCATTCATCAGAATTATTCAGAGAAATGGAACTAATAACACAGAAACACATAGAGAGATGTTTCGAGGAATTAGTTCATGCAACTGTGGGGTTTTGCAAGTTTGAAATCTGCAGGGCAGGCTGAAAGCCTGTGAATTCAGACAGGGTTTCTATTTTGCAGTCTTGAAGCCAAATTTCTTCTTTGGGAAGCCTCTGTCTTTGTTTTCAGTGCCATCCACTGATTAGATGAGGCCCACCCAAATGTTTTACTCAAAGTCTGCACATTTAAATGTGAGTGGCATCTAAAAATTACCTCCTAGTGCATCTAGACTGGTGTTTGACCAAAAAACTGAACATGTTAGCATATCCAAGTTGACATATAAGTCAAGCATCAGAACTGGTGTCTAAAAATGAGGCCATCCATAACAGCCTAAAAGTGGCTGTTTATTGTAATTCAACTGGTACCACCAGGAGATGAATAAAATCGATTGGGAGAAAAGACTCAGGATGGAGAAACTTTCCCAGGCAGCTGTCTTGGGAAAACAAAATACCAGTGTTCCTCCTCCTGCAACCCCTGTCTGTGTTTCCTGGCCCCACATACTGAATGGGAACATCTGGGTAGATGTGGAAACATCTGCAGGGGTGTGTTCACTGCAAGGCAATCAATCTTTGGGTTGATGCACCCTTTTCATCAACATTTCCTCCTCCACTGGGGCGAGTCCTTTCTGGGTAACACTGCTTTATCCAATCCAGAAGAGGGTTGGAGCTCTGGTGGAATAATGCAAAATGGTCACTCAGGGAAAGTAATGTCCTTCTACCCCCACCCACCCCCACCACACCTACCCTCTCCCTCAGCCAGAACATGGGTTAGATCAGCATAGTGGCAAGAGTTTAACTTGTTGAAAGTTTGACCGATGCCTGGAGTATTGTGAAAATGGTACCCCGGGAAATATTTTGCCTGCTTACTAAAAAATGTAATTCCCTCTCCCCATCTCCCCCAAAATGTTGTGCTTGGTTGTACTAGGAGGTGATTTCTTTGTTAAAAAATATTTATTTGCTTACTTTTGGCTGTGCGGGTCTTCGTGGCTGCAAGGACTTTTCTCTAGCTGTGGTGAGCAGGGACTACTCTACTTGTGGTGTGAGGCTTTCTCAATGTAGCAGCTTCTCTTGCTGTGGAACACAGGTGCTAGGGTGCATGGGCTTCAGTAGTGTGGCACGTGGCTCAGTAGTTGTGGTTCCCAGGCTCTAGAGCACAAGCTCAGTAGGTGTGACACACGGAATTATTTGCTCCACGGCAGGTGGGATCCTCCTAGCTCAGGAATCAAACCCATGTCTCCTGTATTGGCAGGCAGATTCTTTACCACTGAGCCACCAGGGAAGCCCCTAGGAGGTGATTTCTAGCCAGTGATTGGATGGTGCTTCTGAGAAGAGCTAGAGGAACCCGCCCATTGGTCCTCAGGCCTCCTTTCCATCCTTAGGGTCCTGCAGGTTCCAGTGAGCTTAACTTGTGAGTTGTGGTCATCAGGACTTCCTGATGTCCTTAACTGCCTCCCTTAGGCACTGACTCCCTGTCCACCCCCAGCACGCAGTGAAACACAAACCACACAATGTCGCCTTGTTCTGTAGTGCCATTCCCTGGCTGACGGTCGAGGGGATGGTGAAGCTCCACGTCCTGCGCATGATCTGCAAGGCCCTCCGTGGTCTGCCTCCAGCTGTTTTCTCATCTTATTCTCCCTAATCTTCCATTTTCTGCTCTAGTTAGATTTTCTGACCTGACAGGAGATTTGGGGGTCTCCTTTATTAATGTTGCTTCCTCCCTCCCTCTGCAGTGTCATTTTCTTTTTCTGTCCGTCCTTTGTGGCGTTTCTTTGCCTGGTGAAGGGGCTGAGAAGGAAGTAGAGTGAAGGGAACAGAGCTGGGATTGGAGAGCAGTGATCCTGAATTGTTTTGACTGAGCTGAAAGAATGACGTGTGTGTGTGTGCGTGTGTGTGTGTGTTGAATGTGCACTTGTACACACACATACGTGAGTTTGTGCAGCTCAGGAGTTTGGTGAACCACCTAACTGATGTAAACAAGGTCTTGGACACCAAGAGGAAAGTGATGGGAAAGAGACAAGAGGCTTTAAATGCATTATCTGAACTACTTGTCACATCCATCTGGAAATGTGGTATAGCCCAACTGTTTTTACAGATAAAGACATTGAAGCTAAGAGAGTTAGAGAAACTTGCCACATAGGCAAAGCTAGTAAATGATGGAGTGGTTAGTGATACCGCACAAGTCTGGTTCTAAAGCTCCTCATTGTACCACACACCCTCCCCAGATGTGCATTTGTACTCTCAAATTATGTTTGCATGCTCTCTATGCAGATAGCCCTGAGGACAGTTTAAAATATGTTGTTTCCCAAAGGTGACTCAATCAGAGAAACAGGTCTCATGTATCATCAGGGAAGCCCCATGGCTCAGTGGTAATCCACCTGCAATGCAGGAGACTCAGGAGACACAGGTTCAATCCCTGGGTTAGGAAGATCCCTTGGATTAGGTAATGGCAACCTACTCTGGTATTCTTGCCTGAAGAATCCCATGGACAGAGGAGCCTGGCGGGCTACAGTCCATGGGATCGCAGAGTCGAACACAACTCAGCAACTGGTGGATCCTGGATTACATGGAGATGATCTCCTGAGATCCAGGCCCAAGCAACCTTCACTTGCCAGATCCTTTTTTCCTTACTGGACTGAGCATAACATGGACCTGGCCTCCTATCAACAATCTGGGTGGGAATCATCTGGATGGTAGCCCTGTCTTTCTTCAGTACACTTGCTGTGAGCAGTTCTTCTCCAATGGAAACAGGGATGTCACCTACTGAGTGCTTTAGATTCAAAATCTGCCAGCATCTATGAGATTAAATTTACTACTATTGTTCAGTTTAAAAAGTATCCTACAACAGGGAAAGTCTTCGAAACTGCAAAACTTATCATATTCCTTTCTCTCACCAAGTGCCTACTCTAGGCAGCCTTGTGCTGTATCAGGAATTGAGTTTTTATGAAGTTTGTCATTTTTGCCAGAGCAAATCTTTTGAGCCTGAACAAATAGAATCCACTGAACCCAAGGTAACCCCCGACAAGACCTGTCACTGTGTCATATTTCTAAGAAAGGCCCCCTGGAAACTTACTTGTACAGTGCAGTCATGACAGAAAATTCACTTTTGTCTTTCCTTCACATATGTTTTTATTTATTTACTTATTTGGCTGTGCCAGGTCTTAGTTGCAGCACTGTGGAAACTTCAATCTTCCTTGCAGCACATGAACTTAGTTACCACATGGGATATCTAGTTCCCTGATCAGGGATGAAACCTGGGCCCTCTGCATTAGGAGTGTGGAGTTTTAGCCATCACAGTCAGCCACTGGACCACCAGGGAAGTCCCCACATAAGTTATTTACATTTAATCCTCACCAAAGCCTAACAAAGTCTGTATTTATCTTTTTTTTCCCAGTGAAGAAGCAAGATGCCCAAGGAAGTAAAGACTCAAGTCTAAGGTCAAATGTCAAGGCAGTGATGTGGTGCCTGGCACTGAGCTAAGTCCACCTGATCACAGGCACAAACCACAGGCTCTAGACAGGAAAGATTTATCCCCATAGGAGATGGAATAGTCTTTTACTTCCATTCCTCTTTGTTTTCATTTAGGTGTCCTTAGATCTGGATACCTAAGTATTAAATGAACAAATAAAATCCACTGAACTCAAGGTAACTCCACACTCCCAGTGCAGGGGGCCCGGGTTTGATCTCTGGCCAGGGAGCTAGATATCCCATACTGCAACCAAGAGTTCATGTGCTACAATGAAGCCTGAAGATTTCACAGCGTTGCAGCTAAGACCTGGCACAGCCAAATAAATAAATTAAATAAATCAATACTGACCCCTAGTATTTCAAATGTTAAATTGAAATACTCTCTATTTCCCATTCTTTTTCAGAGCATGGGAAATTCTTTTCCAAATTTTACCTTCTCTGTGAAATTTCAGATGCTCCTGGCAGCACTTAGCACCCTCTGCCCCCAACTCTTCTGGGCTCTGGGACTGACATTTATTAAGCACTGAACTTAGTAGGTCAATAGTATGTAGTATTATCATACAGTATTATGTATGGTACTTGGGGGTGGTTCCCTCCCAGATGGTGTAAGCTCCGGGAAGCCTGAGACTGTGTCTGATTCTATCTCTAAAACTCCAGAGCTCAGAAAACAATGGGTGGTCCACATACACCTGAATTAATATAAATTACCAAGCACCAGAACAGAAAATTCACAAGGATTGTTAAATAATTGCCAAAATAAGACTGTAAAAAACCAGAATCAGATAAAAGCAATGCCACATCTCTATATTTGGTTGGCCTAGGATGACCCTGATTAGCAAATGGGAGAACAGGTTGGTGGCCCCACGTGCCTTAGGAGATCTTCACCCAACAGAGAAGTGCTGGCTTATTTCCTTTCCCAGAGGACAGGTGGCAGCTCCAGGCTCTCCTGGGCCACTGGCTGTAGGATTAGTGCCGAAAATTCTTGTCCACCGTGGCCTGAGAGCCTGAGTACAAGACCGTTCCAGAGAACATCAGCCTGGCTGAGGACTTTACCCCTGTGATGGTCTCTACAATTTCAGTGGTTATGAACCAGGCAAAATGGACAGGACCTGAAATGTTGAACTGATTGATTATATGTGCTCAGTGTGTGTGTGTGCTGAGTTGTGCTCAGTTGTGTCTGACTCTTTGTGACCCCGTGGACTACAGCCTACCAGGCTCTTCTGTCCATGGAATTTTCCAGGCAAGAATACTGGAGTGGCTGTCATTTCCTTCTTTAGGGGATCTTCCCAACCCAGGGATTGAACCCATGTCTCTTGAGCCTCCTGCATTGGCCAGGGGCTTCTTTACTACTTCACCACGTGGGGAGCAATTGGTTATATACACATCTCTAGTTGTAATCTCAAAAAAATGTTTTTACAGCCTTCACTTACAAGAAACATAGGTCTTGAATCTGTTTGCATTTGGACAAGTCACTTTCTGTCTCTGTCCCTCAGTTTCCTTCTCCGTAAAATGAAGAGACAGATAAAATGCATCAAGGACCTTAAAAACATGCATGCTGTTTGTCTCAGAAATTCTACTTCTATGCCTCTTACCTGAGGAAATGACCAGAAATATTTTTGTAATAAAGTGCACATCACAGTATTATGTATACTATGGAGAAACTGAAAAATAGCTAAGGTCCATTGTTAGGGTCAAATGAATCACGATGCATTCATTGAATGGAATATGTACAGCTATTTAAAAGGAGAGGTGAAAGGCATGTGTGATAGAATAACTGAATGCTCATAATATAGCTTATCAATGCCTTCCAGCAAAAGACCAACAGAAACACACTTGTAGCTGGACAAGTTAGGCTTATCACTCATCGTGGTGAAGGGGCACACCCACAGGTAACTGTTGGGCATCTCAGCACCAATATCAGGGGCTGCTTTCTATTTGTTTCTCAATTGCTGATTCTAAAAGCATAATATAAAATATAATACAAAGAGTCTTATTTTTAACTTTGTGAAAGCCATGTGAAACATTCACCATGTGGGTACTATCATCAAATTAATGAAGTGGGAATAAACATAATTTGTTTTTCCCCCTCATTTTTCAGGATTTCTCTTTTTCTCTCTCACATAAATCAGAGGTTGCTTCTATAAGAAAAATTTTGACCTGCAATAGGAAGTTAGATATATTATACACTCAGTAAAAACAGATAAAGGGAAAATATTGACCTTGATGATCTTCAGTCTTATTAAACTTTTATTTTGAGATCACTGTGAATTCACATGAAGTTGTAAGAAGTGATACGGGAGAGATCTCACACACCCTTTACCCAGTTTCCCCCAATAGGTAACATTTTGCATAACTATAATATATTATCATGCCAGGAAATGGAAGCAATCCAGTCCTTTTTGACACAGAGAAGTGGGACATAGATAAGGTAGAGCGCATCGGATAGCAGAGGCAGGAGAAATTATAAGTCATTTCTCTCTGTAGCCCTTGGGTTCAGGTGGTTCACTAAACCAGTCACACTTGGAAAAGTAAAAAGCAGTAAAATGATGATTCAGCAGGGACACTGGCCTCTTCCTCTAAACCTGATGCTAAAGAGGCCACAGAATGAAGAAAAAGGTAGAAGAATCTGAGAAAGCAATGCAAACATGGCTAGAACCCCTGCAAGAAACAGGTGATAGGTACCGGGTTAGTGCATAGATCTGTATCTATGTATTTGGAGGTTGAAAATGGATGGGAGCAGCTAGAGAGACCAGGATGCTGTGGATGGGAATAAGCTAGAGAAAAGCCTCTATGTTGCATCTTTTTTTCTCCTGCCCTCCCACCCCATTATCCTGTATAAATTCTTACGCCATGACCATTTTGTGGCAGCCAAAAATCTGATGTGGAGGGAAAACAGAGCTCTGTGATCAAGCCTGGCCAAGACAAGGTACCGGAAACAACAGGTACAGACGGACCTGCCTGTCCCTGCTAGTCCTCCTTTCCCAGGTGTGCCCACTGGTCCCCAGAGTGGCTCATTACAAGCTACTGTGTGCTTGACTTTTTGGTTAAATATTTTGGGTTGAGATTTATATACATACACTCATATGCACATACAAGCTTTCTTGTAGGATTCTTTAAACCTCTTGGGATAGACCAAGAATACTCTTTTCTCTCTAAAATTAGTACCTGTGCCTGATAGAATTTTTTTTTTTTCTGGAGAGGCAGGGTTTGGTAAAGTTAAGCATCGATTCTCTGTAATTCCACTACATCTGAAACAATGCTTTAAAGTAGTAAAAAGGATAAATATTTGTACTGTTGGCAAATGAACATTGCTCTGTCACCAAATACCCAAATGGAGGGAAAAAAAATAAAAACTTCCTCTCGGCTTTGGGTCGTTAGAGCAAAGCTCTAGGAGGGGATTTATAACTACACAGTTACAAATTATGAATGTGCATTTGTTCAAGAACGACACCCTGTTGATTTGCTATTTAGTTTTTTTATTGCTGGCTTTTTGCTTTGCTCTATAGGAGAGCGACTGCAGATTTGGCCGCTGCTCAGACTGAGGAGTCGCCAGGGACATTGTTCCTATTCAGAAATGCATGGGGTATATCAAAGACGGAGCTTGCAAACTTGTATATTAAAACTCATACATTACCAGCACAATGAAAACCCTCATCCCACTCCATGTGGGAGGCCTGGGGCTGAGTGTGATTGGAGGGCTTTCACATTGGAGGCAGCTGAAGGAATGCTTGGCCTCCCTAATTATCTAGTTACAGGGCTTCTGACCTTGCTTGGCATATTCCTATGAGTTCCTTAAAGACCACCAAGGGAAGTGATGGGCAAGAGGAAGGAAGGAGGGAAGAAATGTGAGGCTTCCCTCTAGTACGCTACTCCCACTTAGTGCCTCACATTCTACGTGTTCTATATACTGGCCTTCTCAATATGATTTCCCTTCAACAAAAGCATCCCCCCAGTTGGTACAATGGATAAAAATCTGCCTTGCAATGCAGGTTACACAGGTTCGATCCCTGGTCTGGGAAGATTCCACATGGTGTGGAGCAACTAAGCCTGTGGCCACAACTACTGGGCCCAGGTGCTGCAACTGCTGAAGCCTGCACACTCTACAGTCTAGTTCCTCAACCAGAGAAGCCCAGCAATGAGAAGCCCATCCCCCACAACGAAGAGCAGCCCCCACTTGCTTCAACTGGAGAAAGCCCACGCCAAGCAACAAAGATCCAGCACAACCAAGAAACTAAATATATAAAATTTAAAAAAGAAAAAAAATCATCCCCCAACACTGGATAATGGAAGCATGACACTTTTCTTTTTTTAATTTTATTTATTTATTTTAATTGGAGGCTAATTACTTTACAATATTCTGGTGTTTTTTGCCATACATTGACATGAATCAGCCATGGGTGTACATGTTTTCCCCATCCTGAACCCCCCTCCCGCCTCCCTCCCCATCCCATCCCTCAGGGTCATCCCAGTGCACCAGCCCTGAGCACCCAGTCTCATGAGTCAAACCTGGACTGGCGATCTATTTCACATATGATAATATACATGTTTCAATGCTATTCTCTCAGATCATCCCACCTTCACCTTCTCCCACAAGGTCCAAAAGTCTGTTCTATACATCTGTGTCTCTTTTGCTGTCTCACTTATAGGGTCATCGTTACCATCTTTCTAAATTCCACATATATGCGTTAGTACACTGTATTGGTGTTTTTCTTTCTGACTTACTTCACTCTGTATAACAGGCTCCAGTTTCATCCACCTCATTAGAACTGATTCAAATGCATTCTTTTTGATGGCCGAGTAATATTCCATTGTGTATGTGTACCACAGCTTTCTTATCCATTCATCTGCTGATGGACATCTAGGTTGCTTCCATGTCCTGGCTATTATAAACAGTGCTGTGATGAACATTGGGGTACACGTATCACTTTCAATTCTGGTTTCCTTGGTGTGTATGCCCAGCAGTGGGATTGCTGGGTCATATAGCAGTTCCATTTCCAGTTTTTTAAGGAATCTCCACACTGTTCTCCATAGTGGCTGAACTAGTTTGCATTCCCACCAATGGTATAAGAGGGTTCCTTTTTCTCCGCACCCTCTCTAGCAGTTATTGTTTGTAGACTTTTTGATACCAGCCATTCTGACAGGCGTGAGATGTTACCTCATTGTGGTTTTGATTTGCATTTCTCTGATAATGAGTGATGTTGAGCATCTTTTTATGTATTTGTTAGCCATCTGTATGTTTTCTTTGGATAAATGTCTGCTTAGTTCTTTGGCCCATCTTTTTTATTGGGTCGCTTATTTTTCCAGAATTGAGCTGCAGGAGTTGCTTGTATATTTTTGAGGTTAATTCTTTGTCAGTTGGGAAGCATGCCACTTTTCTATGGGATTAAGGGGTTTAGGGAGAGCAGGATAGTTCATGGTACTTGTTTTCTTTCTGGGCAGATGCCTTAGAGCAATGGGTGTTGGCTGGTATGCCTCAAGCCCTTCCTATGTGTGACGGTTTGTTTCAATGAATGTGAGATTCATTCTTGTTCCAGCTACTGTCTGTCAGACAGAGCACAGAGGCCCGTGCTCATGCAGTGGGATAGGGATGGAGAGCAGCGTGTGACTGGAGAGAGGACAGAGGAAACAGATCAAGGAAAGATCTGTGTTTCCTGGCACATGTGAGACTCTGGCATCAAGAAACTATAATAGTGCAGACCAGGGGAGGAAGGGTTGTACCAGTCACTCAACATTGAAGGACAACCTCGTCAGCATGAGAAGAACTGCGGGAAGTCTTCCTTTTCGAACTTCCTGAAATAGGTATTCTTGTGTTTATTAATGTTCATCTTTTAATCCCAGCAATCAGTTTTAACTTTCAGGACTCTCACTAGCATGTATCCACTTGAGTGCTGGGGGTAGCTGGGAGCCGCAGAATGTTCAGGGGGAAGGGAATGCCAGGCGGCCAGAAGGAAGCCTTTCTGGTAAGATATTAGAGAAATCGCAGAAGAGAGGACTCAGATATTTAAGATTCCAGAACCTACATCTACCACTGGGCTCAGCCTCTCCCCCACTCCACATCCTCCCCACCTCATCCCCTGGTTTCACACACCTTTCCAGCTACTGTCTCCTAATCTGTCTTTGTGTACATCATTACTGCTGTTCAGCAGCCCCAGGCTGATAATTGAGGATCAGTTTGGTATAAAAACTCTGGTTATAGAACCTCAGGAGGGGCACAATCTTGACTCTACTTACACCAGAGAGCATTTCAGACACTTTCCTTCTAAGGTGATCCCAGGACCCATGACAAGCCCGTGGGAGCTACTCTGGGTGCCTGGCAGCTAGGAGCTGCAGAAGGTGGTACACAGCAGTCATTCTTCCATACCCACTGCCAGGACCACAGCACACTTGAGTACAGAGGCCCGAATTCCCATCCTGGCTCCTCCTCTATGTCAGTGTCCTTGGTTGTTTAGTTTTCTTATAATTGCTTTTGAGGATCAAATGGGATGATAGAGGAAAATGATTGAACACATACAAGGGCACAGAGCACATTCTTCTTTTCATGAAGGACATTATTTAAGTAGTGACTAAGTAATACATTTTACATATAGTTTATATATGATTTGATGGATAAATACTGTTTTTCTGGAGTTCTAACGCTTAATTGCAAAGACATGAAGATTTGTGGTTCACTGTTTTTCATTCAACTCTCAAAGCTCACATTTGGCACCAGATTGGAAGAGTGATGTTGGTTTGGTTGAGCCCAGTTATCTTCCATTTTCTGCTTCTTCTCAACAAGTCTCCTGAAAGACGAGGAATCTTATCTTGGAGGAGGGACATGCTACTGCAAGTTAGGGAATACCAATCCTTCTCTTATTGAGAAAGGCAAGTTGATAGCTTGGATTTTTCAATGGCAGAACTCATTTCAAATACTACATTATTTCCCCTATGAATACAGATATCTGTGGAGAGTCTCCTGCCTTGAGTTTTTGGGGCAGAGATTATGGTCCTTACCATGTTCTGAACTGCTATAGAGGTGGTACTTTCAAACCAATTCAAAGGCAAGCCTGTGTTCAGGAGGAGGAGATTTTTAGTCCATCTGTTTCCTGTGCATTCATTCACTGCCTTGGGGAGTTTGCTGAGTAACTCACACTTAGAAACTACAAGTTTCAAGGGAGCTTCATTCACACTAGATGACAGAGGGTCTACACGTCCATCCTGTAGCTAGGGAAAGTAATTGCTCCATCAACCTACTCTCACGGCCACATGCCATCTCAGTCTATCCTTGTTTTAAGAAAACAGTATGGACAACACAGGCTAGGGAGGGAAAATTCACTTAACAGTGTTTAAAAGGAAACTCTGCTTGAGTCCTTTATGGTCCTATCCACATCTTGTCAGCATCTGCCTCTGCCTTTCCAGGTGATAATTAAGCATTAGAAGCTGGCTATGTGAACTCATCACAGACTCGATGGAGATGAGTTAGAGCAAGCTCAGGAGTTGGTGATGGACAGGGTAGCCTGGCATGCTGCAATCCATGGGGTCGCAAAGAGTCGGACACGACTGAGCGACTGAACTGCTGTGTGAACTCAGAAAGCAGCTTTTAAAGAGGATCTGGATTTAAATGAAGACACCAGTGCTGTGTGGGTTTTGTGAAAGACAGCTGAGATTTCCTGTCTATTTCCTCCTCCTTCTAAGCAGCCTGGGCTTGGGATAGATGCCTTCAGAGTGAACAAAAGGCCAACTGATTTACCAATTCTGTTGGGATTGCCTTTAATTTGGGCAATAGGCTTCTTTCTGAATAGGCTACCATGTAATGCTCCTATTTTCCTAATATGACAATTATTTAGCTGGAGGGAAGTTATTCAAAATGTGTTGAAAACTACTTCAATCCAAATGTAACTGTAATCATTAAACTTCTAATTTACCTGCTCAGAAAAGGACCACATGCATCAAGGGAAGTGAGGGAGACTTGGCTTCAATCTGAATTGCCCAATGACATCCAGGGTTACTGAGATGTTCTGACTAGCATTGTCCCTCACCATTTCTATGAGTGCTTCTTTGAGGCTGGGAGTATTACAAAGACCATCTTCCTGGAAAGAGGAGGACTAGTCTTTCAGTTAAGGGGACAGGATCTTCCTCTTGAAGTACTTCTTCAGAGGCTGTGATTAAAGTCCACATAATTGCTACTGACTTAATAACTAGGAAATGGGGATTTGGCAATAGAAAAGACACAGTCCATATTCTGAATACATCTTAAAAGTATCCTGTTACAGATGAATAGAGCTTACTATACCCTTTGCCATATGTGGTGTTGGAGAAGACTCTTGAGAGTCCCTTGGACTGCAAGGAGATCCAACCAGTCCATTCTGAAGGAGATCAGCCCTGGGATTTCTTTGGAGGGAATGATGCTAAAGCTGAAACTCCAGTACTCTGGCCACCTCATGCGAAGAGTTGACTCATTGGAAAAGACTTTGATGCTAGGAGGGATTGGGGGCAGGAGGAGAAGGGGACAACCGAGGATGAGATGGCTGGATGGCATCACTGACTCAATGGACGTGAGTCTGAGTGAACTTTGGGAGTTGGTGATGGACAGGGAGGCCTGGCGTGCTGTGATTCATGGGATCGCAAAGAGTCGGACACGACTGAGCGACTGAACTGAACTGAACTGATTAATACCTTATGTAATTCTCAGACTGTGAGGGTAAAGTGGGGATTATTACCTTCATTTTCAAGATAAAGAAACAGACAGAGAATTCTAAGGTCTTGCTCACTGTTGTACATTCAGGGCAAGAACTCAAGGCCTTTGTCTCTACAACTGCCAGTCTATTTTCCACCCCAACCCAGGAGGTCAGAAATGAGGAGGGCTTTTCTGAGCACCTGCGAGTTTATTAAGCACACCCTGTGGGCATGGCTTCAGGTATGCCAGGCATGTACAGAGAAGCTGATAGGATGATAGTTCATCTTTGTTTTCTTTCTAAGAATCCCTTGGTACTGATGTAATCCTATTTATCTAATACCTGTAATTGCATGTTGGTTTTGAGAGATGTTATGGTGGCTTGTTTCACCACTTATGCTTCAACTGGCATCCTGGCCACAATTTTATTCCCCTCCTCCCAAAGCTGTGAAAGTGGAGTGAGTACTGGGATCAAAGAGGGAGAGATCCTTAGGGACACAAAGTATGGATCATCACCAGGGGTTCCAGACTCAAACGTGAAGGCTGGAGGTGAAGTCAGAGGGAGAAATACACCTAGTGGGGCAGATGGTGAGCTGGAGAATGTATTTTCTCCTAAAAGGACTGGTGCTTAGCACCCACTGACAGTCACTTTGCTTGTAAATCAGGCTCAGGTGGCTAGATCTTGAGGTATTTTTTCAAGAAAATCTGGAAATCTAGGATTTTATGTAAACTCTCCTGATTGGATTATTAAATATTAATGGTTGATTGAAATATTTTAAAATGTCTATGAGTTAAAAACAAACATGACAATTCTTGTTGGGAGCCACATTAGGCATTACTGACAAAATGGAGGCACAGCCCTAAACCCTCTCCCTTTGTTCCGTAGGCAAGGACCCGGAATGAAGGAGTTAGGCTTTGTGATTCTGAATTTTTTTTTCCTTTCCTCGGCTGAGTTGACTGAAGAGAATATTAAGGTGTTTATTGTTTTTGAGAGGAGCAGGAGAAGGTATAAAGCCTTCTGCAGCTGTGCTCAAAGAATAATTCATAAAGTTAATCACTGACATTTGTTCAAGGACTTTTACAAAAGACTGTTCCAGGGTGAGCACGCAGGCCACAGCTTGAGGCCATGGGAGGGATTGCTATCTGAAGCCCATTTGTGAGAAAAGTGTTTATAGCAAAGGAGTTTGCTGAATTTAGGGCTTAGGAATAATTAAAATAGTTAGAAGCTAAAGATTTAAGGATTACTGTAATGTTACAATATTATACTATAGCTTATAGAAATTAGGGCCTTTAGAGATATTATTAGCTAGAAGCCCTTTCTAAGAAATAGTGAGCTTAGGATACTAGGGGCAAACAAGACTTAGAAAGATAAGAAATAAACTGAGGAATGTGGTATGCATCCCAGACATTAGCATGAGTTACAGTGTATTCAAAAGGACACATGAGAAAAAGTAGATAAGAAAATCACTGAGGAAGGAACTCCTTTTGAGGGGCAACAATGATTTTTGGAGAAAAATAAATCTGGGTCAATGGGAACTAAAAATATCAAACCTCTGACCTAATGCTTTTGTAAAAGTATAAAACAGAATCATAAGCTTAAAATAAACAGCCAGTCCAAGAAAAATAAGAGGCTGCCTCAGTTTCTCATTGACACTGCTCACCCCTTCAGGTTGAATCCCTGGCTGCTGGAGTTGGACTCTGGCAAGTGGCGCCTGAACAGGGACTTGAAACCTGGACCCTCAGATAAGCACCTTAATATTCTCTTCAGTCAGCTAAGCCGAGGAAAGGAAATAACAAGTCAGAATCACAAAGCCTAACTCCTTCATTCCGGTCCATGCCTACGGAACAAAGGGAGGGGGTTTAGGGCCGTGCTTCCATTTTGTCAGTAATGCCTAACGCGGCTCCTGACAAACTCTCAAGTCTCTCTTGCAACCTCTTCTTCCTGTGGAAAAAAAATAGGATATTTTAGGAGAAATGTGCACAGAGATGCATCCTGTTACCAGAAGCATCTTTATTACTAGCAGGGTCCTGCATCTTTCCCATGTTTGTGAGAAGGACAGAAAGACAGAAAGGATTAACAAACTGATAGAGTCAGAGTGTAAACAAAGCTTCCAAATGATTGCTTTCATACAGCATCTCTTTGAATATCCACCCAAATACCTTTGAATAATAGCTTTCATTTTTCCCCATGTCCATCACCCAGAGGATGAGGCCCTTGGACAGAAAGCCTTTCCACCACATCTACAGACTGCAGGCTGCCATAAGGGTTATGCATAGGCTCCTACTTACTAGCCAACACCATACCTTCCCCTCTCACCCATGAAAGGTTACTGGGGTCTAAACAAGTGAGACTGCCAGAAGTACAGGAATGGCCTCCCATTGATCTTATTTAACTTTTCAAAAAGTAAATTCATCATGAATATTAGTATTCTACCTATCATTAGTAAAGGTTCATTTGTGACACAACACACAAAATTTCAGGTCAACATGGTTAAGTTTTTAAAAAATAACTAGGGTATATTGCTAAGCTCTCCAGATAGATGAACACTCTCTATGTGTGGTGTTTTCAGCCAAGGCATGGTTGCCTAGGTTGACTCTTCCAGCTCACATATTACTTACACCCTAAGGGGTATCAGTTACAAGGCTCTTAGTTAGGTATGTAACCAGAGACTCTTGGACTCTTGAGAGAGGATAAAAGAGATAAAAGACTATGTTCTCCAAAGCAATCAGTGGATTAGAACCCAAATATTCTCTTCCCTAATTGGCACAAGGGAACCCCCACTTGAACTGGTGTTGAATAATGTGAAGTCAAGTCCACATGGCAGCACAAACCAAAAAATATAGAGTTCCCATGTTATCCATGTTCTTTGCTCCATGAACTGATGCAGAGGCTGAGCACTAAAGCTTTCCCTATTATCTACCAAGTTTAAGACGGTCTGCTTTCTTTCCACTTTTCATCAGAAAAATGAAAATTCAAGCAGTGGGATTGACACTAGATTTAAGAAAGAAGAGAGAAAGAGGTGACTGGTGATCTGATATGGTGTGCCTTCTGGGGAAAAGGTGCCTGGATGTTAAAGGCGGACTATGACAAAATGAGAGCAAACACAAGTCTATTTTTTGCTAGATTGCCATAGGGAGCCAATCTAACCTATTTACAAGTGGTCTCAGGGGAAATATCTTTAAATAGATATCTTGTCACCATCTTTTTCATCATCTTCCATGATCACTTTGGGTCTCTCATCCCTGAGCAGTGTCACACCTGAAAAACAAAGCACAGATCTGCAATTAAGAGCTGTCATCTAATTAAAATATTAGATGACTTTATAGCACAGACTGTTCACAGGAGCATGGCAACCCCAAAAAGTTTCAGTGGCTGCAAAGCTAACTGCTAAAGATGCCAACAGAGGGGGGGGTGGGGGGGTGGCGCTGAGTGCCCTTATTTGGCTTTCCCAGAGGAGCTGTGGCTCAGTGAGAATACTGCTCTGATTAGAAGAGATGCTCAGCCTGGGAGCCACAGGCAACCTTCACCCCCTTCTCTACATTCTGCAATTATGCTTGCAGCAATTAGGATGGAAAACGTACAAATTTGGGAGTCTAACTGCTTTGGATTTCTCATTTACCACTCAGTTTGTACTGGGCTACATTACATTTTCAGATTGAAATTTTCTTGTATGTAAAATGAGGGCATTAATGCTCATATTAAGGGTTATGTTGACAATTAAATAAGAAGTATGAAATAATGCTTAGCATAGTGCTACACCTGTGAGCAACTTGGTGTTTCCTTTGCTTGCACCATTTGCTAGTTTATTTTCCCTTAGAAAAGAACTGGTAAACCTCATGAAGTCAAACTACACATATTTTACTAACATCTGGGGGAAATACTGAACTGAGACTCTGAACATGCCATTTCCAAAAGTCAGTGCTAGTAGACTGATAAAGTTCATGTGGTTTAGAGCAAAATGAGAAAATAAGAAAAATGCAGTGAATTTTTCCATACAGCTCTATGGCTCTAGTTTAAAAAATTGTCCTTATTTTAAAACAATTCTTTCTCTTCTTTAAGGGATTAAAATATTCTTTCTTTTATGAAATTTTAGGGATATTTGATGGCCGTATTGTCAGCAGCCTCACTAGGCAAAGCTCAAAGTTGTGTTCCCCCTTTTAGACCCCACAATATCTTGCTTTAAAAATTTACTGATCTGTAGAATTCAGAAGCCTGAGCACCATTTTCTGGACTGGTCAACCCAGAAAAAGCCATTCAAGGTCTGGGTGGTTCTGCTCATCCTGTGAGTTATGAAATGGGGTCATTTTAATAAAAGAAAAGGGAGCTGTGACCTCCATGCTTTCTATCATCTCACTCAATCAGCTTTGTTTTCCCACCACTGCCTTGCATAATCCCCCACCCTTTCTGTAATTAGAGACCTTTCCGTTCATGAAGCCTTTCATAAAGATCGAAACTTAAGGGAGGAAAGCTGTGCACCACAAGAGGCCTTTTTACAACACTGCACTCCATTCAACAGTAGCAAATTAATGAAAACTATGCCTTGATCTTAATGACTATTCATTTGATTCAGTTGCTAGTTTGTTCATATGGGTTCTTTACCAATTAGCTGATATTTATTGGAGGAGAAAAACAATTTCAGGAATCTGGCTGAAACTAAGGCTTTTGCATAAATCACTTATGAAACACAGTGGGAGATATTTTCTCTTATGCCAGCCACACAGAAGTTTGAATTTTTATTTGGAATGTAGGCTCTCTTGGTAAGAGAACATAGAGTTAGCCATGCTGAGTTTCCAAGTATCCAATCCTTCCTTCCTTGATATTTCTTCACATTGATTCAATTTTGGGTGAATTCAAAGTGGACAGTCAGTTCAGTCACTCAGTCATGTCCGACTCTTTGCGACCTCATAAACTGTAGCACGCCAGGCTTCCCTGTCCATCACCAACTCCCAGAGCCTGCTCAAATTCATGTCCATTTTTTTTTTTTTTGGTCTTTCAGCTGTTTCAAATTATTTCCTCCACTACTTTGGAACATTGATACAGAGAATTAAAAGTTGACCATTTCCTCTTTTCCTGGAAAATATTCTAATGACTCTTTTGATATCATGTCTGATTGTGGGTCTCAAGCAGAGCCAATCTTTCATGAGCTTGCAGGGAATTATAATGGGGCTACACTTGAGAAGCAGAATATAATGGTGCTATTCATGAAAAGAGATGAATACAGGAAAATGGGGGGGTGAATATCAAAATGAAGCGGAACAGTAGGTTTTTATAGGCTTCTTGAAGCAGGGGACACTTGGAGGACCGCAGAGGAAACTGGGCTGCCCGAAGCTGCTGTCGGTGGAGGCGTCGTCCCGCCTTTTATTTCTGAGCCCTGCCCCGGGCCAGCCCTGGGCTGGAGTGGAGTAAAGCGCTGAACACACAGTTGGTCCCTTTATTGGGAAAACGGGTCCCATTTTATCCACGTCAAGCTTCCCTGGTGGCTCAGATGGTAAGAAATCTGCCTGTAGTGTGAGAGACCTAGGTTTAATTCTTGGGTGGGAAAGCTCCCCTGGAGAAGGAAATGACAGCCCACCCCAGTACTCTTGCCTGGAGAATCCCATGGACAGAGGAGCCTGGCAGGCTACAGTCCACGGGGTCGCAAAGAGTCAGACACGCCCGAGCGACTGACACACATTTATCCACATCGAGTTGTGCTGGAGGAATACAGGAGGAGCCGGGACGTCACCAGGCACCATCACCTCTGCAAATAGCTTATGGGAGCTTCCTTCCCGAGGATGTTTCAACATTTTCTAGCCGCAGCCTTGGCCCCGACGACCATCTGAAATGTCAGTGTCTCACGCACAGCCGGCTGGAGCCGCCCGAGACGGCCATCCGTGCCCTGCTTTGCCTGAGGGTTTGTGAGGAAGCACCGGCTCCGTGGGCAGCACAGTGATGCCCATGTGCCCCATGGACACTCACCCTGGTGCCCGTGTGGGCTACAGCTCGTGTCCCCAGATGCTGCTGTGAGTGCCAGCACCGGGCAGCCATGATGTCTCAGTGGGTCAAGGAGAGTGGGGGGAAGGAATGGAAACAGAGGTTGTATTTGTATGTGTCTGTTCATGCACCCCCTCCTTACAATACGGTGCACACATCTGACGTGTGTGCACAGTGTGTGCTCACGACTCTTATACACGTACGTTTCCAATGCGGTGGAACGCAGCCCGAGGGTAATAAGTCTGTAGTTCTGGAGCGGAGCATGGGTACTGGAACTTTTGGAAGCACCTACGAGGATGCTGCTAATCAGAAACCACTGGTCCAGTGAAAAATTCATTGGAAGGACTGATGCTGAGGCTCAAATACTTTGGCCACCTGATGCAAAGACCTGACTCACTGGAAAAGACCCTGATGCTGGGAAAGAGTGAGGGCAGGAGGAGAAGGGGGCGACAGAGGATGAGATGGTTGGACGGCATCACCGACTCGATGCGCGTGAATCTGAGCAAGCTGCAGGAGTCGGTGATGGACAGGGAGCTGCAGTCCCTGGAGTCACAGTTGGACACAGCTAAGTGGAAACGATGCTGAGCTCTGCTGTTTGGAATCATAAAAATAAGGTTTAGGATAGGTTGTCCCAACCAAAAATACTCAGTGAGGGCCAGCAGCTGACGGGCAGTGGAGACTCAGGCCCGCACGGAGGTCCAGCTGCACCTGCCCTGGCTGGGAGGGAGCTGGTCCCGGGCCCAGGCCACAGGCCCGCGGGCGGGGCTCCAGGCCAGGGATCGGAAGTGGAGCTGGATCAGGGGTCAGAAGGAAAGCCCGCTCGCGGCAGGTCCGGGCGGGCTGCCTTGGAACCCGCTTGGCCTGGTCCCGAGGCTCGGCCTGGCCTGGCGCTTTGGAAGGCCAGGGCGTGGACGTCCCGCACCCTGGGCCTCAGCCCAGGGCCGTAAAGCTCCCGCTCCGGGTGGCTGACCCCGGAGGCTCTCCAGGACGAGCCCGGTGCTCGGCAGAATTGGAAGGGCTCGTGTGGCAGAAGGTACTTTGCTGTGTGTGCTGTGTTCCCAGGACATTTTTTCAAAACAACTTAGAAGAGGGCAAACACTCGAACTATTAAAAATACAGCTTTGGTGCTTGTGGAGGGTAAACGTAGCCCGCTCAGTGAAAATGCTCTGAAACTCAGGGGCGTGACGGCAGCGCTGGAGGGCGCCGCTCTTGTTGGTGCCTTGCTGTTTCATGGGCTAATGGCATGATCCTACAGACCTCTGGGACCACAGAGGAAGCTTTTCTAAGTGGGCCATCTACCACTCGAGGGGCTGTTTATTGCTAAATTATATCCTAAGCCAGTTTTTTTAATTTTTTTTTTTATTAAAGTACAGTTAATTTACAATGTTGTTAGTTTCAAGTGTACATCAAGTGATTTAGTTACACAGACACGTATCTATATTCTTTCTCAGATTCTTTTCCATTATAGGTTACTACAAGCTATCAGTTTGGTTGCTGAGAGTCTGAGTAACCCCACGGACTGCAGCGCTGTCTCCTCTGTCTGTGGGGTTTTCTGGGCAAGAATACTGGGGTGGGCTGCCGTTTCCTCCTCCAGGGGATCTTCCGACCCAGGGATCAAAGCCCTGTATCCTGCAGATTCTTTACCACTGAGCTGCCGGGGGGCCCTACAAGGTGCTGAGTCTGGTTCCTCGTGCTAAGCTGATTTTTAACTTAGATCTTTTTTCACGGATGCTTATTGAGTCAACTTTACGTGCATTTTATAGTCTATAAACATTTCATTAGTTGATTTGTAATGATTGGAGAAAAAGATCTTCTGTAGCATACACGGGGGGAGAATACTGAGGCAGTGAAGGCTGGACAGTTAGTCCCCAAGAAAAACTCAAACTGAGAGTCTCAGGCAGGTGGTGATGGGGATCTGATACCATGAGGTGATCAAGAGGGCAAAAATGGAA
>SJYT01062546.1:362030-396210 GCA_006410635.1 Cephalophus harveyi | reverse complement strand
CTAGTGGAGGTGATGGAATTCCAGTTGAGCTGTTTCAAATCCTGAAAGATGATGCTGTGAAAGTGCTGCACTCAATATGCCAGCAAATTTGGAAAACTCAGCAGTGGCTGCAGGAATGGAAAAGGTCAGTTTTCATTCCAATCCCAAAGAAAGGCAATGCCAAAGAATGCTCAAACTACTGCACAATTGCAGTCATCTCACACGCTAGTCAAGTAATGCTCAAAATTCTCCAAGCCAGGCTTCAGTGATACGTGAACCATGAACTTCCTGATGTTCAAGCTGGTTTTAGAAAAGGCAGAGGAACCAGAGATCAAATTGCCAACATCTTTTGTATCATGGAAAAAGCAAGAGAGTTCCAGAAAAACATCTATTTCTGCTTTCTTGACTATGCCAAAGCCTTTGACTGTGTGGATCACAATAAACTGTGGAAAATTCTGAGAGAGATGGGAATCCCAGACCACCTGACCTGCCTCTTGAGAAATCTGTATGCAGGCCAGGAAGCAACAGTTAGAACTGGACATGGAACAACAGACTGGTTCCAAATAGGAAAAGGAGTACGTCAAGGCTGTATGTTGTCACCCTGCTTATTTAACTTATATACAGAGTACATCACGAGAAACGCTGGACTGGAAGAAACACAAGCTGGAATCAAGATTGCCAGGAGAAATATCAATAATCTCAGATATGCAGATGACACCACCCTTATGGCAGAAAGTGAAGAAGAACTAAAAAGCCTCTTGATGAAAGTGAAAGAGGAGAGTGAAAAAGTTGGCTTAAAGCTCAGTATTCAGAAAACGAAGATCATGGCATCCGGTCCCACCACTTCATGAGAAGTAGATGGGGAAACAGTGGAAACAGTGTCAGAGATGGGTGAATGCAAAAATATGTTAAAAGTACATTCTGTATTGTTTTATACATATGAAATTCTAGAACAGGCAAAACTAATCTAAGTAGCAGAAAGCAAATTTGTGTTGGCTTCACCTGGAATGAGATAGTGGAGATTGATATAAAGGAAGAAAATTTGAGAGGAGGGTAGTAGAATGCTATATATCTTGACTATAGATAAAGTGAAAGTGTTAGTCCCTCAGTTGTGTCTGACTTTTTGTGGCTCCATGGACTGTAGCTCGCCAGGTTCCTCTGTCCATGGGATTCACCAGGCAAGAAAGCTGGAGTGGATGGCAATTCCTTTCTCCAGAGGATCTTCTTGACCCAGGGAGCAAACTCATGTCTCCTTCATTGCAGGTAGATTCTTAACCATCTGAGCCACCAGGGAAGCCCTCTTGACTATGTGGTAGACGCAATACCCATACATTTTGCAAAATTTCACAGTATACACTTAAATGAATGTATTTATTTATTGAACATAAATTGTACCTCAATAAATTACATATAGATGTTTATGCACATATACATATACAACTTAACATTAACGTGTGTATATACATGTGTGCATACTTCTTTATTTCCATAGGAAAAAAAGAGTGAAAACTGTATCAGTGTGCCCCAAAAAAGGTTGTTAATAGGAACACAGTTTTTGTAGCATGTCCAGTACTCACTGCATTATTCAAATAAGAAAACTTATGCCCACAGAATGAGATACTTTGAAAATCTTAAGAATGAGTGCATTACATTATCATCAGCTATGCATTCAGTAACCTTCATAATTTTTTATCTTAAAAACAACTATTAAATGCAGTGAAGAATATATTGTTTAGAGACACTTATTGTAGCAATTGGTGGTGTGACTATTAGTTTTCTAAGGTAAACAATTTTCTCCTGATGTGACAATTTTGGAAAGCTGGGTTATTATTTTAAGATGCCCTTAAAATTCAAATATATTTTTATGTGTTATAGACACATATGGAAATAATATATTCATTTTCTTCTGCAGCTAGAAAGATGGTTATCAAAGTTAATTTCCTTTGTGAGAAAATTCAGAATGATCTCCTAGATTAACTTTCACAAAGTTGCTGTTTCATTATTAACATGGTTGTGATATTATTTAACTGGCACATTTTTACATCTTAATTGGCTATTAAGTATAGGAAAAAAGGAACTGCAAATTTGATGTAAATGATATTTGATAAGTGTGTCCTTTAGTGACAATTAATTATTTCAGTTCTTGATAACATTCCCAGGTCTCCAGAGGGAGATGGGGAAAAGTCAATTTCCTTTTTTTTTTTAACATCTGTGTTTCAGTTAATGTTCCTTTCTAAGTGAAATTCTGTGTTTATTTCATAATCCTTAAAGTTTTCAATTTTTTAAAAAAGTAACTTTCATTTCAAAGAAAATTAGATATCTTCAGATCATTGAATTTCTTTGTTTCCTTTGGTATAAAGGTAGTAAACACCCTGAGAAGAATAAAGAACAAACCCAAAATATATAGACAAAATTAGACCTCATTTTTAGCTTGTAGCTAGCAATGGTGCATATTCCTCAACTCACATTTTTTTTTTTACTTCAAATAGATTTATTAACAAAATTTGAAGGGCTTAATAATTTTCAAAGAAAAATATTGCCTCTGGTAGTCAAGGGCCTTTTGTGTTGAGAGCCAAACCTGTCTTCTGTGTTCCAGATACCTCTCAACTTTCTGGTGGGAATTCTGCAACATGCCGTTCTTATTAAGGTTAAGAATTATTGGATCAAATGTGTATGCAAACCCTAATTTTAAAAAAATAATTAACAATACATACTTGAAAAACATTTCTTTTATTGCCCTAGTACCATTTGTTCCTCATTTGAAGAGTTTTAGATTTCATGGAGCCCTGCAAAGATTACTTTCTATGCTGGCTGGCAATCATGGTCTCATGCCCATTGAGTCTACGCAGTATCCTGTGTTTAGCACATACAGATCAGGATTCCTTGTTTTTCCTTTCTCCCCCTGACTCAAGAAATACCATAAGAAAGGCTAAAAAAAAAAAAAAAAAGAAGCAATTTCACCCTTTTCCAACCCACATTTTCTCTTCTCCTAACCCAACACCATCAGAAATATCACAAATCTGAGTGTATGTTGAATATCTTGGCTTTTTTGTAATTAAAGGTGGCTGCCCAATTCCCCAGGCAGTGCAAAAGCCCTTCAGGTCCTAAAAAGAAAGGACTTCCAAATTGAAAAACTAGTTAATAAGTCAGTTTGAGACCCAAAAGCAATTATCATTACAGGGAAGTACCTTGTTAAAAGTCTATCTTGAGTTGGCTAGTTTTGGTCTTCCAGTAATTGGAAAGAAGACAGACAGCAATTTTTTTCCCAAACATTCATACAAAGACAATTTATCCACATAGTCATGACATTTTAGGTAAAGGTACTTATGCTGGAGATGGCTAAACAGCAGCAACGTTTGTCACTTGCCAAAAATCTGGGGAGAATGACATTACTTTATTTTAAACTGCATTTATATAATTCTAGTTATACCTACATTACCAGGAATTTTAACTTGTTATATATACAATTCAATTCAGGATCCAAGTCTTGATTTGATGCAAGAGAGATGATTGTCAAGGTGGTTAAAACAAAAGGAATTTAAACTTCGCAAGAGAAGGAGACAAAATCAAAAGGCATAGGAGAAAGTTTGTAAACAAAGAACAAAGGGCTACAGAGATACAAGGAAGGAGAAATTGCAGCATCTGGACGTGAGAACAGAGTGAGGTAATGAGGAAAAATTTCATGGGGAAAGTGACATTTGAGATGGTCTTCTCTAGACAACATTATTTCCACATGCAAAGTTGGGGCAAGAGGACATTCCAGAAACCGGAAACAAAATGGTTAAAAGCCCGGAGATGGGAAAGTATGGGTTATGATATAAAAGCATAAAGCATACGGTTTCAATAGAGGAGAGAAAATGAGTAAGGTAAAAATAGGCAATGTGTCTTCACTACAAACTGCGACAAATATGTGAAATTTCCCATTTTAAAGACATGGGCAGCCAATAAATTATTTTTAGCAGGGTGTAATATGATAAGAGCTATTTGGGGAGAAATAAATATATCTGCATGGAGAATAGTAGATTGGAGCTGGAGAGACCAAACATAAGTAAAGCTGTGAATCACTAGGGGTGACTGAAGCAAGAGAATTTGAGGAAATGAGGGCTAGGTTAACTCTAATGCCCTTGGAATGAAGAAAAGGGAGTCAATGTTAAAAGCATAAAATAAATGCTTTAAAAGGATGTAAGAAAGAGATGGGGAGGGAGTCATTATGACTCAAATTTTAAGACCTAAAAATTTGGCAGGATGCTTGGATAGAAGCAAACATAGGGAAAATTCAGTTGGGGATATATTTTGAAATGAAGTGGCAATGAAGATAAATGAACAAGAAAATCTCTCACCCCCACAGCATCAGCCATCAGCATCAGTGCTCTAAAGACAAAAACACCAAAATTACATTCCTTCATTCAAAAGACACCTTTTCTAAAAGAGAAAGTAATTTTGAAAATTTTGTATGCATTTTGATGCATACTTAACACAATAATAGCTAATATTTATTTAGGATTTTTTCTATGCCAGGTACCATTCTGAATTACTGAGTAACTAATCTTCACAATTATATTGTTTCCATTTGAGAGACAGATTAAGATGTAGTGTGCTTGGGAAATTTACCCAAGGATGAGAAAACTCCAGGAGATTGTGAAGGACAGAGAAGCCTGGTGTGCTGAAGTCCAGGAGTTTGTAAAGAGTCAGACAGGATTTAGTGACAACAACACATCTAGTATATAACACAAGCTTGACTGAAATCAGCATCTATTTGGTTCTAAAAGAGCTGTTTTTAATCTACATTATACTATTGCAACCCAAGGGATAACTGAGGGTAAGATGATAACAAGAATGTATCTTAGCTGCCTATGCAGCTGAATCTTGAAAGATAAAAGGAGGCATTTGTTTTTAAGATAGATGGGGAGGAAGTGCCAGGGGAGGAAGGGCTGTCTAGGAAGTGAGAATAGCCTGTGCAAAGGCCTAAAGGTGAGTGGTAAGGCAAGTTTAGGGGACTGCGATCCGTCACAAAGCTTATTATACAGAAGCATCCCTGGGAAAGTGGGGGTCATTACGTCATTCTGTCATTATTCTTTGAAAATTATGTTAGAACATTATTAAATTAGATATCAATTAAGCAGAGGCCTCAATTAGTCAGATTGTGTCTCATAACATATTATTTCTTAATAAGAAAATAAAAATGGCAAGCATTCGACCTTCTTTCAGGCAAGATTCTCTTGGGGTAGGGCACAACTGAGCCTCAATCCCTCATCTATGTTTCACAGGAACATCTCTGAGGTTTAGTGACAAAGGAGAAAATGAATGCCATTACTTCGATTTACTGCTTTTAAAGAAGATCTGTGAAAAGAGCTATTTGAACTGAGATATGGAAGCCATGGTCTCTTCCTTTATCAGGCTGTTTTGGGGGTGCAGATGGTAGTGGTAGATTTATGGTCTGTGATCATTTGTCATGATGAGAGGCCATAGGAGATGCTCATTAAAAATACTGACTCTGAAGTGTGGATCTGGGTGTAGATCCTGGTTTTGACTTTTCTTAACTATGTGACTTTTGGCAAGAGTGATTGTTATCTTTTGCTGTGCAACAAAATATCACAAATTCAACAGCTTAAAACAATAAACATTTATCCACACCACTTATGAAGGTCAGGAATCCCGAAAGGCTTAGCTAGTTGGTTTTGGTTGAGGTTCTTTCATAAGACCAGGATGACATGAAGCAGTAGGAGAATCCAAGCTCTCTGTTGGTTGGAGCTTTCAGTGCCTCACTTTACATCACTGCTTACAGGCATAGTAACTGGTTGTCCCTGGAGTGAGTTTTCAGAGAGACAGAGACAGAGGGAAAACTCAAGATAGAAATCATAGCAATTTTATTATTTAGTCTTGAGAAAGACATTCTTTCACATCTGCTATAAACTGTTTGGGCTTCCCAAGTAGGTCAGCTGGTAAAGAATCCACCTACAAGGCTGGAGAGTGCAGTTTGATTCCTAGATTGGGAAGTTCCCCTGGAGAAGGGATAGGCTACCCACTCCAGTATTCTTGGGCTCCAAAATCACTGCAAACGGTGACTGCAGCTGTAAAATTAAAAGACATTTGCTCTTTGGAAGAAAACCTATGACAAACCTAGACAGCATATTTAAAAAAAGAGACATCACTTTGCCAGCAAACATCTGTATAGTCAAAGCTATGGTTTTTCCAGTAGTCATGTATGGATGTGAGAGTTGACCAATAAAAGAAGACTGAGCCCCAAAGAGTTGATGTTTTTGAACTGTGGTGTTGGAGAAGACTCTTGAGAGTCCCTTGGACCACAAGGAAATCAAACCAGTCAATCCTAAAGGAAATCAACCCTGAATATCCATTGGAAGAACTGATGCTCAAGCTGAAACCCCAATAATTTGGCCACCTGATGCAAAGAGCCAGCTCATTGGAAAAGACCCTGATACTGGAAACATTGAAGGCAGGAAGAGAAGGGGACAACAGAGGATGAGACGGTTGGATGGCATCACTGACTCAGTGGACATTAGTTTGAGCATGCTCTGGGAGGTGGTGAAGGACAGGGAAGACTGGCATTCTAGAGTCCATGGGGTTGCAAAGAGTCCGATATGACTGAGCAACTGAACAACAACAACAACAACAACAATACACTGTTCATTAGAAATGAATCACTAAGTCCAGCTCAAACTCAAGAGGAGAAAAATTAAGCTTTACCTTTTGGGAGGAGAATAGCAAAGAATCACTAGACACAGCTTTAAACCACCACAGAAACTTACCTATCATCTTTGTTTGTGTTTCCCCGTCTGTAAATTGGAGACACAATAGTACTAGAGTACAGAGTTGATATTAATACTTGGGAGTTTTCCATAGAAATTGAACAAATAGTATGTGCAGAGAGAGAGAGAGATTTATTATAAGGAATTGGCTTACACAATTATCGATGCCCACAGCCCCAGTTTTGCAGATCAGCAAGCTGGAAACCCAGGAAAGCCAATGCCTAGTTCCAGACCAAATCTGAAGGCTTGAGAACCATGAGAGCTGTTGGTATAAGTCCCAGTTTGAAAGTTAGTAGGCTGAAGATCCAGGAAGAACCAGTGTTTCAGTCTGAGTCCAGAGGCTGGAAAAAGACTCATACCCTTCTTACATGTAATTTTTGCTCTATTCACATCTTCGACTAATTGAATAAGACCCACCCATGTTAGAGAGGGCAACCTGATGTACTCACTTCACCAATCCAAAAGTTAATTTCATCCAAAAACACCCTAACATCCAGAATAATGTTTGTTGAAAGTCTGAGCATCTCAGAAATTCCCAGGTGGCATTAGTGGTAAAGAACCCTCCTTCCAATGCAAGAGACATAAGAGATAAGAGACACTTGTTGCATCTCTGGGTCCGGAAGATCCCATGGAGGAGGAAATGGCAACCCACTCCAGTGTTCTTGCCTAGAGAATCCCATGGTCAGAGGAGCCTGGCAGACTCCTGGTGGGTAAAAGTCCATAGTGTCACAGAGAATCCTACACAACTGAAGTAACTTAGCATGCATGTACTGAGCATCTCAAGGCCCAATCAGGTAAATTTCGTTGTGTATAATGAGCTGTTGTTATTTTTATTTTCAGATGATACTAGTTTCTAGAGAAAGTGAAGTGACTTGCTGTTTAGCAATGATATATAAAGTACTAAATCTTCATTTTCTATCAACCTTCCTTTTGCTATGACTTGAGAAGCAGTCAAAAAACTACAATCCCCTTGCCCTGTGAGCAAAATAGCTTTTGCATTCATTAATGGTGATACAATGTGTTGACTATATTTTTGCTTTTCTGCATTCATCATCACCTTCTGTAAGTGACTTCCTGATAAAATGGAAAGAGATTCATTTAAATGGCCACTAAATAAGCCTGACATCCTGGGAAGGAAATGTCAGATTCTCCATGGTGCATGTCAGATTCATTGGGTTGTTTTCTTGTTTATAAAAGCAATGAGAATTTCAGAGAAGGAAAGCAGATATGATATAGCCATACAAAGAAAGAAGGAGCTGGGCAAAGTAAGCCTTCAACTTATCTCCCCCAAATTAACTCTCTATCAGGGTGTGGAGAAATAATAAAGTGCCATAAACAAAAGGAACATGTAAAGCTCATCTCATGTGTTCTAACCACTGCTCAGAGATCTTCCTCTCAAGGCTTGTGTGGGGCCAATTAACTGAACATGAAAAATCTATCCCAGCAGCTTTCCACTGCACAGATGTTTCCGAATGCCTTGGTTCTGTCTCTGAAGAGAATATAATCAAGGGAATGTTCCTTCAAATACATAAAATCTCTTTAAATCCCACAGTGCAGGTCCCTCTTGCTTTTGGCAAGCAGTAAGATGTTTCAACTTTCAAGATAGAATTGCCTCTTCAGGGTCGCCAGGTTCTTGCAGTAAAACAAAGACAGGCTTCCCGTGGAGAGTCTTCAATAAAGTCTTGCTGTACACGAGGAAAATGCTTCAACGTATTAGCCCCCATTGTCTTCTCTGGCTTTTTATTGACAGAAAAGGACAATAAAAATAGGGTAAAAAAAGAAATGGATCTTAGAGCAGAAAATGAATAAAGTTATTTTCCAGGTGTTAAGAACAATGTCAGAAAACACTTAAAAAAATTTTTTTAATGTACCAGGTCATTTGAATAAAACAAGGTCACATGGGAAACAAAGAGCTAAAATGAGTGCAATTGGTACATAGTATGTGTTCAGTAAATGTCTGATGAATGAATCTCTTGGTCAGTGAAAGATGAAGCAATGTGAAGTTACATAAATCAAACTGTTCTTGAATCGCCATCTCTTCTTAGATTCTCACTCTGCTCCTGCAGAGATCTTTGAAAAACTGTTGGCCTAAATTGTAGCAGCTTTGGAAAGTCACGATGTTTAGATGGGGAAACACAAGAAGATCTATAATAGGATACTCTACTTTGATGGGTTATATCTGAGTCATGTGGAGGGCTTGTTAAAATACAGTTTGCTGAACCCCATCACCAAAGTTTCTAAATAATTAGATCTCACTTGGGGCCCCCAAATTTACATCTCTAAGTGCCCAGGTGGTCAAGTGGTGCTGATGCTACTTATCCAAGGACCGCACTTTTAGAACCACTGTTGTAAGGCAAGAAATAATGGTCTGAAATTCAGAAACACGTTTTGTTGCTTTGTTTTTGGTTTCTTTTATACCAAGACATATTATTTTGGATACTCCAGACATTGAAAATTATTTGAACATAATAAACTATGTAAATCTATCAAATCTGTAGGCATAATATTTTATAGTGAATAGTTTTCATGTATTAATAAATTGATTCTCAAAATAACTCAATAAGATAGAAAGATCAGTAATTATTATAATACTTTTAATAGATAATAAAAAGTGACTCAGAAGACATAAGCGCAAATATTTTGAAGACAGTGTTTACATCACTTTTTTATTAGTATCCCTAAAATTTAACAACGTGAATAAAGCATAAGGCATGTTAAAGAAAGGTTTGATTAGTTAATTGGGTTTGCATATAACTTGTAACTGTTTGAACCAGAGATCAGATAGAGTCATATGATTCCAAATTTGGTGCCCTTTCTAATTTTCTATAATACTGTCAGAGCAGAATATCTCTTCCCTCATTTCCTTTCTATTTCTATGAAGAGCAATTGATCGGCAGCCACAGAAAGAGCTACTTCCCAAATGGCACTAGTGGTAAAGAAACTGCCTGCCAATGCAGGAGATGTAAGAGACACTGGTTGGATCCCTGGGTCAGGAAGATTCCCCTCACGGAGTGCATGGCAATCCACTCCAGTATTCTTTCCTGAAGAATCCCATGGACAGAGGAGCATGGAGTCATGGATATAACTGAAGCAACTTAGCACACATGCATAGAAAAAGCCACCGAGTATAAGACACTTAACGGTAGAGACAATGGCATCTTCATCTCCTTTTGCATAGGAAGATGTCTGACACATAACAGGCACACCACCCATGACTTGGGAATTGAATTATGTCTGTATCTTCTCTACAAGATACAAAATCATGATGGTATGTATCTGGTATCCCAGAATTGCTAGCAGGCCTTGAGTTGGGAAATAAGGTTCAGGGAAACCACAAGCTGTGGAGGAGAGCCACTTGGGGTTTGGGCCATATGGCTCTGGTTCTCCTTGCGGGAGGGAAGCAGTCTCTTTTATACCAAAAATCTTAGGAGGGGTGCCTGCCAATTCTGCTAACTGGCAGCTCCAGACTGCAACCCTTGAGCTTGTTCTGCTAAGCTTTCAAGTCCCCAAATGTGTTCAAATCAAGGAAATGCTGTTGAAATGGATTTCCCCATCCCTGAGAGGGAACAAGGCAAGCCTTAATTCTGACTTCTAAGCAGAGTCCCAGAGGGAGTATGTCTAATTAGACCAAAGATCAAACTCCTTCATGCCCTGCCAGAGAGGCCCACTGAGTTTCTGTGGGGCGGAGGCCATAGAATCTGTTTTATGCTCAAAGTAGCCTGACTTTCCAGAGGGAATAAAATGTGTTATCTTATCCAAATAATTTATAGTATTGGAATATGTTTCCTAATTCAGTAATGGACAAAACTCTCCGTTTCTGAGATTCTCACAGAAGGAAACAGCTCTCATAAATGTCCCTTTCATCATATCTATACATTTCACTTGGTTATTTGAGTAATTATATGCTAGATAAAATGTTAGGCCTTCATTACAAATTGTGATCAACTTTAAAATAACTTCCATAAAATCCAAGCCATTTGTCTTTGTTTACAACATTAGCTGTAATATTAATACAAGCAATAGTCATCACATCCAACTGAAAGCTTGCTGAAAGCATTTTCAAATTAAGAATTAAATTATGCTTTTCTTAAAGAACTCATACCTTAAATAAACATAAATTATTTTTACTAAAAATGAGACATAATAGTATAAATATTTTCCTCTTGGAGATCTCAGTGATAAAACAGAGTATTTATAAATCAAATAAACATATTCAAACACTATTTGTACTATTAAACCCCACATAGTGGAGCTAGCTGGATATCTTTATGTCCCAACCAACTTAAAACAAAAAAAAAAATCCCAGTTGCTTCAAGAGAAGGGCCTAAAAGCCTGGGGATTAGAAAGACAAGCCTCCAGGGGCCAGGTGTCTTGAGCCAAGAGTGGAATAAACAAAAGTGAGTACAAGAAGTGAAGGTTAGAGGTGATCTGTACTGGGCAGCCATAACTGATACAACATCAAAAAAGAGAAAAAGAAAAAGTAAGAAATAAAAAATATTTTAAAAGTTTGCCAGAGAAGCATCATCAGAAATAAACCAGATGAGAGAAAGGTTGCAAGTTTGGAAAAGGGAAGGGATTGGTATCAAGACACTCAAGTGGGATCTACTGGATGGAGTGACAAATTGTAACTGCTCTTGCCCTTTTTTATGGTCTTAACTCTTCTGCTATAAAAAGACAACAAGTGTAGACTGTTGTTTCCTGAAATCTACATACATAGCTTCCAGCAAACTCTTGTAAGAGGAGACTGATTAATGTGACAAATATTTATTAAGCATTAATATACACCAGAGACTGCACTCCATGCTATTTATACATTGCGTTCACACTGATGAAACTCACAACCCAGTAGGGGAGACAAGCACTTAATACTTGAATCCAAGTAAATGTTTTCTGAATTATTAATTGAATGTCTGCATGTATGTGTGTGTGTCTGTGTGTGCAATCAAAGAAACCACTAATGGGAATAATTTCAGAGAAACATCCTGAAATAATTAATATTACATTAAATATTCAACAAAAAGGTCAACCACCAACATACTGCTAAATTGATCCAACATCACAGATAAGTGTCTGTGAATGACTAAGGCTTTGGAGTCAGGGAGTTTGTGTTTCTGTCTTGTTACTTACTATTCCTGGTTGAATTATCTGAACTACATGAAGTCTCAATTTTGTCCCATCTCATGGATTTGTAAAACTTAGATTAAATGGATGGTACCTTGAAAATGTCTATCAAATGCTCACTGTTTGTATAATAGGAGAGTATCATTGTCACCTGAGGAGATAACCAAGCACCTTTTCCATCCTCTGAATGGTAGAAATGGAAGGATCTCATCAACTGCTTGGAGAAGGTAATGGCAAGCCACTCCAGTATTCTTGCCTAGAAAATCCCATGGACGGAGGAGCTGGGTGGGCTGCAGTCCGTGGGGTCGCTAAGAGTCGGACATGACTGAGCGACTTCACTTTCACTTTTCACTTTCACGCATTGGAGAAGGAAATGGCAACCCACTCCAGTGTTCTTGCCTGGAGAATCCCACGGACTGGAGAGCCTGGTGGGCTGCCGTCTATGGGGTCGCACAGAGTCGGACACAACTGAAGCGATTTAGCGGCAACAGCAGCATCAACTACTTCCACGGTGGGCAGGAGGGAGCAGTGTTCAGAGGAGGGACCTTCTCATTTCTTCTCCATGCTCTACACTTGCTTCCCACAGTCCTCTCCTGTGTGACTTCTTTGCCAAGAGTGGAGCATCTTCACTAGTCTACCTCTCCAACACACACACACACACACACACACACACACACACACACACACACTTCTGCAGGAATGATTAAGTTCATACACATCACCACTACAATCTTACCTCTGCAATATCATTGTTGCCTACGAAACTGTGGTTTTCTATTTAAGTCCTTCACTATCGAAGGAACAGTGTCTTATTAACAGCAACTCATAGATCTGAAATTCCATCTCAAGAGAAGGACCAAAATCTCCTTGGTGTGTTGGAATATGGGCGTGGAAGGCAGTGCTACAGATATTTATAAAAGCACCCGGGAATAATCTCTTCTGTTGGAATGGGGATGACATTCCTTTTAGCAGCCTCACTGAGGCTCACTGAATATCATAGAAAGGCCTACCAGCCTTCCTCATCCAATAAATGCATTTCTCTGAGCACACTGTCCTCTTTAGGAAAATGAAGTGAACAATACCTATCTTGCAGGGTTGTTGTAAGTGTTCACAAAATGAGGAGCCAGGTGGGTTCTGGGATCACAAGAGTCAGACATAGCTTAGCATCTAAACCACGATCACTACCATAAAACTGGGCAGAGGTAATAGGCTCAGAGCCTATATGGAATAGGCACCCAGCGTGTTGATGCTAGAGGGCCCTTTTCAGTCTAGCTCTAGGCTAAAAAGCCAATTTATCTCTTGCCTATTCCTCTCACATACCATATGCTGTAGTTACACTTTCCAGGATGACTTTTATGTATCTTCATTTTGCTTAAGGATATTTCTCAACTTTCCACTGTTTTTTAACCTGGTGGGCTCCTATTCATCCTTATGGACCACAACAAATGTTACTTCTCCTCCTTGTCTCTTTTTAGGCATTACCCACCAAATCACAGGGGATTTAATCCTGACCTGTGTTTCTTGGGTTCACATAACGTTTTCTTTACTCCTCTCTTACAAAGCAAATCACAATTTTGGACAAATAAATAAAGAGATGGATTCATAGATGATAGAAAAGTAGGTGGAAATACAAACAGAAAGACAGACAGACATAGACAGATAGGTATCCTGAGTCACCAAGAGGTCTCTAAGATCAAGAAAAATTTCATATTCCGTATTCATCTTTTTACAAAATTATTAGACTTTGCTTTTTTGAGCAGTTTTATATTTACAGCATAGCTGAATGAAAAGCACAGAGTTCACACATACCCTGCCTCCTCCTCCTCCACCTCTCCCGCATCATCCCCCATTAGTGTGGTGTGAAAGTATGAAATAAAAGTGCTAGTCACTCAGTAGTGACTTTTTGCAATCCCATTGACTGTAGCCTACCAGGCTCCTCTGTCCTTGGAATTCTCCAGGCAAGAATACTTGAGTGGGTAGCCATTTCCTTCTCCAGAGGATCTTCTCAAACCAGAGATGGAAGCCAGGTCTCCCACACTGCAGGCAGATTCTTTACCTTCTGAGACACCAGAGAAGCCCTATTAGTGTGATACATAATTAATGAACCCACTTTGACATATACTTGTCAAAGTCCATAATTTATACTTTATGCCATATATTTTCTGGGTTTTGATAAATACATAATTCCATATTTCCACTGTTATACTATTATATAGAATAGCTTCATTGTCTAAAATTCCCCTCTACCTATACATCCTTCCTCCCTTGCTCTTGAAACTTTGGAGTAGGAACTTGGGCTGTTTTCATGCCTTGGCTATTGTAAATAGTGCTGCTGTGAATATTGGGGTCCATATATCTTTTTTAATTAGAGTTTTCACATTTTTCCAGTATATACTCAGGAGTAAAATTCTTGGATCATATGGTAGCTCATTTTTTAGTTTTTCAAGAAATCTCTATATTGTTTTCCGTAGTGGCTGCCCCAATTTACACTCCCACCAACAGTGTAAGAGGGTTTCCTTTTTTCTAAACCCTTTCCAGAATGTATTATTTACAGATTTTTGATCATAGCCATTCTGAGAAGTTTGAGGTGATACCTCATTGTAGTTTTGGTTTGAGTTTCTCTAAGAATTAGTGATATTCAACATCTTTTAATGTGCCTGTTAGCCATCTGTATGTCTTTGGAGAAAAGTCTTTTTAGGTCTTCTGGCCACTTTTTGACTGACTTGTTTGGTGTTTTGATATTTAGTTGTATGACCTTTTTGTACTGCTTGAATATTAACCCTTTTTTGTTCACATCATTTGCAAATTTTTTTTTCCCATTCTATAGGCTGATTGTCTTTTAATCTTGCTGATAGTTTCCTTTGCTGTTTGCAAAAACTTTTTGAGTTTGATCAGGTCTCATTTGCTTATTTTTGCTTTTATTTATTTTGCCCTAGGAGACTGATCTAAGAAAATATTGCTGTGATTTATGTTAGAAAATGTTTTGCCTACATTCCCTGTTAGGAGTTTTATGGTGACGTGTATTATATTTAAGCCTTTAAACCATTTTGAGTGTTTTTTTTTGTATATGGTGTGAGGGAATATTATAACTTCAGTGATTTTTATATCTAGCTGCCTGGTCTTTTATTCATTTTTTAACTGGGGTGTTTGGTTTTTATCTTGTTGAGTGTTAAAGAGTTCTTTGTATATCTCAGATAAAGTTCCTTATCAGATATATATTTTGCAAAAAATTTCTACTACTTGTGACTTGTCTTTCATTCTCTTAACAGTGTCCTTTGCTGAACAGAAATTTCTAGTTTTAATAAAGTCAAATTTAATGTTCTTTTTCTTTCATGGATCATGCTTTTGGTGTTGTATCTAATAAAATTCATCTCAAAACCCAAGGTCATCTAGATTTTCTGCTATATCATCTCCTAGAAGTTTTATAGTTTTGCATTTAACATTTAGATCTATAATCAACTTGAATTAATTTTTGTGATAGTTGTAAGGTTTGTGCATAGATTATTTTTTGCAAGTGGATATCCAGTTGTTTTAATACTATCTCTTCTCTATTAGATTGCCTTTATGTCATTATTCATCCCACTCCAGTACTCTTGCCTGGAAACTCCCATGGATAGGGAGCCTGGTAGGCTGCAGTCCATGGGGTCGCTGAGTCAGACACGACTGAGCGACTTCACTTTCACTTTTCACTTTCATGCATTGGAGAAGGAAATGGCAACCCACTCCAGTGTTCTTGCCTGGAGAATCCCAGGGATGGCAGAGCCCAATGGGCTGCCATCTGTGGGGTCGCACAGAGTCGGACACGACTGAAGTGACTTAGCAGCAGTAGCATGTCATTATTCAAGATCAGTTGACTTATGTTTGTGTGAGTTTATTTCTGGACTCTCTTCTGTTTCATCAATCTTTTTGTTTCATTTCTTCTTTTATCAATACCACACTGTCTTGATTAATGCAGCTTTATAGTAAATCTTGAAATGGGTAGCCTCAGTCCTCTGACTTTGTTTTTCTCTTCTAATATTTTATTGCCAGTTCTGGGCATTTTGTCTTTCCATATAAACTATAGAGTTAGTTTGTTAATATCTGCAAAATAACTTGCTTGGTTACAGATTGGGATTGCATTGACTCTGTAATCTATAACATACAATCGTTTATCTCTTTACTAATTGGGTCCAATATAGTATTTGGAACATTTCAGAGGCTTCCTCATTTTTTATCAATGCAATTTAAAGGTGGATAATTTTCTACATTCCCAAACCGTACGACAGTAGGATGTCAGTGGTAGCTCTTGCAGTATAATCACTCCCTTTTCCTTATATGGTAAAAATATAGGAAGAGGGAAGAAGTGCCACAGGATGAATTATGTCATATACTCCACAAGGACAAGGAATACTCTCTCTCTGCTTTGCTGATGGTCATACCCCAAACACCTGGAACATTTCCTGCTGTATCATAGGAACAGAAATAGATAGTTTTGAATGTTGAATGAATATGTTTTTTGGCCAGAGATCAACATGCTGAAGCAATTTCAGTTCTCTAATACACCATGATTTCTCTGTAGCTAAGTCCTTACCTAAGATATTTCCTCTGCCCAGAATTCTCTCCTTATTCTCCCCACTTTCCACCTACCTAATTCTAGTTCATCTTCAAATACCCCCTCACATGTTACTTCTTTTTTGTCTGTATCTTCTACGTGCCTTTTTTCTTATTTCTCTTCCAAGGATCAGAACACTTTGTCACACATTAGATACTCAATACATAATTCTTGTTTAAAATATTTCATCCTGTTCAAGGACCTGCTCCATGTCACAAAATAATATTTGTAAATAATTCATGAATGAGTTATTCACACAGAGAGGCCAAATCTACACTCTAATTTAGAGTCTCTAATACGCATTTGGATGTAGCATTGAACTCATGAGAGTATTTGCATTTTCATCTCCTTGATCTACGGTGTAAACAAAATGAACACTCCAGATTCAAGTTCTCTCTTACTGGAAAAATTGTCTCTGATATAGAGAGGCAACTTGCATCTCATCACCTTAAAGGCAGCTGTTATGCATTTCCTGAGTGTTCCAGTTGCAGCTTCTGGTCTTCTGCTGAAAGATTCACTCCATTATTTATGACTTGAGCTATCAAATGTCAATGGGAAGATTCCCTGGAAAGGTGTGTTGCTGTGGTTACCAAGAGTTTCTCTCATCCCAGGAAGAGTCTGCTTTCTGGGGTTCAGAACAGGCTTTAAAATCAGCAGGAACCACAAATGCTGAAGTAGAGATGTGTGAAGGACACAAAGAACTTGCTATTATTTTCAAAGCATCCTGGGAAATGCCAGGAAAGATTCTGAGGTTTTTCTTTCAAAATGATATCTTTGGGACAGTTTGAGGCAAAGCCACAAAAATGAAAAGATTTGATTCTCCTGCCATAGATAGAACAGTGACTTTTTATTCCACTGCTATCTTCCCCCACCTCAAAAAATGCATTTTTTATGAGAAAGTCAAATTGGCCTTGTCTTACAGGCAAACACTCCTCACAGAACAAATGAGCCTTTTTTTGTTAAATTGCAGAAACACTGAAAGATTTATGATTCTGCTGGACAAAATCCTTTTGTTTTAAATAGTTGCCATTTTTCCATGAAGAAATCAGACACCTTGTTGGTGTTTTCTTATAGTAAACATAAGGTCACTGAAAGGAAACAGGCTAGATGAAAGATCACCACAGTATTAAATTACTTCCATCTGCAAACACTGTAAATCCCGTAGACATAAAAAGAGAAGTTATGGTTAGAGCTCTGAAGTGTCATGTTTTGGACTTGAAAAAAATCCTTCTGCTGAGGACTTTATTCTATTGCCAAGATTAAGAAACATGAAGTCGTGACGCAGTAACTGGACCATGTCAAAAGCATTCTGCAATAGAAATCTCATTCACTTGCTGTTTTTCTCAGTCCTTTTCCACCATTCACTTCTTGTTGTATCTGACTTCCAAGTTTATATTGGAAAAAATTGCTATGAATTAGAGTCAATGTCCCACAGTATTAGTGCTCAAAAGATTTTAAAGAGTTTATTCAGGGTACACAATTATTATCTTCAGTTTTTTGTTTTTAAATGATGTTAAATCATTTATGCTTGGGATGGAATTCAAAAGGGTAACTTTTGGAAGCAAGGTCATTTACTTTTGTCATCAATTAACATTTCTCACAGTAGCAATTTTACTAAATTGTGTGATAGTCTTTGAGTAGGTCTTAGATTTTTCATCCAAGGTTATTAGCAGTACTATCAGAGATAGGGGTGTATTGTGTTCTGTTGACTGCTAAGTATCTGAACTTTATTTCTAGTTCTGAGACATCTAGTATTGAATAAATCCAGCCACCAGAGGCTGAATATTTGCTTCTTAATCTCCTAGAAGACAGGGCATGGGCATGAGATATCCACACCAAGTTCTGAATCTAGAACAAGTGATGCAAAGAACTACCAGTGCCCAGTGGTAGCAACGATTGTGGTAAGAGAAGCCCTACATGGTGAGTAGTGGAAGCAGAAGGGGCACCCAAGAAGGCTATCCCTATTAACATGGCCTTTACTGCTGAAAATTCTCCCAGTTAATAGGTTAATGTCCTCAGATAAAGCCTTTAAAGAGTGCCTCAATTTCTCCATCTGTAAAATAGGAATGATAATAGTCATTATAACACTACGTCAAGGATTGAATGAAGACATGCTGGGAGAACAGTATCTGGCACATAGGAAGATCTTCACTGACACTAGCTATAGAAGTCATTATTACCTTCCTGTGGATGTACGCATGAACTGAACCACATTCCTCAAGCTTTTTGCTTATTACTTCCAATATCTTTCTTCTTGCTGCTGCTACTGCTGCTAAGTCGCTTCAGTTGTGTCCGACTCTGTGCAACCCCACAGATGGCAGCCCACTGGGCTCCGCCATCCCTGGGATTCTCCAGGCAAGAACACTGGAGTGGGTTGCCATTTCCTTCTCCAATGCATGAAAAGTGAAAAGTGAAAGTGAAATCACTCAGTCATGTCTGACTCAGGACCCCATGGACTGCAGCCTACCAGGCTCCTCCATCCATGGGAGTTTCCAGGCAAGAGTACTGGAGTGGGATGCCATTGCCTTCTCCGGTCTTTCTTCTTAAATTTGTCATAATAGTTTTATTATGAATGCAACCAAGAATTCTGACTGAAGTCCATCTCTAAGCTGATTTGTGTCTTCAACAACAAAACACCCTCACATTAGACCCTCATTTTAAGTTCAGAAGTGGGATATTTGTGAGAAAACTGTTTGTCTTGATAACACTCTATTTGTAGAATGCTGTCACATCAAAATTCACTATTTAGCTTTGACAATAACCACTCTGGTAATACTGCCATACTAATTTCTTCATATAATATAATTAAAGGGTGATTCAGTCTCTTGAAATAATTTCAAGAAATTCGGAAGTTCTTATATTAAAACTGAATGATTTTTGGAATTCTGCTGAAAACAGAGAGAGGTTGATTGTCCATTTGAATGCCCTCTGTTTACTCAAATATGCCTTAGGAAAGAAGGAATTGCTTGGTTTCCATATATATATATACACACACACATACATACATATATGTGTGTGTGTGTGTGTGTGTGTGTATACTCTCTCTTCCCTGGTGGCTCAGACGGTAAAGCGTCTGCCTACAATGCTGGAGACCTGGGTTCAATCCCTGGGTCAGAAAGATCCTCTGGAGAAGGAAATGGCAACCCACTCCAGTACTCTTGCCTGGAAAGTCCCATGGACAGAGGAGCCTGGTAGGCTACAGTCTGGGGGTCTCAAAGAGTCAGACACGACTGAGTGACTTCCTTATCTTACCTTATACATTTTTATAATCTCTTTCCATATATATATAAAATCTCTTTTCAGAGAGTTTGAAAGAAAAGAGAGAGAGATAAAAGATGAAACTGTATTGACATATATGCATATGTGCATGCTCAGTCACTTCAGGTCGTGTCTGACTCTCTGAGACACCATGGACCATAGCCCATCAGGTTCCTCTGTCCTTGAAACTGTCTAGGCAAGAATACTGGAGTGGGTTGCCATGCCTGTCTTTGGTATTGAACCCATGTCTCCTATGTTAGCAGGTGATTCTTTACCACTGAGCCACCAGGGAAGCACATATAATACTTAGGTATATATATATATCTCCAGTATCTTTCTTCTTAAATTAACCAGAATAGTTTTCTTTTTAATATAACCAAGAACTTCAACTGAAGTCCATCTGTAGGTTGATTTGTGTTTTCAACAACAAAACACAAACCTATATATATGTGTGTGTGTGTGTATATATATATGTATATATATAGGCTTCTCCTGGAGAAGGAAGTGGCAACCCACTCCAGTATTCTTGTCTGGAAAATCCCATGGACAGAGGAGCCTGGCAGGCTACAGTCCCTGGGGTTGCAAAAGAATCGGACATGACTCAGACACTAAATAAGAACAAAAAGGATAACATGGATCTTCAGGTCCTGAAATCATAGGGCAAAGGTGGAAGCCCTGTTTGGCTTTTGTCCACACAGCCTGAAGACGTTATGGTGGGAGGATTGGGGGAAAAACACCAGTGCCAACCACATCATGACTATTAAGAATCTGGCTCTCTGTTTAAGAATTCCAGAAAGTTGTCTGGGAAATGGTAACACTAGAAGCTTCCTTTGATTCTCTCTTTGATAAGATCTCTTCTCTGAGGGTCTGAAAGAAAAGAGAGAGATAAAAGATGATACTGACAAAAGTTCTAGCTGCTTCAAAGGAAATCCATGTGGTTTGCATGCCTTATATAGCTCTTCCTAAAAAAGGAAGACAGCTGTTTGCTGTAGGAAGGCCCAGACTGCTGTGGCCAGTAGCATCAAGCCACTAATTACAGTTTCAGAGGCATCAGAGAGGCACACTCTCTAAAATCTCTCTCATATCCTTCAATATCCTTAATTTCTCCTAAGTATGGGCTGCTTCTTATGACCTGAGATTAACCTAGAAGAATCAGGTGTTTCCCAACCTTGCTATGGAATCATTATTGTCATTTTTACTGACGGAGAGTCAAATGTAGGGCTCTTGGTGAACACTTGCTGAGTTCTCATCCTGCCTAGAGTATTCAGCAGATGTTGCACACATGGTGATATCCAGTTAACTGAAAAAGAGAAAAAAAAAAAGTTTCCCCATCAACAATGGCACTTTGGCACTGCAGAGGCATGGAGAGGCTGAAAAGCACCAGAAAGGACTCAGGCCACCTTGCCTCCTACTCTGGCTCAGGTATTAATTGCTTGTGTGACTTTAAATGGGAACATGCACCTCCATTGTCGTCAGTGTCCTTACGTAAAACATGAGAGACGTAAGTAACATCATTTCCAAGGTAATCTCCAGATCTAAATTATATGACCTTTAATTTCAGAGAGAACTTTTTCTATTAAAATAATAAGAGCAACAAAAATTCACAAGACTCACTTAGAAAATAGACTAAGTTTCATGTTTCAGAAAATAGAAAACTTCCACTCATACTTGCAGTTATTCACTTCATAACATGGATACATGTGTTGACCTATCTTTTGACAAATGTTTTATATAAAAAATGTTGGCAAAATGTTTATTAAAATATCTAGTTATTAGAGAGATATTGAATCTTCCTTAAACATCATACAGTATAATCATAACAAAACAATGACCATAATCAATAGATAAGTCCTTGAATGCATACATATTCAGTCATGTCCAACTCTTTGTGACCCCACGAACTATAACCCACTAGGCTCTTCTGTCTATGGGACTGTCCATGCAAGAATATTGAGTGAGTTCTTATGCCCTCCTCCAGGGGATCTTCCCAATCCAGGGATTGAACCTATGTTCAATCCTGCAGCTCCTGCATTGACAGGTGGATTCTTTACCATTGGCACCACCTGGAAAGCCCTAGATACTACTTAACATAACATGTATCATGTACAAGTGAAAGTGAAGTCACTCAGTCGTGTCCGACTCTTTGCGACCCCGTGGACTGTAGCCTACCAGGCTCCTCCATCTATAGGATTCTCCAGGCAAGAATACTGGAGTGGGTTGCCATTTCCTTCTCCAGGGGGATCTTCCTGACCCAGGGATCGAACCCGGGTTTCCCACATTGAAGGCAGACGCTTTAACCTCTGAGCCACCAGGGAAGCCCATATCGTGTACAAAGCACTGGTATAAATGCTTTAGATATATTCACTTATTCAGTGTTCAAACAATCCAGGATATTAGACAGAATTATAATTCTTATTTTAGAAATTAGGACCTGAGGCAGGGTTACACAACTAAAATGTGAAGGAGTTTTGAACCACTACAGTCTAGCTCCAAATTCTGTGCTCTTAAGACCTATACTATAACCTTTTAAAATTGTAGAAATGTTTGAAGAGCAGGTTATTCCAACAACTTATTTTATAAGACTGTGACAAAAGACCTCAAATTAAATCAGTTCATTTTTAACTTCATGATTTATTACCTCTGCAACTTGGGAAAGCTATCTAATCCTTCTAATTCAATTTCTTCATCTGTAAAATGGGCATAGTGTTATACAGCATCATCAAGCAGGTTTGATGATATTAAACATGTAAAACTCTTCATCTAACTTAACAAATTAGTAAACATATTTATTTAGCAAAAGCTTATGGAACACTATGTGCCAAGCACTGATATGAACAACACCTTTGGCACAAAAAAAATTCACACCATTATGGAACTGATGTTTTTGAAGGAGGGTAGAGATTTTTAAAAGCATACAACAAATAACAAGATAATTGCAGGTTGTGATCAGTGAGTAAGTATTTTCTCTATCGTTATTTAACACACAGGGATTCTATAAGTCAGGAATTCTAAAAAGGCATAGTGGAGATGGTTGTTTGCTCCATGGGGTGACTTGAATGTCTGAGAGATAGAAGAGCTGAGGCTGAAGAATACACTTTCAAGACAATTTCTTTACCTACATACCTCCTGTCAGGACTCAGATGGCTAAGGCTCAGACAGGCTCAGCTAGGATGTGAACATGTAGCATTTCCAACATGCTTAAGATTTAAGCAGAGAATTAAGACAAGATGGTATGATACTGAGCGACTGGGGGATTAACTTGGAAAGTGTTCAAGAACAGCCTCTCTGAGGAATTAATTAAATTAAGACCTGAAGATGGATAAGGATCCAACCAAATGAAGATAAGGGAGGAGAATTCCAGTCAAAGCATGTATGAAGTCCTGAGGAGAGAACAGGGAGAACAGTAGGGTATAGAATAAGGTAGGGCCATCAATGTGGACAGGGACCAGGAGAAGCGTGGCTTTCTAAGCCAAGTTAAAGAGTTGGGATCTTATTATTGACCAATGAGAAGCTATTAGAAAGTTTTGAGTAGGAAAGTGATAGAATATTAAAACAAAATAAATAAAATAGAAGGAAATGAAGAAACAATAAAAGGAATAACAACAGTAAAACTCCATTTCAATGTTTCTCTGACTAGATTCACTACAATCCATCACAAGTATCTTCACATTGGTTCCTAATTCCTGAATTTCTTTGTCTCCTATTTTGATCATCTATAAAATAGAACATTTAATTTTTTTCCTCTCTCAATATGTATAAATTACATTAATAAAATTAATCTTCTAAAATGAAGACAGAAAATTTGGAGGCTGCTGAAACTCATAAAATATTGATTTCACTCCAAATCTAAACACAATTTTATGAATGTATTATTCATTTGGCCATCTATTTACTCATTCATCTTCCCATTGATCACCAGTTGCCAATAAGTGCCAATAACAGAAAAATGATTGTAACACAGTTTCTGTTTCACGGTATTCCCATGACACAGACTTTTTTTTTTTTTTTTCAGTAAAAAGTACAATTAGAATACAAAGGAAGAAAAGCAGTACCTGATATCCCAATGCAGAAAACACTGAAGACTAGCAAGTTATGTGCCCTGCTAAAATGCATTTAAATGAATTAAAGTGGAATTTGTGTCGACTATTTATGTCTTGACCTAAGAAGCTCTTGTCACATTCACAGAAAACATTGCATCTGGGTGCTTCTATCAAGAGTCACTTAAACTGAAAATGGAAGTCCTTCTTATGTTCTTTCTGTGCAGAACGTTTGTCCATCATCAGCAGTCCTCAGAAGATGGACTCCTTCCACATCAAAGGAATTCCAAAACTCAACACATTCCTTAGCTTCCAAAGCGGAACCAGAACTTAAACAATTGTTCCAAATAATTGGTACACATACGCGCTCGCGTGCACACACACTCACACACACACACACACACACACACAGAGTTTGCAGAGAAACACTTTAGTAGTTATTTCTTTCTTTAGTAAACATTTCTTTCAATTTGTTGCTATCTCTTATCTCATTTGAAAATCTCTACAGTCTTTTCTAGATAAATATATTTGTTCAGATGTAAAAGACAATGATTTTAAAGCTAGAATTGATCAAAAGAAATATACCAAACTTGAGATTCTTAATGTTTAGGTGGGTCTGCATAATCTAATACTAGCTTTTTAAATGGAATGAATGATCTCATTATCATATCTCCCAAAGTCAGGGTGATGTCAAAGCTCAAAACCAAGATACTTGGAAGTCAGTCATTCATTTTTAAATTTTCTAAATCAGATATTTAAATATTTGAAACTATATTATATCAAAAATATAGCAGCAGAATTTATGCCAGTACCCATTCTTCTATAACTGACCTTTTCAGAACCCACACAAATACTCAATCTCACATTAAATATTGCTATGAACAGTCATAACAATCATGTTATCCCACTTCCTCTCTCTATTGCTATAAACAAAAGAAACAAAAATTGAGTACTTAAGAATATTGTATTGATGAAAAATAAATAGCATTTGCTGCTAAGTCGCTTCAGTCATGTCTGACTCAGTGCAACTTATAAACCATTACCTAATGGTTTATAACATGGTGTTCAGAGTCAAATACCTGGGTCCTAATCTTGCCACACACTTGCCATGTGACCTTGGAAGAACCTGTGTGTTTGTTAGAATGGAAATATACTATCTACTTTATAAAATTATTAGGGGGATTAATTTTGTTAATACAACACATGTGAAATATTTAGAAATACCTCTAATGCTATTTCAGAGAAGGCAATGGCACCCCACTCCAGTACTCTTGCCTGGAAAATCCCATGGACAGAGGAGCCTGGTGGGCTGCAGTCTGTGGGGTCGCTAAGAGTCTGACACAACTGAGCGACTTCACTTTCACTTTTCACTTTCATGCATTGAAGAAGGCAATGGCAACCCACTCCAGTGTTCTTGCCTGGAGAATCCCAGGGACGGTGAGCCTGGTGGGCTGCCGTCGATGGAGTTGCACAGAGTCGGACATGACTGAAGCGACTTAGCAGGAAATGCTATTTATTTTTCAACAATACAGTATTCTTAAGTACTCAATTTTTGTTTCTTTTGTTTTGTTTGAAGTGTTTATTTTCTTTTCTAGTGTCCCTGTCTACTTTTTATTTCTGAAGCTAAAACTGGAACTTCTCAGCCTCAGGAACATACATTTATCTCACCCCATTGTTAAAGGCCACTGATAGGTTCACATAGATGTTCAAGTATTTTCTGCAAGTGAGAAGAACTGAGGAATAAAATGAGTGGGGAGGCACACGAGCCTTAGGTGTTCAGAGTCTCTAGAAGACTAGGAACTCTGTAATATTCACCAATGGTCCATTGTCATAGAGGTATTATGACCAGATATTATAAAGATTTTCAGTCCATCCACAGGTTCATCAATTTAACATTAAGGTCACAGAAGTGGAAGAGAGAAAAACATAAAATTAATTCTGTTGACTCTAATAGATTTTTAGGTCACCATGTGCAGGTGAAGGGAAGGAAAGAGAATGATAAACCAACTACTCAAAAATTATGTTATTAATTACCCTCTCCTTAGGAAATCCTGGGAAAATGAGAACCAAGAAAAAATAGGCTTGTGGAGATAGGAATAGGATAAGGAAAACTAAAATATCAGATGAATAAAAAGATTTCATAAACTAATTTTTGGATTGAGTAATAGCAGAAGGACTCTAGACATAGAGGTAGGAAGGTTGTGATCAGAGCAAATCAGATCTCAAAAATACTAATAGTGCCTTGATTAGGAAGGTCAGTTTTACAAAGACCAAGTTTTCTTTGCTAGATCATTATGGTGAACACTGACTTAGAACACAGAATCAGAGCCTTTTATTTTGGTGATGGTTACTCCAACTTTGTTCAGGATCCCAGAGAAATTCATCCACTCTTGTTTTCAAATTAGATTTCAGCTTCACTCTTTCTCAGCCTGTGAATAATGAGACAGTATCATGCAGTATCTTCCACAGTGATGCTAACCAAGATAAAAACAAGTTAGCTGACAAGGCAATATTATTCTGGGGCTAGGACATAATTAGTCACTAATCACAGATTGATACATGTAACACAGATTTAGAGAACAAATTCTCCACCAAAGCTTGAACTGGTCAAAACAGATGCAATAATTGGGGCTGGAATTCTACACATTTGGTTGGTCTGAAGTCAGTTCCCCAGTAATAAAACTACTCTGTTATCACAATTTACATGCCTAAATTTGTCATCATCAGTGTATCATCAACCAAAACATTCTATTTCAGCTTCTGTGTCTTCTTCTCAGTCTTCTAAATGAAGAATGGGCCAAGAAGTGGATCACTAGAGCTTGTGTTTATTTGATTTATCTGTGCATATCTAAGTACCCGATACAAGGAGCTCAGAGGAAACGTATCCAATGCAGTTTTGTTGAATGAGCAAATTAATGAGTATACAAATTGTTGAGATGAAAAAATGATTCAGTGACAAGGTGAATGAAAAAATCATAGGTTTGTCAAAGATCTTTTGATGAAATAATGAATGACTCAATTAGTGAATCATGCCTCAGTCCCATAACTACTGTTACTGGTAGCAATTATACTATGGAAAATAAACTCTCTGTTTTGTAAAGTCGTCAGGTACAATCAGCTGACTACTTTTGTTAAGTATGTGTTGGGTTCTGCATATTTTTCTGTTTCATTGAAGAAAGCTCTGTGTAGCACTAAGCTTTAAATTGATCCTTAAAGAAGGCCATCCAAAAATATACCAGCATGAGAAGTCCAGCATGCTGTTTCTCTCACTTCCCCAGGCTACTCCCCTATGAAAAATATTTTGATTTAGCTGTTCATTTCATGTGATGGCAGTATGAATGATCACTTTATTGCGGACATCAGCAAAAGGATAGGAATTTACCATTAAAACAGAGTGAAACTGAAACTATTTTAGCCTCCCTCTGCTTTTGTTGAAGATAAATGATTATGATGTCAGTGCAATTTGAAAGAATATTAAATCAGAGGCTTAAAATACCTAGCAGTTTCAACTCCCTCATATCACAAGGCCTGGATTTTCACAAACTCTAAAAATTAAAATGACTCTCTCATTCTCAAAATCCAAGTGATTTTTCTGTAACTAGTTTCAGAACCCACTGAGTGAAAAAAATTCCTCTTCATTTATGATGGTTTTACACTTATAATTGATTACACACATAATTTGGTTTTCTTCCAGATGCTTTCCAAATATAACTCAGATACATGGAAACTACCAAACCTAAAGACTCACCAAAGAAGGGAACATATACACAGCACAAATATATGACTTGTGCCTTCATGTGGTTTTTAAAGTTTTTCCAATATACTCTTATAAGATCCTACAGTATTTTTTTTTTTTTGAGTCTCTGAGAAAAGTGTTCATGGTAATAGGAACTGGAGAAAAGAAAAATTAAGTCTACATTCATTAGAAGAGGATATAAGAGCTGAAATTGGTTGCATGCCTATTTGTGCCATTTGCCTATACTAAGTACCTATAATAGGCTAAAAACAATCCCTAAAAGTTGTCTACATTTTTACTCATATAACCTGTGAATATGTTGCTCATATGGAAAAATGTATTTTGTAGATGTGATTAAGTTAATGATCTTGAGATGGATTGATTATCTTATTGGGTCCAAGGCAGTAACAAAGTTCTTGTAAGTAGAAGACAGAGACTAGAGAGGGGAGCAGGCAATACAGTGAAGGAAGCAAATGTTGGAATGATGCAAACACAAACCAAACACTGACAGATGACAGATGACATACTGTAAAAGCTGAAAGAGGCAAGGATGAGTTCTGTCCTGGAGGTACAAGATGAAATATCTCTGAAGACCCCTTGATATTAACTCTGTAAGACTGATTTTGGATTTCTGATATCCAGAACTGTAAGACAATAAGTGTGTATTGTTTTAAACCACTAATTTGTGATCATTTGCTATAGAAGTAATAGGAAATTAATCAAGGATTTTTGCACTATCTTATTTTCCAGTGGTCATGTATGGATGGGAGAGTTGGACTGTGAAGAAACTGAGCACCAAAGAATTGATGCTTTTGAACTGTGGTGTTGGAGAAGACTCCTGAGAGTCCCTTGGACTGCAAGGAGATCCAAGGAGTCCATTCTGAAGGAGATCAGCCCTGGGTGTTCTTTGGAAGGAATGATGCTAAAACTGAAACTCCAGTACTTTGGCCACCTCATGTGAAAAGTTGACTCATTGGTAAAGACTCTGATGCTGGGAGGAATTGGGGGCAGGAGGAAAAGCGGATGACAGAGGATGAGATGGCTGGATGGCAACACCGACTCGATGGACGTGAGTTTGAGTGAACTCCGGGAGATGGTGATGGACAGGGAGGCCTGGCGTGCTGTAATTCATAGGGTCTCAAAGAGTCGGACACAACTGAGTGACTGAACTGAGCTGAACTGATGAAAGATTCATAACACTGCAAAGAAGAAGGGCTGTGCTGTTCTTAGTCACATCCGAGTCGTTGTTACCCAATGGACTGCAGCCCGCCAGGCTCCTCTGTCCATTGGGATTCTCCAGGCAAGAATATTGGAGTGGGTGGCCATGCCCTCCTCCAGGGGATCTTCCCAACACAGGATGAAACCCTGATCTCCCTCATTGCAGGCAGATTCTTTACCAGCTGAGCTACCACGGAAGCCTGCAAAGAAGAAGTACAGTCTCTAATGTATAGGGACACCCTTGGCTTGAAAACTCTTACCCACATTCTCTTTATTAATTGATAGTGGGGATAGGACTCCAATCCAAACTTGTCAGCCAATAAATCCCATAATTTTTCAACAAAACTATTCAACCTGGAGAAGGAAATGACAATCCACTCCTGTATTCTTGCTGGGAAATCCCATAAACAGAGGAACCTGGCAGGCAACAGTCCACGGAGTCCCAAAGAGTTGGACACAACTTAACGACTAAACAACAATAACAAGAAAGTATATTAGCAGGGTTTTATGCAAAGGTTGAATGATAATCACATTCTTGTGTTTATACCTAGCACATCACTACTTAAAGATAAGTGGGAACCAAACTTGGTCAGATTGCTATTGGGAAGCTGAAGGCTTTCTGTTGAACAAACAGTATTACCTTTTGCTATTTAGGATATGGGCCATGCAATACTTTGATTTAAAAATTTTGGTAGCTAAAGAATGATTTTTTAAAATAAAGAACTGTGTAACCAATGATTTGCTCCAGATTTTCCATTTTACCCACCAATGTCAACAAGATAGATTGTTCACTCATATGGGTTACTAAGATTCTATTCTGCCCCACAGACCTTTGTTTCTATTTGATGAATACTACTCTGTGGCTCTGGGCTTCCCTTGTAGCTCAGGTGGTAAAGAATTTGCCTGTAGTGCAGGAGACCCTGGTTTGAATCCTGGATTGGGAAGATCCCCTGGAGAAAAGATAGGCTACTTACTCCAGTATTCTTGGGCTTCTCTGGTGGGCACAGATGGTAAAGAATCTTCCTGCTATGCTGGAGAACTGGGTTTGATCGCTGGTTGGGAAGATCCCCTGCAGGAAGGCATGACAACCCACTCCAATATTCTTGCCTGGAGAATCCCCATGGACAGAGGTGCCTGGCAGTCTACAGTCCATGGGGTCACAAAGAGTCAAATGCAACTAAGCACAGCACAGCACTCTGTGGCTTGTCCTGAAATCTTGCTCTAATTTATAAACATCTTTCTTCATCCTACTACAAATTTTGGGATTATTTGCTTTGCAAGAAGAGGCAGGGAAGAAAGTGGAAGTCAGGACAAACCTCACTGTGTGAATTGAGGTCAAGAATCAGTTTTCCAGCAGCATCAGAGTCTGGAGGAATGAGGCATTTATTTTTTCCATTACAACTTCAGCAGGATGTTCCTCCAACATCCAGCACCTCCTGCAAAAGAAAAGGAAAAAAAAAAAAAAAACTGTCTTTGAAGGATGTTCCTAGGAATGATTGAAATGGATCCTTGCTCCCTGAGCTACCAAGGAGCTGTTCATAATATTTCTAAGAGCAGTTTGGCTTTCTTCCAGAAGAGATGCTATCTGATTTACTGCAGTGCCTACTGTGATGCCTGCATGCTCGACTTCCCACCTGAGCAGTAAGAAACATCTGCAGGAGAGTCCCTCCCTTAGCAGTTCATTTCAGTGAGAGAGGAGGCCAGCCCAACAACTGTCTTTCTTATCTGTTGCTGATGTGCATAAGAGTGCATGTTTCTTGGTTGTTGTTATCAAAGAGGCTTTCAAGCATGTAAGTAGTTCCTGTTCTACTCTGTATTGAGATTCTTCTGCAATTCATTTGGGATCCTCAAAAAATGAAATAATTCCCTTCATGATGCTCAACTAGAGGATGTTAAAACAGATATACATTTTTTAGTCTAATCTTCCTAATATATTTCTACTGTCTTCATTATTAAAACAAAGTCATGGGGGAAAAGACTAAAACACATGGAAGTGAAACATTCAGCCACTATTACACTGGTGATAAGATTTAGGTCTTGGCAGAAGTGAGATCAGGGTGCAAAGATGCTATGTGCAACAATAACCTTGTTTCTTTTGTATTTTTCTTCTATCAGTTTTCCTACTTCTCCCCCTGCATTCAGAGTGAATAAAGTAGTCTTTATAAATTTTTGTTAACTAATACCTCATCTGCCTGATTAGTTCCAAACTCTGCTTATGAGGAATATGAAGGGGGAAAATGCGTAACATGAAATTCTAGAATAACTATCTAGCCTATTACTCTTCTTTCATTTGTGAAATTCTAGTTTTCTACTGTACAGAAGACTAAAAAGGAGAGTCTATAAAGCATTTTAGGGAATGCTGGAGGAAGACTTTACAAAAATAATGTGAATTTGGGGAGAGAAATCTGGTAAGAAATATTCCTATTACTCTTCTTTCATTTGTGAAATTCTAGTTTTCTACTGTACAGAAGACTAAAAAGGAGAGTCTATAAAGCATTTTAGGGAATGCTGGAGGAAGACTTTACAAAAATAATGTGAATTTGGGGAGAGAAATCTGGTAAGAAATATATAGAGGACAGATAGTACAAGCTTTAAAAAAATAAATCAGCCATCGAGGAAGTACCAGAAAATAGCATTAATTGCTTTGATTCCTAATATTAAAATATGCAGAGAGAAAAAATACTTAGCTAGCCATAACATCCCCTATCAACCTACTTTTTCCCAGGTAATACAGATCTGTTTCTTAAGACTTTTACCATTTAAAACTTCTCTCCTCTTAGCTTCTAGCCTTCTTTGTGTGTCATTGATTGGCTATATATCCAGGGATGCATGTAGGAAATACATATCCCAGGTAATTAACAAGTATAAAACCATCAAACTATCCTATGTTGTGTAATAATATGTATTATATCAAAGTTTTTTCATAACTTTATTTAATAGTAAAATTTATTTGGGGATGATTTGGCTCTTATTTCCTTTACTGAAAAATAATAACTGATAAAATGATTGAGGAATAGAGGGTTTTGTTCTTTTTTTAATTGGAGGCTAATACTTTATAATATTGTGGTGGTTTTCCCCATACATTCACATGAATCAGCCATGGGTGTACATGTGTTCCCCAACCTGACCCTTCCCCCCACCTCCCTCCCCATCCCATCTCTCAGTGTCATCCCAGTGCACCAGTGCTTCCTGCCTCATGCATCAAACCTGGACTGGTGATCTATTTCACATTTGATAATATACATGTTTCAATGCTATTCTCTCAAATCACCCCACCCTCGCCTTCTCCCACAGAGTCCAACAGACTGTTTTTTACATCTGTGTCTCTTTTGCTATCTCGCATATAGGGTCATCATTACCATCTTTCTAAATTCCGTATGTATGTGTTAATATACTGCATTGGTATTTTTCTTTCTGATTTACTTGGCTCTGTATAATAGGCTCCAGTTTCATCCACCTCATTAGAACTGATTCAAATGCATTTTTTAATAGCTGAGTAATATTCCATTGTGTATATGTACCACAGCTTTCTTACCCATTAGTCTGCCGATGGACATCTAGGTTGCTTCCATGTCCTGGCTATTGTAAACAGTGCTATGATGAACATTAGGGTACACAAATCTCTTTCAGTTCTGGTTTCCTCAGTGTGTATACCCAGCAGTGGGATTGCTGGGTCATATGGCAGTTCTATTTCCAGCTTTTTAAGGAATCTCCACACTGTTCTCCATAGTGGTTGTACTGTTCTCCATAGTGGTTGTACTAGTTTGCATTCCCACCAACAGTGTAAGAGGGTTCCGTTTTCCTCCGCACCCTCTCCAGCATTGATTGTTTGTAGACTTTTTGATAGCAGCCATTTTGACCGGCATGAGATGGTACCTCATTGTGGTTTTGATTTGCATTTCTCTGATAATGAGTGATGTTGAGCATCATTTCATGTGTTTGTTAGCCATTTGTATGTCTTCTTTGAAGAAATTTCTTTTTAGTTCTTTGGCTTATTTTTTGACTGGGTCATTTATTTTTCTGGAATTGAGCTGTAGGAGCTGCTTGTATATTTTTGAGATTAATTCTTTGTCATTTGCTTCATTTCCTATTATTTTCTCCCATTCTGAAGGCTGTCTTTTCACCTTGCTTATAGTTTCCTTTGTTGCACAAAAGCTTTTAAGTTTAATAAGGTCCCATTTGTTTATTTTTGCTTTTATTTCCATTACTCTGGGAGGTGGTTAATAGAGGATCCTGCTAAGATTTATGTCAGAGAGTGCTGTGTCTATGTTTTCCTCTAGGAGTTTTATGGTTTCTGGTCCTACATTTAGATCTTTAATCCATTTTGAGTTTATTTTTGTGTATGGTGTTAGAAAGTGATCTAGTTTCATTCTTTTACAAGTGGTTGACCAGTTTTCCCAGCACCACTTGTTAAACAGATTGTCTTTTCTCCATTGTATATTCATGCCTCCTTTGTCAAAGGTAAGGTGTGCATAGGTGTGTAGATTTATATCTGGGCTTTCTATTTTGTTCCATTGATATATGTTTCTGTCTTTGTGCCAGTACCATATTGTATTGATGACTGTAGCTTTGTAGTAGAGCCTGAAGTCAGGCAGGTTGATTCCTCCAGTTCTATTCTTCTTTCTCAAGATTGCTTTGGCTATTTGAGGTTCTTTATAATTCCATACAAATTGTGAAATTGTGTGTTCTAATTCTCTGAAAAATACCATTGGCAGCTTGATAGGGATTGCATTAAATCTATAGATTGCTTTGAGTAGTATACTCATTTTCACTATATTGGTTCTTCCAATACATGAACATGGTATATTTCCTCATCTATTTGTGTCATCTTTAATTTCTTTCATCAGTGTTTTATAGTTTTCCATATATAGGTCTTTTGTTTCTTTAGGTAGATTTATTCCTAAGTATTTTATTCTTTTCTTTGCAATGGTGAATGGAATTGTTTCCTTAATTTCTCTTTCTGTTTTCTCATTGTTAGTGTATAGCAACACAGGGGATTTCTGTGTGTTAATTTTATACCCTGCAACTTTACTATATTCATTGATTAATGCTAGTAATTTTCTGGTGGAGTCTTTAAAGTTTTCTATGTAGAGGATCATGTCATCTGAGGAGGATAGGTGTTAGCTCTTCTCTAAATTTTTGGTAGAATTCAGCTGTGAAGCCATCTGGTCCTGGGCTTTTGTTTGTTGGAATATTTCTGATTTTGGTTTCAATTTCTGTGCTTGTGATGGGTCTGTTAAGATTTTCTTTTTCTTCCTGGTTCAGTTTTGGGAAGTTATATTTTTCTGAAAATTTGCCCATTTCTTCCAAGTTGTCCATTTTATTGGCATATAGTTGCTAATAGTAGACACCACCCTTATGGCAGAAAGTGAAGAGGAACTAAAAAGCCTCTTGATGAAAGTGAAAGAGGAGAGCGAAAAAGTTGGCTTAAAGCTCAACATTCAGAAAACGAAGATCATGGCATCTGGTCCCA
>SJYT01062546.1:322823-361585 GCA_006410635.1 Cephalophus harveyi | reverse complement strand
GGATGTGAGAGTTGGACTGTGAAGAAAGCTGAGCACCGAAGAATTGATGCTTTTGAACTGTGGTGTTGGAGAAGACTCTTGAGAGTCCCTTGGACTGCAAGGAGATCCAACCAGTCCATTCTGAAGAAGATCAACCCTGGGATTTCTTTGGAAGGAATGATGCTAAAGCTGAAACTCCAGTACTTTGGCCACCTCATGCAAAGGGTTGACTCACTGGAAAAGACTCTGATGCTGGGAGGGATTGGGGGCAGGAGGAGAAGGGGACGACCGAGGATGAGATGGCTGGATGGCATCACGGACTCGATGGATGTGAGTCTGAGTGAACTCCGGGAGATGGTGATGGACAGGGAGGCCTGGCGTGCTGCGATTCATGGGGTCGCAAAGAGTCGGACACGACTGAGCGACTGAACTGAACTAAACTGAATGGCCTTGTCAAATTTTAGTATTAAGATTAAGCCAGGCTCAAAGAATAAATTAGGAACTTTCAGGAAGAGATCAGACTGAAGTGATTTCTTCCTTAACCGTTCTGTAGAATTACAGTGGTGAAGCCATCTGAGCCTGTAGTTTCCATTGTGGGAAGGTTTTCAATTACAAATTCATCTTTAATAGTAATAGGACTCTTGAGATATCATTCTTCTTAAGTTGGTGTTAGATATTTGAATTCCTTTAATAGGAATTTGGCCATTTAATTTAGACACATTTTTAGACGTAAAATTGTTCATGTGTACATTTGTGTGCCCAGTTGCTCAGTCATGTCTGACTTTGTGACCCCATGGACTGTAGCATGGCAGGCTTCTCTCCCATGGGATTTTCCAGGCTGGAACACTGGAATGGGTTGCCAATTCCTCCTCCAGGGGATCTTCTCCACCCAGGGATCAAATCCACATCTCTTGTGTCTCCTACATTGGCAGGTGGATTCTTTACTACCGTACCACCTGGGAAGCCCAATATTGTTCATAAAATCCTGTAATTATCTCTTTAATATAACAGGATCTACATATCCCCTTTTTCATTCCTAATATTGACTATTTTTGCCTTCTGTCATTTTTTTTCAGTGTCACCAGGAATATATCTGTTTTATTAATCTTTTCAAAGAATCAATTTTTAGGTTTACAAATCCTTTCTACTGTGTTTTTTGTTTTCTATCTCATTAATTTCTCTCTTTTTTTTCTATTTTCCATTTTCAGTATCATTTGCTAATATTCTGCCTAGATTTTTGAGGAGGGATGCTGAAATCAGGTCTTCAGTCTTCTTTTCTAACGTTAGTGTTTTGGACAAGTAATAATTTTCTACTAAGGCAACGTATTTAGGTGCATCTTATATGTTTTGATATGTCATATTTTCATTAATGACTGGTTAAAAATAATTTCTAACTTCTATTGTGATTCCACTTTGACCCATGGATTATTTTATTTCTTAATTACCAAAGATCTAGAGGTTTTTTTTTTATTATTATTATGCCCATTCTTTTTATTTAAAAAATTGTTTATTTTTGGGTGTGCTGGGTCTTCGTTGCTGTGTGTGGGTGGGCTTTCCCCAGCTGCAGCAAGCAGGGGCTTCTCTCTAGCTGAGTTGTGTGGGCTTCTCATTGTGGTGGCTTCTCTTGTTGCAGAGCACAGACTCTAGGCACATGGGCTTCAGTAGCTGTGTCTTGCCAGCTCCAGAGCTTGGGCTTCAGTAGTTGTGTTGCATGGGCCTTGTTGTACGGGCTTAGTTGCATGGCAGGTGGGATCTTCCTGGACTAGTGTTGAACCCATGTGCCTGCCAGGCAGGTTCTTAACCACTGGACCAACAGGGAAGTCCCTATTATGCCCATTCTTGTGCATGTGTAGTGGCTTTGATTTGCATTTCCCCAATGAATAATCATGTTGAACACCTTTTAATATATTTATTAGCCATTCTTATAAAGAAATGACTGTTTAAATCTTGTGCCCACTTTTAATGGGGTTACTTTTTAAGATAGTGAGTTATGAGTTCTTTTAATATTCTGCATGTAAATCTTTTATCAAATATATAATTTGCAAATATTTTGGTTGCTTTTCTGTTTTTCTAAATTAATTTATTGGGATTCTAATGTCAATTTACTGAACAGAGGTTCTGGTGATGTCTATGGTATGTTATGAAATTCTGAGATGAAGAGGTAGTTTTGAAAGCAAAATTCAGCTGCTTAGTGGCCAGAACTTCCTCAAGATCCTTTTATGCAATATTTATGTAATGTTTTGTATCCAGGAACTAAATAAGCCTGCTTTATATGCATTCATATAGTTCTATTAAAACATATCTGCTACAGTGGTTTCTGTACAATATGGTACAAAGAGTAAAACATAGTTTTAAATATTTTTTACATATTTACTTTTAAGTCAAATTTACTTAGAAGTAATGTTTATCACTTTTTACTTTCTTGATGGTGTAGTTAAACATGGAAGTTTATAATTTGTGATGAATTCCAACTTCTCTTTTATCACTTGTGACTTCTGTGTGTCATACATAAGAGATCAGTTCGTAAATTAAGGTCACCAAGATTTAACTGTGTTTTCTGCTAAGAGTTTTACAGTTTTAGTCTTACATTATGTCTATGATTCACTCAAGGTAATTTTTGTGTATGATATGAGAAAGAATCTAAATCCATTCTTTGGCATATGAATACCCAGTAGTTCAGCAACATGTGTTGAGAAGACTATTCTTTTCTCATTGAATCATCTCAGCATTGTTGTCAGAAATAAATTAACCATGAGTGTTTATTTCTGTACTGTCAGTTCTGTTCCCTCAATATATATGCCTGTCCATTGCCAGCACCACACTGTCTTGACTTCTGTAGTTTTGTAGAAATTTAGAATGAACTTTAAAAAAACTGAGCTATGAAGTCACCTGGGTTGATATAAAATTTACAACTTTGAAATGTCTTTGGAGCATGGACTCCTGGTTGTGTTCCTTGTGCATCACGGCTCAGCTCACAGAACAGCAGAGCATCTTCTGAGAGGTTCACAGGGGCTCATAACTGACCTTCATTGCGGGTTTTCTCTCCATCATAGTCTGTTTGTGGTGAGTGAGCAGAAATGTGTTAGTTTAGTGAAGTCTGCTCTCGGGTCACAAGGGAAGACAAGCCACAGGACAATGCACCCCTTGTACCACTTTGTATGGGGCTTCCCAGGAGACACTAGTGGTGAGGAACCCGCCTGCCAATGCAGGAGACGTAAGAGATGTGGTTTCAATCCCTGGGTCAGGAAGATTCCCTGGAATAGGAAATGGCAACCCACTCCAGTATTCTTGCCTGGAGAATCCCAGGGACGGGGTAGCCTGATGGGCTGCTGTCTATGAGGTTGCACAGACTTGGACACGACTGAAGCGACTTAGCAGCAGCAGCAGCCATTATTCTTGCCTGGAGAATCCCATGTACAGAGGAGCCTTGTCGGCTACAGTCCATGAGGTCGAAAAGAGTCAGACTGGAGAAGGCAATGGCAACCCACTCAGATGGAGGAGCCTGGTAGGCTGCAGTCTTTGGGGTCGCGAAGGTCGGACATGACTGAGCAACTTCACTTTTACTTTTCACTTTCATGCATTGTAGAAGGAAATAGCAACCCACTCCAGTATTCTTGCCTGGAGAATCCCAGGGACGGGGTAGCCTGATGGGCTGCTGTCTATGAGGTTGCACAGACTTGGACACGACTGAAGCGACTTAGCAGCAGCAGCAGCCATTATTCTTGCCTGGAGAATCCCATGTACAGAGGAGCCTTGTCGGCTACAGTCCATGAGGTCGAAAAGAGTCAGACATGACTGAAGCAGGCATAGAAGCAACATGGATCAAACCATAGGCAACTAGATAAAAAAAAAAATACAGTCAATAGGGACTTTCCTGGCAGTCCAGTGGTTAAAACTCTGTGCTCCCAATGGAGGGGGCACAGGTTCAATCCCTGGTCAGGAACTAAGATCCCACATGCTGCACAGTGCAGCCTAAAAAAAAAAAACAAGTAAAATACAATCAATAAAACTTTCAAATATATATGAAATAAATCAGATTTAAGACATGCAGAATAGCAAGAGATCGTAGAGCTGGCAGTGAAATGATGAGCAGCTGCCTAGAGAGTTATCATGTCAGAAAGAGGCCCTCCCATTCTTTGAAGAATGTCTTCAGATCCACTAAGGCCTTGCAAGCCCATACATCATTCCCACTTTCCTCTTTTTCCATGGAAACAACGAAGAAATTAGTCCTCATCCTATTTTCATTCTAGACACTATTTTTAGTGTTACCATTTGCTATAGAAACACTCCCTTCATTCTTTCACCTGAATGTCATCATTTCACTGACAGAGCCACAGAAGAGCTGCTCTGGCAGTTAGCAGAAGAGGGTTGCCTTATGAACATGTTTTTGTTCTAACTCAAGCAAAAATAAGGAGCTGCCCAAACAGTGACAGTTAGAAAATCTTTCTGTTATAAAAAAAAAACAAAACTTCTATGGTGGATGAACCTAGAGCCTGTTGTACAGAGTGATGTTTAAGTCAAGAAAGAGAAAAACAAATACCGTATATTAATGCATATATGTGCAATCTAGAAGAATGGTACTGATGAACCTATTTGCAGGGCAGGAATAGAGAGGCAGACAGAGAGGACAGACTTGTGGACACAGCGGTGGAAGGAGAGGGCGGGAGGAACTGAGAGGGGAGCACTGGCATATCTACACTACCACATGTAAAACAGCCAGTCAGTGGGGCTGCTGTATAACACAGGGAGCTCAACTCAGCTAACAGCCTAGAGGGGTGGGAGGGAGGTTCAGAAGGGCGGAGATATGTGTGTACTTAAGGCTGATTGGAGTTGTTGTATGGCAGAAACCAACACAACATTTAAAGCAATTATCCTCCAGTTATAAATTTTTAAAAATACGTAAAAAACCTCCTTTACATATTTATTTATACTTTATTTATATTTACAATGTCAAATGAATAAGATGCTGCTGTCAAATAGTAAGCTCCTATTAAATGAATAGGAGTGTCTCTCATTTGTCCTACCAAGAAGCTAAGCTGTCTGTCAAGTTTTGCTGGTGATTTCCAGAGATTCAGGAGGCTACAGAATCAGGCAGAGGTAAGCAGATGCTGTTAACACACCTGCCTTTAGCAAAGTCCAGCCATTGGCATGTAACCTTGGGCTGTTCTCACCCCCTACAACATGAGGTTGAAGAGTCTGATCACTAAGATCCTGGACAGATCTCATCTTCCAAACTGGAATTCCAGTCACGTAGCACATCGTGTTGGGGAGGCAAGACCAGCCCCAGGGAAGCTTCATCTAAATGAAAGTCGTGAACTGCATTGGGTACTCAGAAACACAGCAGTGTGTTCATTGGCAGGAACGATCGCTCTTATTCAGTGCCTTGCATTTATACTCCCACATTTGTTCTCCTTGCTTCTAAATTAGTCAGTGTAAAGACTTTTAAAAGATTAGCTGGTTTAAAGCCACATTTGCAAAAGGAGCTATGTGGGCCAGCACATAAATCAGATACATGCTTATTTTATTTCTCTGGGATAAAACCAAAAGAAAAGTAGTGGTTTAGACTTTTTCTTTCTAAGAGTAATTAAAGTTCTCATTTTTCTTATGGAAAATATCATTCCATATAAACACAGCATCAGCACCATGAGGGTTTCCAAAATAATCTTCCAGATTCAACCCCAGTCCAGAAAGCTGATATCTTTGGATAAGAAATTCTTTTGGGGTTAGAGTAAGGGTTAAATATGAAAGTGCAGAATTTCATGGAAAATAACATAACTACTGATAAAAAACCAACAAAACTATGATTTTTAGAAGCTGTTACAAGAGAACACACTTTAAAAAAAAAGAGGGAATAACTTAAAATAAATCTTATAAAATTGGGGTGAATTAAAATGGAAAGCATTTTTGAAGTTATCAAAAGATACTGTTGTGGACATTACTGAAAGTTCTATAAATTGCTGTCTGTGTATGCTCAGTTGCTCAGTAGTGTCCAACTCTGTGACCCCATGGACTGTAGCCCACCAGGCTCCTCTGTCCATGGGATTTCTCAGGCAAGAATACTGGAGTGGGTTGCTGTTTCCTTCTCCAATAAATTGCTGATGGTATTCAAATGACTGCCTAAGGCTTCAAAATTTCAGACTATCAGTGTTCTGCATTTGCCACCTCCCCACAAAAAAAGTGCATGGAAGAGCCTTAGTTAAGAGTCTGAATCCTAGTTTGAATGATAACCTCCATTTAAAATATTAAGCTTGGAACTTCCCTGGTGGGCCAGTGTTAAGAAGCCACACTCCCAATGCAAGGTGCTCAGGTTCAATCCCTGGTTGGGACACTAGATCCCAATTTAAAAATTTAAAAAATATTATGCTTATGCAACTAGGCAGAGAAGGCAATGGCACCCCACTCCAGTACTCTTGCCTGGAAAATCCCATGGACGAAGGAGCCCAATAGGCTGCCCTCTATGGGATCTCAAAGAGGCGGATACAACTGAGTGACTTCACTTTCACTTTTCACTTTCATGCATTGGAGAAGGAAATGGCAACCCACTCCAGTGTTGTTGCCTGGAGAATCCCAGGGACGGGGGAGCCTGGTGGGCTGCTGTCTCTGGGGTCACACAGAGTTGGACACGACTGGAGAGACTTAGCAGAAGCAGCAGCAGCAGCATGCAACTAGGATTCAGTCAATGCATGTCTAATGGGACCTCTTCTCTAGACTGTGCCAATGAGTAGGCATGGAGAAACAGACTTTCCAGCAAAAAGACAAGGGGATTCTAAAATTAATTGAGTATTAGTATCCTATTGTTGTAGTAACAGATTGCCACAAACTTAAGAGGTTTAAACAACACAGTTCAATAACTTTACAGGTCTGGAGGGCCTTACAGGTCTGAAATCTGCTGTTTGTCTCATTAAGCTAAAAATTAAAGGTGTCTGAAGGATTCTGTTCCTTCTGAATCCAGGAGGGGAGAATCCACTTCCTTGCCTTTTTATTAAGCATCTAGAGCCCACTTTTCATGGCTTGTGGTCCTTCCCTCCACCTTCAAGGTCAGCGCTCTTGAGCTGAGACCATCTCAGGCTCCATGTCTCTGGTCTCCACTGCCTACTTCCTTTTAGTACCCTTGTGATGATACTGAGCCCACCCAGATCATCCAGGAAAATCTCCCTCTGCTAAGGTCAGCTGGAGCAGACTTACTTCTATGCCTGGTAACTCTAATTTTCTATGGAATAAAGAAGCAGAGCCATTTGTTTGAAAGAGTGTGATGGGTGGTGCATGAGAGCGCTAAGAGCTATTGCTCTGAAGAACAGGAGAAGCTGCTGCCCAGGGATGAATGGAAGTACTGTTCAGTTGTGTCATTCAGACCCTACAGCCTAAGAAGCCTTCACACCCTGTGACTCAGTAGTGCCTTCGACCCATTCACAGCCATGGACCCAGGAACTCCTCTCTGGATCTCTCCTAAAGATATAAATGTAGACAAATTATGGACACACAGACAAATTATGGACAAGGCATTTGTCAGATAATTTTGTATTATGCTTTCAAACTGGAAAACATGCAATAGAGAGATAGTAAGATAAATGATGACATATCTATCTAACGGATATCAGTCAGTTATTAAAAAGTAAATTTATGAACACTTGGTGATCACATGGGAAGATACTTGTGTTATGATGTAGCTGAAAAAATGAAGACACAAAAGTGTGTATTTGGCTTAATCTCAACTAGGTAGGAGACATCTGAGTCTGCAAGCTAACCCTAGTGTCTTTTTATAAAAGAAAAATTGGAAGGAAAAATAATAAAATGCCAACAGCATTTTCAATATAAGAATTGAATTTAAATATAAGAATCATATCTAGAATATATAAAGAATTCCTACTGCTATGTAAGTAAAAGTCCAATAGAGAAGCCAAAGACTTGAATAAGCACTTCAAAAATAGGATATCAAACAGCCAATGAAAAGATGCTCATCATTAGTTATTAGAGCAATGAAAATTAAAACCACAATGAGATAGCACTACAACACTGAAATGACTAAAAGAGATTGACAATACCATATACGCAAAGATGTGGAGAAACTGAAACTTGTGTGCATATCATGGTCACGTGAAATGGTCCAACCACTCCAGGAAAATGTTTGGTAGTATGTACTAAAGTTGAACCTACATATGTCTTATGATCCAGGATTCCACTCTTGGATCATAACCAGCAAAACTGAGTTCTTATGCCCACCAAAACATATATGAGAATGTTAATAGCAGATTCATTATAACATACCAAGCTTGAAAACAATCCAAATGCCTAAGAAGAGTAGAATGGGTAAGTTGTGGTATATCCATACAGTGGGGTACTATGCAGCAATGCAAAAGGAATAAACTGATACAACATGGATGAATCTCACAGACATCATGTTGAATAACAGAAGCCATATACAAAAGAAGACATACTGTGTCAGTCTACATATACCTATTCATGAGCCTTAACACCATAGGTCCCTAATCTGTGCTAATAGAACGTGAAACAGTGGTTAGCTTAGGTGAGTACACTGACTGCAGAAGGGTACAAGAAAGCGTCCCAGGGTGCTAAGAATATTCTAGATCTTGATGTGGATGATGGTTGCATGAGAGAAATGATATGTAACTGCAAATTCAAGCTAAATACAGAGATGTGTGTCCTTTAGGTCAGTTATACCACATAAAATAAAAACAAGATCAAATCCTGCAAACAACAACAGCAAAAACCACTGGCAAGATTTAGCCCATCCTGAGACTGTATACGTGAACCGTGAAATTCCAGATGTTCAAGCTGGTTTTAGAAAAGGCAGAGGAACCAGAGATCAAATTGCCAACATCCGTTGGATCATCGAAAAAGCAAGAGTTCCAGAAAAACATCTATTTCTGCTTTATTGACTATGCCAAAGCCTTTGACTGTGTGGATCACAATAAACTGTGGAAAATTCTGAGAGAGATGGGAATACCAGGCCACCTGACCTGCCTCTGGAGAAACCTATATGCAGGTCAGGAAGCAACAGTTAGAACTGGACATGGAACAACAGATTGGTTCCAAATAGGAAAAGGAGTACGTCAAGTCTTTATATTGTCACCCTGCTTATTTAACTTATATGCAGAGGACATCATAAGAAATGCTGGACTGGAAGAAACACAAGCTGGAATCAAGATTGCCGGGAGAAATATCAATAACCTCAGATATGCAGATGACACCACCCTTATGGCAGAAAGTGAAGAGGAACTTCCATGAGCTTGTTCTGAACATAAGCCCACTTGGTCTCTTAATGTGACATCTAATTTACAAAATAAAATGTTTTATACATTTATGAAAAAACATTCAGAACCACTGAAATAAAAGTGTGATTTCAAGGCAGAGCCTTGTGACTCTTGTATTGGTCTTGAAAATAGTTAATCACTAGTTAGAGCGAAAATGCACAAATGCATGAAGCTGCTTGATTGTGTGGACAAAAATGTACCTGACTGGGTATGTGGTGGCGGATGATGCCATGTGAATAACAAGCAAGGAAGGAGGACAGTGAGGGAGTTCAATTCCGCTTCTGTCATCCAGGCTCACCCAGGCAACGGGCTTCTTGTCATGAGAAAGTTGACATCTTTTTTGGCTAGTTGGCTCCTGTCTGGTCCTTGACTCCAATCCTCATCCGGCCAGATGGGGAGTCTGTATTTTTGGAACCCAAGGGGAAACAGGCAGAACAACTGTCTTATGAAGACCCCAGAGCAGAAGCCTGGGGTGAAGCCATGTCCTGCAGAAGAGTCTCTCGGTACCAGCCTGGGCTGCTGAGCCTGGTGCCTCTGGTGGACCCCGTTCTCTATCCCACCAGTGCCAGCCCTCTGGTCTAAGTGATTATTCAGTAGAGAGCAGACTAGACTTAAATAATCTTTCTTTCTGAGATTCCAAAAGATGCTTCTTCCTGAGAGTGGGGAAGGGTGAGTGTCCTTTCTTTTTTAAGCATTTTCAGTTTGCAGCATTAGGTGCCATTGGTGGAAAGGTGGGCTTCCCAGGGGGCGCACTGGTAAAGAATCCTCCTGCCACTGCAGGAGATGCAGGAGACACCGATTCGATCCCTGGGTCAGGAAGACCCCCTGGAGGAGGAAATGGCAACCTGCTCAAATATTCTTGGCTGGAAAATCCCACAGACAGAGGAGCCTGGCGGGCTACAGTCCACAGGGCTGCAGAGTTGGACACGACTGAGCGACTGAGCACACAGCAGAAAGGCAGCCTATTCAGTGCCAGGGCTGCAGACTGTGAGTTCAAATCCTGGCTCTGCCACTTCCTTCCTGCCCGACCTTGGGCACCCACCTTATTTCTCCACAACAGGGAGATGACGGCAATGCCTCTTCTGTAAAATGGGATAATAGTAGGTCTTGTTTGACAGAAATGCGTTCCCAAGTGAGATGCAACATATTCACTGATCGATACGGACCACTTTTGAATTTTTTTTTTTTATTGAATTTGTTACCATATTGTTTTTATTTTATGTTTTGGCTTTCTGACTGTGAGGCATGTGGGATCATAGCTCCCAACCAGGGATCAAACTCAGACGCCCTTGCATTGGAAGACAAAGTCTTCACCACTGGACCACCAGGGAAGTCCTGAAATAGCACAGCTTTAGCTCTTTCTTTTGCCTTATCAGTGAGGTTCTCCTTCCCCAGGAGGGAGCGTTCAGGGATAGATGAGGATTTTCCTGAAGTTCCAGAAAGAAAACAAAAACAAAAACCAAAACCAACCCTCTGCTCTTTGCTATATTGTAGTCTGTGCAAGATTTCAGAAACTCTACGTGGGGGCTGTTTCCTTGAAACCGTTGGCAAATGGTTACTGACATTTTAGCCTTTTCTCAACCTGGCTTCAAGGTTTGGTCCAAGAGGCATTACAGAGAAAAAGAGCTCCCTTGAAGGGCACTGGAGGAGCCCAGTGGGCTGAGGAAGGGGGAGTGCATTCTTCCTTTCAACACTTTTAAAGCTTGCTCTACCCAGACCAGATATTTTCCCATTTTTCTAACATGTTCACAAAGTTCTCCTACCCTTTCTATTTTGGGTGTTGACACCATGTTCTTTCTCAACCTTAACTAACCACCAAGAACTTTGGGTTTTGTCCTCTCAAAACCTCTAGGAACTTTTAAGCCACCCACAGCACACACAGATAAAGCCAGAAGTTTAAGATACTACAGAAACAAATGAAATCCTTACTTAGAAAGGGGATTTACGGAGTCAGTAAATATTTAGGAGTTACAACAAAATAAATGCGATTTTTAACAGCAAGGAGCAGAGGCTCAAGGTGGGAGAGAAGAAAAGGGGGTGCAGGTTTATTTGTAGTTGTTCAGTGTAGATTGAGGATTCTCAAAAAGGCACACATCCCCTAACTGAGTCCTTGTCTCTTATCTTCAAGAGTCACCTATCCATTGTGAATGCAGGTTATTAAATTGGGGGCTATAGACTGATTCACAATATATTTTTATTCCTTCCACACAGGAAATTTAAAGCACTTAACAGCAAAAGGGGTTTTTAAGAGAACGGCTTATTCCAAAGGGATTATACAAATTTTATTTTCATAAGTAAACTTCTCTTTATTTGTTCAAATAACTGCAATCTGTCTTTAACTTCTTTCTGTGCCCCGAGGTGCTCAGTCGCTTTCAGCGTGTCCAACTCTTTATGACCCCATGGGTTGTATGTAGCCCGCCAGGCTCCTCTGTACATGAAATTTTTCAGGCAAGAATACTGGAGTGGGTTACCATTTCCTCCTCCAGGGGATCTACCCGATCCAGGGACTGAACCCATGTCTCCTACATTGCAGGTGGATTCTTTACCACTGCACCACCTCAGAAGCCCCTTAACCTGCTTACCCTGCCTCTGATGCTTTTATTTGGGATTTTGCTCCAGTTAAAGCCAAGAGTGGAGAGAGACCCTTCCAAGCTTATCCCCTGGCTCTTTGCAGATAGCGGTACAAACACGGGCTCCTTGGGTCTTCAGTGCCCGCAGGGAAAATCCCCAAACCCACCACCTAAGATGTGGTGCAGATTCCCAGTGTGCCCATACAAAGGCGCCAACATAGCTGAAGACTCAGACGTTGGTCATCAGCCGACGTGCTGCTAGCATGAGCTCTTCTAGCTGGCATGGAAGCTTCTCAAGCGTCAGCAGCAGTCGCCTCCGTTCCCTGCGGGTCACAATTCACGTGGGTATTGGTGGCTCAGACGGTAAAGTGTCTGCCTACAATGCGGGAGACCTGGGTTCGATCCCTGGGTCGGGAAGATCCCCTGGAGAAGGAAATGGCAACCCACTCCAGTATTCTTGCCTGGAGAATCCCACGGATGGAGGAGCCTGGTGGGCTATAGTCCATGGGGTCGCAAAGAGTAGGACACGACTGAGCTCTGTAGGCACGTGGCCGGGGCGGGGGCTCCCTGCTCTGTAGGCACGTGGCCGGGGCGGGGGCGTCTGGGGCTGTGCGACCGGCAGGCCCAGGCTTCCGGGCCAGCTGTCTGGTTGCCGCTGAGCGAGTGTCCGAGGCCAGCACGTTTCGTAAGACCTTACCTGGACCGGCCGGTCTCCACAAGAAAGTAAGGAGAGGCTGCGAGGCCGCTGGCAGCCTTTCTTCCCCATTTGCAGTGTCACAACAATCAGTTCACCCCACGACAGGGCGGCACTTCCCTAATTAGCCTGGAGACGCTCCGGACACACAAGGTTATATAGAAAACAACTTTTACTTTTATTCAAACACACAATTCCCACTCGCGGCGCCCTCCCTCCGGCCCGTGGCCGGCTTGGCGAGGCGGGTGATGAGCCTCCCAGGCCTAGCGCCGTCGGGCAGCGGAGCCGTCAGGTGACCCCCGAGGCCGAGGGTGCAGTCGGGGCCGCAGGGGTGCGGAGCGGGGGCACCTCGTCCACGGGACCGTCGGGGTCGCCTGGGGGAGGCGGGGAGGCGGGGGTACGCCAGGCCCTGAGCTCCGACTGCGCCCCCGCGCGGGCCGGCTTCGGCGGGCTCTCCGGGGGCTGGAGAGGGGGGTCTGTGGAAAGGTGGGCTTCCCAGGGGGCGCACTGGTAAAGAATCCTCCTGCCACTGCAGGAGATGCAGGAGACACCGATTCAATCCCTGGGAGGAAGAACCCCTGGAGGAGGAAATGGCAACCTGCTCAAATATTCTTGGCTGGAAATTCCCACAGACAGAGGAGCCTGGCAGGCTACAGTCCACAGGGTTGCAGAGTTGGACACGACTGAGCGACTGAGCACACAGCAGAAAGCAGCCTATTCAGTGCCAGATGAGACACCGATTCAATCCCTGGGAGGAAGAACCCCTGGAGGAGGAAATGGCAACCTGCTCAAATATTCTTGGCTGGAAATTCCCACAGACAGAGGAGCCTGGCAGGCTACAGTCCACAGGGTTGCAGAGTTGGACACGACTGAGCGACTGAGCACACAGCAGAAAGCAGCCTATTCAGTGCCAGAGCTGCAGACTGTGAGTTCAAATCCTGGCTCTGCCACTTCCTTCCTGCCCGACCTTGGGCACCCACCTTATTTCTCCACAACAGGGAGATGACGGCAATGCCTCTTCTGTAAAATGGGATAATAGTAGGTCTTGTTTGACAGAAATGCATTCCCAAGTGAGATGCAACATATTCACTGATTGATACGGACCACTTTTGAATTTTTTTTTTTTATTGAATTTGTTACCATATTGTTTTTGTTTTATGTTTTGGCTTTTTGACTGTGAGGCATGTGGGATCATAGCTCCCCAACCAGGGATCGAACTCAGACGCCCTTGCATTGGAAGACAAAGTCTTCACCACTGGACCACCAGGGAAGTCCTGAGATAGCACAGCTTTAGCTCTTTCTTTTGCCTTATCAGTGAGGTTCTCCTTCCCCAGGAGGCAGCGTTCAGGGATAGATGAGGGAGATTTTCCTGCAGTTCCAGAAAGAAAACAAAAACCAAAACCAACCCTCTGCTCTTTGCTATATGGTAGTCTGTGCAAGATTTCAGAAACTCTACGTGGGGGCTGTTTCCTTGAAACCGTTGGCAAATGGTTACTGACATTTTAGCCTTTTCTCAACCTGGCTTCAAGGTTTGGTCCAAGAGGCATTACAGAGAAAAACATCTCCCTTGAAGGGCACTGGAGGAGCCCAGTGGGCTGAGGAAGGGGGAGTGCATTCTTCCTTTCAACACTTTTAAAGCTTGCTCTACCAGGACCAGATATTTTCCCATTTTTCTAACATGTTCACAAAGTTCTCCTATCCTTTCTATTTTGGGTGTTGACAACATGTTCTTTCTCAACCTTAACTAACCACCAAGAACTTTGGGTTTTGTCCTCTCGAAACCTCTAGGAACTTTTAAGCCACCCACAGCACACACAGATAAAGCCAGAAGTTTAAGATACTACAGAAACAAATGAAATCCTTACTTAGAAAGGGGATTTATGGAGTCAGTAAATATTTAGGAGTTACAACAAAATAAATGCGATTTTTAACAGCAAGGAGCAGAGGCTCAAGGTGGGAGAGAAGAAAAGGGGGTGCAGGTTTATTTGTAGTTGTTCAGTGTAGATTGAGGATTCTCAAAAAGGCACACACCCCCTAAATGAGTCCTTGTCTCTTATCTTCATGAGTCACCTATCCATTGTGAATGCAGGTTATTAAATTGTGGGCTATAGACTGATTCACAATATATTTTTTATTCCTTCCACACAGGAAATTTAAAGCACTTAACAGCAAAAGGGGTTTTTAAGAGAACGGCTCATTCCAAAGTGAAAGTGAAAGTGAAGTTGCTCAGTCATGTCCGACTCTTTGCGACCCCATGGACTGCAGCCTACCAGGTTCTTCCGTCGATGGGATTTTCCAGGCAAGAATACTGGAGTGGGTTGCCATTTCCTTCTCCAAGCTTATTCCAAAGGGATTATACAAATTTTATTTTCATAAGTAAACTTCTCTTTATTTGTTCAAATAACTGCAATCTGTCTTTAACTTCTTTCTGTGCCCTGAGGTGCTCAGTCACTTTCAGCGTGTCCAACTCTTTATGACCCCATGGTTTGTATGTAGCCCGCCAGGCTCCTCTGTACATGAAATTTTCCAGGCAAGAATACTGGAGTGGGTTACCATTTCCTCCTCCAGGGGATCTAACCGATCCAGGGACCGAACCCATGTCTCCTGCATTGCAGGTGGATTCTTTACCACTGCACCACCTCAGAAGCCCCTTAACCTGCTTGCTCTGCCTCTGATGCTTTTATTTGGGATTTTGCTCCAATTAAAGCCAAGAGTAGAGAGAGACCCTTCCAAGCTTGTCCCCTGGCTCTTTGCAGATAGCGGTACAAACACGGGCTCCTTGGGTCTTCAGTGCCTGCAGGGAAAATCCCCAAACCCACCACCTAGGATGTGGTGCAGATTCCGAGTGTGCCCATATAAAAGCGCCAACATAGCTGAAGACTCAGACGTTGGTCATCAATCGACGTGCTGCTAGCATGAGCTCTTCTAGCTGGCATGGAAGCTTCTCAAGCGTCAGCAGCAGTGGCCTCCGTTCCCTGCGGGTCACAATTCACGTGGGTCTTGGTGGCTCAGACGGTAAAGTGTCTGCCTACAATGCGGGAGACCTGGGTTCGATCCCTGGGTCGGGAAGATCCCCTGGAAAAGGAAATGGCAACCCACTCCAGTACTCTTGCCTGGAGAATCCCATGGATGGAGGAGCCTGGTGGGCTATAGGCCATGGGGTCGCAAAGAGTCGGACACGACTGAGCGACTTCACTTCACTTCTTCCCTCGCTGCAGGTTAAGCTCCCTGCTCTGTAGGCACGTGGCCGGGGCGGGGGCGTCTGGGGCTGTGCGACCGGCAGGCCCAGGCTTCCGGGCCAGCTGTCTGGTTGCCGCTGAGCGAGTGTCCGAGGCCAGCACGTTTCGTAAGACCTTACCTGGACCGGCCGGTCTCCACAAGAAAGTAAGGAGAGGCTGCGAGGCCGCTGGCAGCCTTTCTTCCCCATTTGCAGTGTCACAACAATCAGTTCACCCCACGACAGGGCGGCAGCTTCCCTAATTAGCCTGGAGACGCTCCGGACACACAAGGTTATATAGAAAACAACTTTTACTTTTATCCAAACACACAATTCCCACTCGCGGCGCCCTCCCTCCGGCCCGTGGCCGGCTTGGCGAGGCGGGTGGTGAGCATCCCAGGCCTAGCGCCGTCGGGCAGCGGAGCCGTCAGGTGACCCCCGAGGCCGAGGGTGCAGTCGGGGCCGCAGGGGTGGACCGAGAGCCTCCGGCGCTTGGCGGAGCCGCCCGCGCTCCCCTGCAGGTACCGGGGCTGGGCACTGGGGCGGGGGTTTCGGAGCCGGGGACCCCCTCAGCCACGCGGACGGAGCGCCCTCCCCGCGGCCGAGTCCGGCCGGACGCGCTCCCCCAAGTGCCCGAAGTTTCCCTTTGCTGACTTCGCCGGACTTAACTTTGAATCGTGAGGTGACGCCTCGGAAAACACACGACGAGGGGAGTCGGTGTGCCGGGGGGAAGTTGTTGGTGGACGAAGTGTCGGTGCCTCCGGGCGCCGGAGGCCGCGGCAGGGAGAGGAATGGACGGTCGCTAACTCTTCTGCTGCTTCAGGTAATGCTTTATTTGTTATACGCGTTTTAGGCTTTGGTTGCCAGTGAGGGGTTCTGGGTTTGATCTAAGAAATGCTCACATTTTTCATCAACACTTATTTGTTGAACGGACGCTTCCTCTCAGATGGGGCGTTAATACGAGGTGAACAGTGAGCAAAGCCTGAGCGGTTGGTTGGTTACTCCAGTGGAGTAGTTACCAACCAGGCTTTGGCTTTTGAAATGCAAAGTGTAAAGGAATACCACCGTTGGGGTTAGACTCGTGTCGGTACTGGCGGCAGCTGGCACGATGTCCCTGCTGAATACTTAATTTTGAGCCATAAATCTATCAAGTGGGAGACGAGCAGCTGTGTGAGCCTCTGAGCGCCCACCCCACACCTTCCTCGACTGATAGCTTAAAATATCCCCACTCCCTATTCCAGCCGGCACGCTTCCTTCATTTACATAATTCGGGCACGTGACCGTGGAAGAGACTCTGTTTAGACCCTGGTCTCCCTGGAGCTCACACCTGGGATGATGGAGCGCCGTGATCACTCCTTAGAGCCGAGTGAGGCGGCAGGATTGTGGGGAGCAGCATATCTAGAGTCTGTGCAGTCACATCAGCGGTCCCTGACGGTGGGGCCTGTGGAGGACTGAGCTGGGCTGGTTTCTCCTCTCTGCCCCAGTGTTGCGCTGAGCCATATTGGAGCCTAAGGTAGAAGAAAAATCAGTACTACAGATCCTGTCTTTATTTAAAACTGTGATGTGTTTTGTGCAGTGTGGATTCTGTGTTCTTGTGCAGTGTGGATTCTGTGTTCATTTTGATGTTTTGCAACAGTCCATTGTACCATTTGTCTCCAGGAGTCTTTGGTACTCCCTGAAATTTTGTGCCTGAGTGAGGGCCTCCCTTGGTCCAGACTTGCCTCCTGGTCAAGTTTCTTAGCTTCTCTGAGCAGCTGTCCTCAGTGAACAAATTAAAAAGTGGTACCTCCAAGGCTGCTGCGCGGCTCACATACAGCATATGGCCCCTGTGTGGGACCAGGCCCCTCGGGCTCAGGGAAGGGTGGATGTCCTATTCATATTGTTCAGCTTGGTCATCTTGAGCCGGTCACCGAAGCTTGATGAGTCTTGGTTTGACTTAGCAGAATGCAAGTGCTGGTCGCCAGCTCAAGGGGTTAAATGAGACTGTGGGTGAAGGTGCATTGCCCTCCTGGAGGGTAAGTTTTCTGAGGTGGCACAGTAGGCTGGGTTTGCCTGGGCAACCTTGCAGCCATCTGCTCTTCCTTGGGAGGTTAGCTACGTGCCTGTGCACAGACACGCTTATAAACTCTGCTTGTGTTGCATGGAGACCCCGAGGAAGCCTTTCAATCCAAGTGGAGGTATTTCTTGCCTGGGGTTTATTGTGGAGGGCTGAAGGTTACCAGCCTCCCAGTTGGGATGTGCAGAGTTTTTTAGGTCAACTTACTTTTTTAGGTGAACTTAATTTCGCTGCCCTGAACGAGGGACTTTGGTTCCCTTTTGATATGTCTAGTCCTAGGTCCTGATCATGATTTTCCTGAGCCTAATTCAAAGGACTTTATCTGAGTCGCTATCTAGCTTAAAGCAGCTCAGTCCCCGGAAGGTCAGTCTCCGTCTCCCCAGGTCACTGTCTGGGGCCCTTTCTCACTGCAGGTAGTCTCTGGGCTCCAGGAGAAGGTTGCAGCATTTCAAGGTGTGGGGAGCGTGGCTTCTTGCTGTCATCTGATGGCTTTCCCACCAGAGCCTCCTTTTTCTGTTTCCATTAAGCATTGTCCAGCCAGCTGTCACTGGAGTGAGACACAGTTGGGGACCCGCCTCCTGCATCCGGCCCTGAGGTCTCTGCACCCTGTGTCTCCAACAGGTCCCTGCTGGGCACCTGGGAATCTGCCCAGCTTGTGTGGAATAGCCTAGGTCCCTAGTCTGAGCGGTCCCGTGTTCCTAGCAGTAAGCAGGACAGACTCCCCGCAGCGTTCCATGTCCCTCTCAATCCCCTGGGGGTTTTCTTCCCTCACTAACCCCTCTCCTCCAGGCTGGGTGTAAAGGGGCTGGGGGCTCCAGGTTCCTCTCTCCCTGTATCAGAAGAGCTTTTTTTTTTTTTGACATGAAAGGCAGGAATCTTTCTTAGGTTGTATCTCCTGTCCTCTGGACATGGGGGCTTAGAGTAAAGCTCTTGATGTGTAGAGGGAATTTCAGCATCTTGTATATCTTAACTCCTCCCCTCCCTGGAGAAACCAGATGCACCCTGGAAATGTGGGAAGGAAGCAGGGGGACAGCAAACTGGGGAAATCGACCAGAAATTCCCTTTCCCTATCCCCTCATCTTCTGGGCAAGTCAACCTCCGTTATCTGCACTGGACTTCTTATTACCTGAAAAAGACCAGAAAGACTGTAGGGCCTGTTGGAGTTACCAGTCAAGGATGGGGAGGAAATGGGGAAAGAGTAGCTGTGAAGCTTTGGTGGTTGGAGGACAGAAGAGTTGTCTGCCTACACACTCCCAAGCCCAGCCCAGTAGACCAGGTTCATATGCTTCGGTGTTTTCCAAACGGTCACGCTGTTTATGCCGCTGCTGCTTCATCATCACAACGATCCACTGTATGCTTGGCATTTACCAAAAGCGGCAGGAAAAATACCGAAAAATCCAAGTTGTAATTGATTCTTCAGGATCCTTGGGAATTGTTTGGAGAACTTGATTAGCCCTTGTGAAGACTAAGGCTTCACAAGTCCTGGGTCACAAGTCCTGGGTTTTGTTCACACTTTGTGGGTGGAAGGCAAAGTGGTCAGGGAGGGCTTCTCAGAGGAGGTGGGACTTTAAGTAACATTAAGACTTGGCCACATGTGAGATTAAAGAGAACTTCCCATGGGGAGGACTTCTTTTTTAAAAAAACTTTTTAGTTTGTATTGGGGTATAGCCGATGAACAATGTTGTGATCGTTTCTGGTAAACAGCACAGGGACTCATACATATACATATATCCATTCTCCCCCAAACTCCCCTCCCACCCGGGCTGCCAAATAACATTAAGCAGAGTTCCCTGTACTGTACAGTAGGTCCTTGTTGGTTATCCATTTTAAATATAGCATGTGTACCTGTCCATCCAAAACTCCCTTACTATCTCTTCCCCCAACTGGGAAGGACCTCTTGAATGCATAAAGACAGAAGACTCCCCAGGAGTGGTCTTTTGGGGCTCACCTCTTAGTTGCCTCTTCCTGGTGTCATGCTTATCCCTTTTGTTATCAGGGTGCCTGTATCTGTACGTTGGACCATAGGCACGGTCAACATTCTAAATGCCTGGCCTTTTCCCCCAACTGAATGGAAATGCGAGGAATTCTCATTTAATCCTGTTATTCTCAGTTATCTGCACCTGGAAGCGCATTTCAAACTTTCAGGTCAGGTAAATGGTCCTTAAGGCACATCGATGATTCTAAGGAATTACTCTAGCATCCTTTGTATTGCTTTAATATGCTATGACCCATAACCCTGAGCTCAGTAGAACACTAACCAGTAGGTCCCAGGGAATGGTCACCGAACTTAGCGGCAGATTGACAAGAAATGATTGGACAGGGGTGGCCATGCAATCAGGGACACCCCTACCTGTGTTGGCTCCATGTGGACACTGGCACTATTTCTGTGCAGACCTGGGTAGGAAGAGCTCCCAGATATGTTTCTTATGATTAAGCTGTTTGTGAAAGAAATTGCAAAAGAGCCTTTTGAAAGGTGAGGAGTAGGATGTTGTTTATTTGCTCAAGTGTGTTCCTAGCCCCGGTGTGGGATGGGCTTTTGAATGTATGAAGTTTGAGAACTTCTGGAATACCCACTCACTTCTGGGGTCCAGACAGTAGTCTCTTTTTTTTTCTGTCCCAGATTCGCATGTCTGTGGGAGGCAGCAGAAGCCTTAGGTCAGGTGTGCAAGTTTCCCAAGAAGCTACTCTTAGAATGGCTGGCTTGAGCGGGGGTCATGAAAATGTCAGAGGTGTTTTGCTTTCTGAAAGCAAGTGGTCCAGCTGAGGGGGACAGTCAGGGCTCTGGTTTCCACTTTGCCACCTAGAGTCCCTGTGACCCCATAGCATGGGGGTGGGGATTCACGTATACCAGCATCACTTGAGATCCTGTATCAGTGGAGAAAATGCCTCATGAATTATTTGTAGTGGTTACTCTTCCATTGTCTTTCTTAGTAAGCAAAAGGGCATTTATTTTGATTCCCAATTAGGACTCCCTAGGGGCTTCCCTGGTGGCTCAGATGGTAAAGAATCTAACTGCAATGCAGGAGACCTGGGTTCCATCCCTGGGTTGGGAAGATCCCCTGGTGAAGGGAATGGCAACTCATTGTAGTATTCTCACCTGGGGAATTCCATGAATAGAGGAGCCTGGCCGACTGCAATTCATGGGGTTGCAGAGAGTCAGACACAGACTGAGCGACTAACACTATTACACATAAGACCCCCTGATAAAAGATCCTAAAGCAATGAAGGATCTGAGATCTGATGGTGATCCAGGACAACGAGCAAGTCTGCTGTGTAGACCACTGCTGAGCAGGGCTAGTGGTAGATGTCCTGTTGGGAATGACCTTATTGTGCTCAGTCATGTCCGACTCTCTTGTGACCCCATGGACTGTAGCCCGCCAGGCTCCTCTGTCCATGGGATTTCCCAGGCAAGAATACTGGAGTGGGTTGCGATTTCCTCCTCCAGGTGGGAAATGAGCTTGATGCAGTTTCAAGTGAGAAGCCAGGGCAGAGAGATGGGGCAGGTAACAGAGGTAGGGAGGGTGCAAGCAGGTGGGATCCCCCTGGCGCCTGAGTCCTGGGGCACACAGGGCTCGCATGCTCCGTCTCCCTCTGCAGTGTCAACTTTTCCTGCTAACATGGTTACAAGCACTAGCAGCCAGGCTACTGACCAGAGGTGCCCTGGACCAGTCACCCTCCCCACCACACACACACACACACCCACTTGTACTGCAGGTGAAATGTAGGGCCAGTTTTGCCCTGCTGCTTCTGTGACCAGCTGATGAGCACGACAAACGGCGGTGGCTCAGAGGACCACTTTGAATGTCGCCCGTGGGTAACAGAATTACAGTCAATATCAAGTCCCTGTTGTATATTTAGTCTCCTGTAGATGAATATATTGTGAATATTTAGTACCTTTGCAGCACTGAGTGTATCATGAATATTTACTGCCCAGCTGCCTGGGTATATTTAGCGCCTCATGAATATCAGGTGTCTGTCTGTCCTTCCATACCTCTCTGTCTTGCATGCACACGTGCTCTCCTTACTGTTTGTCTCTACTTAACCTATCTTATGAGAGTCCTTCATCTGTTTCCTGTCCTTTCTGGACACGCTGCTCCAAGCCTGTGCAGACTGCTCTCGGCTCTTCTCTCTCTTGTTCTATGCGCAACTCTGGGGCCAGGCACAGCCTCAGTACCTCATGGGTGCCGGGGCAGGTGTGGTGGGCGTGGGGGCTTTGACCTGGGTCACTTGAGTTCCCTTCAGGGCTCTGCAGCCCATGTGGCAAGTGCAGCGAGCTGCTCTGAAGCCGCGTCTCCACTGGCACCGGCTCTTCTAACCTGGGTTGGATACTTAACTCCTCACCCCCGTGTTCCATCAGCTTGCCTGCTTAATTATTCATTCTTCCTCCCACCGTGCTCCCCAAGGAGTGGTTGTTGTTCAGTCGCTCAGTCGTGTCCAACTCTTTATGACCTCATGGACTGCAGCACGCCAGGCTTCCCTGTCCTTCATCATCTGCTGGAGTTTGCTCAAATTCATGTCTGTTGAGTTGATGATGCCATCGAACCATCTCATCCTCTGTTGCCCCCTTCTTCTCTTGCCCCCAATCTTTCGCAGTATCAGGGTCTTTTCTATTGAGTCGGCTCTTTGCATCAGGTGGGCAGAGCGTTGGAGCTTCAGCATCAGTCCTCCCCATGAATATTCAGAACTGATTTCCTTTAGGATTGACAGGTTTGATTTCCTTGCTGTCCAGGGGACTCTCAAGAGTCTTCTCCAGCACCACCATTCGAAAGCATCAGTTCTTCAACCTGGTAGCAGGAACTTTCCCTTGGGTTCTCCTACGTGGAAGATTCGTGACTTGGAAGCTGGGTGAGAGGAACAGGAGGAGGATGGGGTTTGTTGGAGGTTTAGCCCCACCCACTCGATGTCTGAACCTGCAACACTCCACCTGGCGATCCGCCCTCCTTGCCCTGGGGTCATTTCCACGGGGATAGACTCAGCCCTCTGTATTTGGTGTGTTACTGGGTGTCAGTTGTATGCGCCACTGGAAATCAGATCTTTAAATCATCTCGTATTAGCATTTCCAGTGTATTTTCAGGGTGTAAATGGATTCTTAATGTACGAAACATCTTGCAGATGTGAGTCACTTGTTTTCTGAGACTCAGCAATGTCGTCTTAGCGAGTGTCATCGCGCTGCGTCGGGCCTTCGTGGGCAAAGGCGAGTCTGTGCATCAAGGGGTTCTGGTCAGCACGGCTTATTGGGCACCACGTTCTAGAGCTGAAGTTACTAGGAGCGGTTCATGGGCAACCTCGGGGTCTCTCGGTGGCAGCACAAGCACTGTAGACAAGACTTGGCCAGGCTGGCAAGCGGGAAAGGCCTGGAAGTTGGCGAGCCTGGCTCGAGGCCAGCCTGCCCGCCATCTGGGGCCCTGACCAGACTTGGCTCCGTCTTGGCAGCCTGCCCTTTGGCTGCCCCCTCGGGTGGCCCGAGGCCAGGTGTCGCTTCACAGACAGTCTTTTCCATCCAGCAGACCTGGAGGCAGAGCGTGAGCAGGTGTAGCAGTGACATCTGGGGGCAGCGTCTCCTTCCGGTCTTGGTGCGTGCTGTGCCAGATATGCATATACACGTGTGTTCACAGGAGTAGGTGTTATTATGGTTGCCAGCAGGGAAGAATGGGAAGAAGGGATGGTTAGGGAGTTTGGGATGGACGTGTACACACTGCTGTGTTGGATGACCAACAAGAACCTGCTGTACAGCACAGGGAACTCCGCTCAGTGCTATGTGGCCGCTTGGAGGGGAGGGGAGTTTGGGGGAGAATGGACACATGTATATGTGTGGTGGAGTCCCTCTGCTGCTCACCTGAGACTACTACAGCATTGTTAATCAGCTGTGCCCCAATACAAAATAAAAAATTTTTTACAAAGTATATATAAATACAGAGAAGTAATGTCTACATTGTTTACTGGGCCACCTTTTCATGTGTTGAGTCTCTTCTCTACGCTATTGGATACACTTCCATAGCACCAACTCTCTGGCTGCAAAGGACTCCACGGTCAGGGTAGCCCCCACTTACTCACCCACCCTCTGTTGGATGGACGTGTACCTAGGCCATTTTCAGCCTTTCGTCCTTTAGGCCCATGAGAATGAAGATCATTGTCTGTGCTCTTTTGTACATCTGTCTGGTTGGTTCCTTCCAAGTCCATCTCGAAAGACTGATTTCCTGTGTATACACAAGCCTCTTCCTTTGATATGTCCTGCCCAAAGCCTGTCTTTCTTTTCATGCTGAAGTTTTTTTCCCATGAGATTTCATGTATTTCGGTCAACAGCGTCTTCAGTGTCTGTGCTATTCAGGATTTGCTCCAGTTCCTTTAAGCAGAAGAGGATTTGGTGCAGGAAGTAACAGAGTTGTTGAAAGCTCAGCCTCCAACCAGACCTGCAGGGCTATCCTGCCAGGAGCTAACTCCCTCCCCAGACCTACCACACAGGGGGCAGGGGAGAGGAGATGGGGGTCCCCCTGAGGCCCAGCGTCCATCCTGAAACTGCCACCTAGGCTGTGGGACCCCCCCCACACCCCCTCATAGGAAAACGGATGCGTCCACCGTGGTGCCTCTTAGCAAAGCGGGACAGTGAACTCTCCCAGGTGGGCAGCGTGGCCTGGACAGAGGCTAGAAGTGAGGTCTTGGTTTTCTAGCCTCAAGCAGGCAGTGAACAAGCCAGGTGAGATGAACTGTATCTCAACCTCTCTCTCTCTCTTTTTCTTTTCTTCATAATTTGTACATTTTGTCTTTGATTTGATGCATACCGAGGTGAGATTCACAGAATTTAGCCTTGGATTCCAAAGGCCTGCTTCCTGCCTTGCAGAATCAGTCATTCGTCCTCTCCAGAGAATGTCAAGGTCGTTTCCCAGATAAGGTTTTCATTTCAGTCCCCTTCTCTTCAGAGCTCTTTTGCTGTGACCCTAGCCCCCTTCCTGCTCTCTCTCAGAAACCAGATTGGAAGCTTTCCCAGCCTGAGCTTCAAATGGATTAAAAAAAAAAAACCCAGTATATATCTGTATCTGTATAGCTGTGTCTATCTCAAGGTGAAGCCACATAAAAATAATTCCTGTAGACTTGCCTTTTAGATAGACCAGGTATTTGAAAATCAACCCCCTGACCCCAGGCCTGCCTGCAGGATGGCATGGGCCAGGGTAGGGGCAGGAGGCATCTGGTTCTTTTCTCTTGTTGGGGAACGCTGGGTCGTGTTGCCCCTTCAGGCAATGTCACACTCCCATTGAACAGCCCTGAGCTCTCAGGCGTGGGTTGGAAGTGGGAGTTAGCTTACTGCTAAGTTAATAGCCAATTTTTTCCCACGAGCCATAATTGATCAGCAGGTAATGTATGAACCATATTTCTCCCTACCTTTTCCAGCAGGTTTTTGTGTGTAATTAGTGTGAATTCGGGTGTTTGTAGAGTTCCAAACTCCCCCTCTGAGTCGTTTCTATATTTTCAGTTGTTCCAGGAAAGGATTCTTGAGGAAGGATTCCAGGAAAGACTATGTCCTTAGCAACCCAGAGTTCACCGGGGGGGTGGTGTCAGAGGGGTTTGGGTGACCGCAGGGGGGTAGCCACCACCCTGGGGGTGCACGCTCTCCTGACCCTCAACGGGTCCTCCGCCCCTTGTGGTCCTTGCCTCTCATTAGACAAGCACTGTTTAAAACGAGCTGATGCCCCCCAGCTGAAAGCTCTGGGGTGGAGGGGTGGCGAGGAGGGAGCCTGGCCTCTAACTCCAGGTGGGAGCTAGCCCTTGGAGCGTCCAGCAGGTCATGCTGTCAGCAAGGCGCATCAAAGAACCCATGCCTTTTATGTATTATTTTCCTTTTTCTGTGGCTGCGCTGGGTGTTTGTTGCTGCGCTCAGGCTTCCGTGGTTGTGGCTCATGGGTTTAGTCGCTCCGTGGCAGGTGTGACTCTTAGTCCCCCGACCAGGGATAGGATCCTGTCCCCTGCATTGGCAGGCGGATTCTTAACCTCTGGACTGCCAGGGAAGTCCTCCCCCAGGTCTTTTTTTTTTTAAAAAAAAAGCAAAAATAACAGTGATTCACTCTATCCCAAATGATGTGCCTTAGCTTTCAACAGCACCTGCTTTCTATGACTTATACGTGATAGATATTTGCCGTTCTTTAATTTTAGGGGGTGTACGTTGATTGTGTATTAGGAAGTACACTGAAATAATTGTTTTAGTGCCAACAGATGTTTTTCTTTCAGTTTTTTCTAAGCACGTACAGTGAGAGTCTGAATTTTGTGTGTAAGGCATATAATCATTGGACAATTCAGGCTGCGCATTGCATGACCCCCTCCCCTAACCTTGTGCTTTCAGTAGTTACTGAAGTGTGAGTCTGTGTGTGATTAGAACAGTCTCTTTCCCACCCAGAGAACAGGTGGTGTCGAAGCCTATTCAACACCACGCATCATTTTGGGTCTTTCATCTGCAGCGTCTCATGCAGTCCTTACGATCACCTTGTGCATTTTACAGAGAAGGACACTGAGGCCCAGAAAAATCGAGTATCTTGGCCAGGGCACCTCAGCTAGTGAGCCACAGAGACGTGAACTCCCCTCACTCTCTCTCAGGATGCACACGTGCTCAATCGTCTCCCAGACTGTGGCCCGCCGGCTCCTCTGTCCGTGGGATTCTCCAGGTGAGAATGCTGGAGGGGGCTGCCGTGTCCTTCTCGGGGATCTTCCCAACCCAGGGATCGAACCCACATTGCCTGCATTCATTATCAGATTCTTTACCACTGAGCTACCTGGAAAACCCCTCAGAAGATGATTTCCCCCTGGAAATAGGCTGTTTGCTCATTAGCTAGTACTCCAGGTGTTGCCAGAATTGCTCCGTGCCCCCGTTTTTATCCCCGATTTCCAGAGGAGCACACAGGCACAGAGCGGTTATGAGCCTTCCTGTGACAGCGGGCCGTGGACTGGGGATTTGAACCCGATGTCCTCTCCTCGTCGCCTGTTTTAACCTGTCTGGAACTCTTAGCTTAAAAATGGCCAGGAAGTGTCCTTATAGCTGGCCCACTATAGTGTCCTATATATAGCTGGTTTCACTCAGTGGGAGTGAACATCCCTGGGGAAATTCCCCCCCAGGGCGTGCACAAGGTCTGGGCACCTCCCCCACAGTCGCCTCCCTGATTCCCACCCAGGACTGGAGTCTCTGGGGACCCTCCTTTTTCTCTCCTGTCTCCCCCACCTGCAGTGGCTTCTGCAGGACAGCAGAGCAGGGGAGGTGGCTGGGAGCCAGACTGACCCCTTGGGCCTTGGGCTCCCTTTCCTGCAGGGCTGTTGTAAGAAGCAAAGGCAGTTTGTGTGGAAGTGGCAGATATCTTGTGACCAGTGGACGAGAGTGAGTTAGAAAGGCTGTTATTGTAATTAAGCCTCACTTCTGTCTCTCTCTTATCACAGTTGTTTATTTATTTATTTTTGGCTGTGCTGGGTCTTTGTCGTTGGTCGGGCTTCTCCTTAGTTGCAGTGAGTGGGGGCTCCTCTCCAGTTGTGGTGCTCGGGATTCTCATTGTGGTGACTTCTCTTGTTGCAGAGCACAGGCTCTGGGATGCATGGGCTTCCGTAGTTGTGGGACATGGACTCTGGAGTTGCAGTTCACGGGTTTAGTTGCTCCACAGCATGTGGAATCTTCCCGGATCAGGGATTGAACCAGAGTCCCCTTCACTGGCGGGTGGATTCTTTACCACTGAGCCGCCAGGGAAGCCCACTCTCCCCCTCTCCCGCTCTCTTCTAATGTTAAAACGTTGCAGTTAAAATTGAGCAAGACCTCGTGACTGGGAGCTCTGGGTGCAAAGTCTGACTCTCCTGTTCTCCAGCTGTGAGGCCTCTCAGCACCTCTGTTCCCTTCTGGAAAATGGGGATGTGACGAGCCCCCGACCCCTGAGGGCCGTCGTGTGGACCAGCTGCAGTCCTGGTGCCTGTAATGTGCCATTGGAGAGGATAAAACCTGAACAAACTGGAGCCCTAGGTCTCTGAGCCAGGGCTGTGCTCCAAGCACTCTTGGGTACGTAAGGAATTGCATGATCCCGCTGGTTCTTCCTACAGCTTTAAAGAATAGAGAGGATTATCCCTGTTTGGAGGTGAGGAACCCAAAGCTCAGGAGGTAGATGTGGTGCGTGTGGCTGTCTCCATCCCGGGACCCCTAGCGGGTGTGACCACCTGAAACCTGGGGGTGGCGAAGGGCTCCAGAGCTCCGGGGGCCAGGACCCCTGTCTCAGCACCACATCAGCGGTTGGGTGGCATCAGGGTGGCTGCCTCTCGAGTCTCTCTGGCTCCAGCGGGCGACCCCAAGTGAACGGTTCACCATGTGCTGGCAGGATTGGCTGAGGGAGCAGATAACTGCCCAAACATCATCTGTTCTTGTTCCACCCCAATTCCCAAATAAACACTTCTGTTGTAACATCAACATGATATTACAGCAGTTCTTTGCTCTTCTCATGGCCATAGAGTCTTGTGTGCAAAGTTGCAGTTTAAGCTCCTTGCTGTTCATCAGAGTGCAATTCCCATCTGAATTTCACTTCAAGACACAACATCCAGGATAGCCAGCCGTGGTTGGTTTCTTAAAGGCTGTCAGTTCTCCCCTAAAGCCAGGGTCCCTTTGTAACACTGAACAAGTAGAGAAATGTTCTACATGACAGCAACTACATTTTCAATATATCAGTATATCGATGAGGAAAATATATATAAACAAAAAGACAGTATGAATTTTGAGGCTCATCTGGATGACTTATTTTATTGATCACATCTGCATGTATTTAAGGGCTTCCCAGGTGGTAAAGAACCCACCTGCCAGTGCAGGAGACACAGGAGTCCCAGGTTTGATCCCTGGGTGGGGAAGATCCCCTGGAGGAGGGCATGGCAACCCATTCTAGTATTCTTGCCTGGAGAATCCCCATGGGCAGAGGAGCCTGGCGGGCTACAGTCCATGGGGTCACAGTTGGAAAGGACAGAGCAACTAACACTTTGACTACTTTTTCACATGTATTTAAAAATAATAACCTGTGTATGTATGTGACATAATATTGATGCCATTTATAGATAATGCTTGTCCTTCAGGGATTAACATGTAAAGAACTGAGGATTTGTGTTTGGAGATTTCATTATTTATAGGCTTTCAAAAAAGTAGAAATTCCCTTTTGCAGTTTGCTTTTTCCTCTTGGGTACTTTGCTTGTAATTTCAGGAGGTTCCACCAGGGGGTGCTTGGGCTCATGATGCTTCTGCAGTGGATGAAGCTCCATTCCTGCTATAAGACAAAGTGTAGTTTTCTACACCCAAGTGTTTCCTTTTTAGGACAAGCAGTATTCTTGCCTGGAAAATCCCTTGGACAAAGGAGCCTGGCAGACTGTAGAGTCCATGGAGTTGCAAAAGAGTTGGACACTATTTAGCAACTGCTGCTAAGTCGCTAAGTCGCTTCAGTCATGTCTGACTCTGTGCGACCCCACAGATGGCAGCCCATTGGGCTCCACCATCCCTGGGATTCTCCAGGCAAGAACACTGGAGTGGGTTGCCATTTCCTTCGCCAATGCATGAAAGTGAAAAGTGAAAGTGAAGTCGCTCAGTCTGACTCAGCGACCCCAAGGACTGCAGCCTACCAGGCTCCTCCATCCATGGGATTTTCCAGGCAAGCGTACTGGAGTGGGGTGCCATTGCCTTCTCCATTTAGCAACTAAACAACCTTAAATAAAAGAAAACATGATTTAAGAAAATGAAGTCTAAAAGAGTTGTAACTGAACATGAAGACAAATTTAAAAGATGTACTAGGTTAAATAATACTAAAATTCTAATTATTAATTACTGCTTAGTTTTCTCTGTTTCAGGCTTTATTTATTTGTCATGCCACGTGGCTTGCAGGATCTTAGTTCCCCAACCAAGGATCCAGCAGTAAAAGCACCGAGTCCTAACCACTGGATCAACCAGGGAATTCCCAGGATTTATTTTTTAAAAAGTAGTCCCTGAGCATCAGCTACCACACTCACTTCCAAAGAGTCTGAAGTGTCACAGCCCAGAAGAGCTTTAGGATTAGAAATATATAGGCTGCTTTGCCGCGTAGTGACTGTGAGGCACCGTGGACCCCACTGTCTTTTACCTGGACCCTAACAGAAGGCTCTGAGACTCTTGCAGACACATCCTTCTCTCAGCAGCTCTCCCTCACAGGCCGTCTTGGCCTATTGACCTGTGAGGGAGCTGAGTGTCAAACTAATTTGAATATGGTATATAGAGCCAAGAAAATCAGGCAAAAGCTCCTCAAACCAACCTGTTGGTTCATTTAGTAGTCCCACTGATAAAAATTCACTGCTGATCACTCTATTCCTGTTCCTTCAATACACATTTATCCAGGTTCATGGTGCTCACGGGCTTCCGTGGTAGCTCAGCTGGTAAGGAATCCATCTGCAATGCAGGAGACCCTGGTTTAGTTCCTGGGTTGGGAAGATCCCCTGGAGAAGAGATAGGCTACCCACTCCAGAATTCTTGCCTGGAGAGTCCCCATGAGCAGAGGAGCCTGGCAGGTTATAGCCTTTGGGGTCACAAAGAGTTGGACACGACTGAGTGAGTAAGCAAAGCACAGCACGTGGCACTCAGTCGACACAGCATCAGGATATCAGCGTAAGGGCAATGAGTGTGCCGGATGAGGGCAGCAGACGCTCTGGGGCGGGGCGTGTGGGGCCTGGGTCCTAGAGACCCTGGCTGTGCCGGAAGCTGCATTCCGTGGGGAGAGTCCAGGGAACCCTGTGGGGCTCATGGTGGGCCTGGGCCCACTGGCCCAGTGGACACGTGGTTCTGAGGGTCCATGATAGTTCTAGGGGCCCACAAAATGTCTTCATTTCTTTTCCTTTTTTTAATTGAAGAAATTTTTTAAAATTTATTTTTGGCTGCACTGGGTCTTTGTCACTGGGTGAAGGCTTTTCTCTAGTTGCGGTGAGCAGAGGCCACTCTCTAGTTGCGTGTGCAGGCTTCTCATTGCAGTGGCTTCTCTTGTTGCAGAGCACAGGCTCTGGGAGCTCAGGCTTCAGTAGCTGGGGCTCGTGGGCTCATAGGCTGTGGCCCACAGGCTCAGTTGCTGCTCAGCACATGGGAGCTTAGTTGCTGGACCAGGGTTCGACTGCATCCTCTGTGTTGGCAGGCAGATTCTTAACCAATGGACAACCAACAAAGTCCCCAAAATGGTTTAACCTTTTAAAATCAGAAGAAAAACACAAACTTTAGGTTCAAGAAGATGCTTTAATATACAAGAATATATTCACCTTTATATCAGTGCAGTTGTAAAATATGGGCTTCCTTGGTGGCTCGGTGGAAAAGAATCCACTTGCCAAGCAGGAGACCTGGGTTTGATCCCTGGGTTGGGAAGATCCCCTAGAGAAGGGAATGGCAACCCACTCTAGTATTCCTGCCTGGGAAATCCCGTGGACAGAGGAGCCTGGTGGGCTACAGTTCATAGGGTCGCAACAAATTGTAAAATATATTTAAAGGAGGTTTTTAAATCGAGGAACGGACCCACGAAGGCAGAAGTGCTGAGCGCCCCAGAAGTCACAGTGCAATGTTTGGGAGTGTGGCGAGGGACCTGCTGACCCTGGGAGATGCCTCAGCAGAGTCACAGAGGCGGGGCTGACCCAGGCAGGATGGGGCTGCTCGGTGGCTTGGCTTACCCACGCCCAGGTGCAGAAAGGGCCTGGAGAAAAAGCAGGGACCCTGAGAAGACCCTCCCCTCCTTGCGCCCAAACCTTGGCTGGAGCCCATTTGATGAAGGCAAACAACCCCTGTTTCTCAGGCTCAAGACCAAGTGCTTGGGTGCCTGAGGCTTCAGTGTCATTGGAATAGACACACTTGGCACTCTTAGGCCCTTCAGAGTTGTATTTCTCAGAGAAGGTTGTATTTCTCAATTATGGGATTTTTGTTGTTGTTGTTGTTGTTCTGGTTCCAGGCTGGTCGCTTGGGGCTGTGACTGCACCTCTGAATGTGTTTCCTCATCTGTAAGTTGGGGCAGTAACTGAATTAGACTGTGCATGTCAGGAGCCTTCCTAGCCCAGTGCCTGGCTTACAGCCATTGTCAAATGTTTCCTTCTCCTTTGCTTGTCCACGTCACCTCATTCAAGGGAGGCCAAAGACATGGAAGGCGCTGGCCTGGGCCATACGTGGTCTTGGTATCAGCCCGCTTGTGGCTGCCCTGGCCTCACCTACCCGGCTGACTCAGGAGGTCTGGGTGGGACTGGACTTTGTGTGAACAAGCTTTGCACGTGGACCTGCCCTGTGGCTGAGCCTGAAAGCCTTGGCCTTCACCTGAGCGTGCCTGGGCCGTGGTTGGGCAGATCTGATTTCTCAGACTGGAGCTCCCACTTTCCTGTGGGAGGGAGGAGCCCAGGACCTCGTCTGGGGAGATTCCAGGCATGCTGAGCTGGCCTGCACCCCATGTGCTCCGAAGAGGCACAAGCTCTCCTTTGTGCTCAGCCCCAGAGGCCTCCCTGTCGGCCGGCAGTCGTTCTTCCTTTTGGCCTCTCGGCACCGAGAGCTTCCTTCACTCAGTTTGTCAGCACGCGGCACTGTGGGCCGGGCCTTCCCGGAATCCCCTGATGGAGCCTCCTCCATAAGGTGCAAACCCAGTGGAAATTTGTTTTTAATTCCTAATATTTTATCTTATTTATTTTTTGCTAACTTATTTTTAAATTGAGGTATAAGTGACATGTTAGTTTCAGGTATACAACATAATGATTCAATATTTGTATATATTTCAAAGTGATCACAATAACTCTTGTTAACATTCACTACAATACATTTTTATACATACATCTTTAATTCCATACTTTTATGTAATGAGAACTTTTAAGATCTACTCTCTTAGCAGCCTTTAATATGCAATGCAGTATTCTTTCGGGGGTGGGGGGCACTGGGCCTCTCTAGTGGCTCAGTGGTAAAGAATCAGCCTGCCAGTGCAGGAGAGTCGGGTTTGATCCACGCATTGGGAAGATCCCCTGGAGAAGGAAATGGCAGCCCACTCTGGTATTCTTGCATGGAAAATCCCATGGACAGAGGAGCCTGGTGGGCTACAGTTCATAGGATTGCACAGAGTTGGATGTGACCTAGCAGCCAAACAACACATTGTTGATGAAATCAGACTACGGAGTGAGGGTCATTTCTACAGTAAGAGGCACCTCCAATTGGAGGAAGGATCTGGCGCAAGTGAGACAGGACATGGGCTGCGTGGGCAATGGGGTTTAAAAGAGGAGGCTGTAAAAGCTGCGGAGGAAAGCGCTGTCGCCCCCTAGTGGTCACAGCCCTGGGAGTCTTCAGGAGTGGCCACTCAGTGAAGGCTTTCCAGATGTGCTTGGCTTGGGGGACATTGCAGAGACACCACCTACGTGCTAAATGTGCAGTCAGCCTCTCTGCCCCTAAGAAAGTCAGGAAATGCAATGGGGAAGTTATTCCACTCATGACAGAAGCAAAGATGGGGAGAATGCTAATGGAAAATGTATGGAACCTGCACGAGCAACAGAAGAAAGTTGACCTGGAGACCCAAGAGAATGGTTCTGTAAATGAAGGTATTTAACACTTTCCAGTACTTTGGCCACCTCATGCGAAGAGCTGACTCGTTGGAAAAGACTCTGATGCTGGGAGGGATTGGGGGCAGGAGGAGAAGGGGACGACAGAGGATGAGATGGCTGGATGGCATCACTGACTCGATGGACGTGAGTATGAGTGAACTCTGGGAGTTGGTGATGGACAGGGAGGCCTGGCGTGCTGTGATTCATGGGATCGCAAAGAGTCGGACACGACTGAGCGACTGAGCTGAACTAAACTGAACTGAACCCTTTCCTGCAAGTGCTAAACAATTTCCTGTAAGACTATTTTGTGTATTCATGTTGTTCCCAAATTAATTCATGCATTTAATGCAATTCCCAGCCAGCATCTGGATGGATAACCTATCCAATATTAAAGCATATTATAAATTTGTAAGTATCTAAACATTTTAATCTGTGGCCAGGAATTGAAATCATACCCATGGAACAGAATAGAAAGTCTGGAAAATAGGAGTTAATATTTAACCACTTGGAAAACCATCATGTTTCTCACTCATGTCAAACCCCAAAATATATTCCACATGGGTTACAATTTTAAATGTACAAATGAAGTTATTAAATCCACTTTAGATAAGAACTTAAGAAATTATGAGATGAAATGCACGCCACCACCACAACAACAAAGATGCCGCATGCTGCAACAAAGACTGAAGACCCTGCTTGCAGCTGAGGCCTGGCAGAGCCAGATAAATAAATGAATTTCTTAAGAGAAATTGTGGGGTGAGAAACATTTTTCTACATGTACTATCAGAAGCAGAAGCCACAAGGCCAAAATTGTTTTGCTTATTCACCTGGGGGAATCAAAACTTTAGTATGCCGAAAGGAAAAAAAATTCCAAAACAAAATAAAAATTCACTTGATAAACTGAGAAAAAAAATTTAGCAACATGTATGAAAAATGGCCTTACATAAACAACTCTGATAATAAATATGAAGAACTGTTTCTTTTTTAAAGATTTTTTTTTTTGATGTGAACCATTTTCAAGCCTTTATTGAACTTGTTACAATATTATTTTGTTTCTAGTCTATGATTTTTGCTTTTTGGGCTTCCTCATGGCTCAGATGGTAAAGAATCTTCCTGCAATGCAGGAGACCCAGGTTCTGTCCCCGGGTTGGGAAGATCCCCTGGAAAAGGAAATGGCTAGCCACTCCAGTATTCTTGCCTGGAGAATTTCATGGACAGAGGAGCCTGGCAAGCTATAGTCAGTGGGGCTGCAAAGAGCCAGACACAACTGGGTGACTAACACAAGAGGTCTCTGGGAGCCTAGCTCCCTGACCAGGGGTTGAACCCTCACCCCGAGCATTAGAAGGCAAAGTCTTAACTGCTGGACCACCAGCGAACTCCCATGAAGAACTCTTTCTATGAATGAACTGGCCAGTAGGAAAGTGGGTGAAGGATGTGAATTCATTCACATGAGAAAAAGCAAATACCAGGAAATGTGACAAAGTAGTAAAGCAATAGGTACATAATAAAATTAGATACTTTTTTTTTTGCTATCAAATTAGCTATCAAATCTAGACAGTGTATTAAAAAGCAGAGACATCACTTTGCCAACAAAGGTCCATATGGTAAAAGCTATGGTCTTTTCAATAGTCGTGTACGGATATGAGAGCTGGACCATAAAGAAGGCTGAGCACGGAAGAATTGATGCTTTTGAACTGTGGTGTTGAAGAAGACTCTTGAGAGTCCCTTGGACTGCAAGGGGATCCAACCAGTCAGTTCTAAAGAGAATCAATGCTGAATATTCATTGGAAGGACTGATGTGGAAACTGAAGCTCCAATCCTTTGGCTACCTGATGCGAAGAGCCAACTCATTGGAAAAGACCCTGATACTGGGAAAGATTGAAGGCAGCAGGAGAAGGGGACAACAGAGGATGAGATGGTTGGATGGCATCACCGACTCGATGGGCATGAGTTTGAGCACCCGGGAGATGATGAAGGACAGGGAAGCCTGGTGTGCTGCAGTCCATGGGGTCAAAAAGTTGCACACAACTGAGTGACTGAACAAAAAAAAAGCAGTCAAATTAGCAAATTTTGGGGTGCATACTGTTTCTGTTTGTTCCTGCGGAGGATAGTACTTGGTGCAAGTGTGTGGCAAGGACTCTCATATACCTTTCAGAGGGGAAGAAGATACACAGTTTCTGCCAAACTATTTGGCAGTTGTCACAAAACCCTTGAAAGAATTCCCCTCAAAAGAATCCCTTCATTCTGGTGATTTTACTCCTAGGAATTTTTCCCGAGGAAACAGTTAAATCTGCCATCAAAAGATTTCTATGCAAGGATGTTCATCACAATGTAATTTATAAAGATGAAACTTTGGAAGCAGGGTTAAACACTCAGTAATGGGGAGTGAGTCATTCACTAATGGAACCCTTAGGAGTGTTTCTGAAGGATGCTTAGCCACTAGGGCACTTTATGAGCTATGGGTAAATGAAGAAGGCAGGAGGGACAGTGGGTGAGTGCTGGAGAGGGAGCTGGACCTGTGGCAAAGAGCCCGGGGCCAGAGTGAAGATGAGCGATGTGTTGGGGGGATAGGCTGGTCTTCTCTGTTGTCAGAGCAGATACTGGGTGCAAGGCACTGTCACGTAGGCTCGATTTGGAGAACAGGAAGCTTTGGGTGGGCTGAACAAAGGAGTGCCCACGACCAGGAGGCGCTCACCCAGGGTTGTTGACCACCTCTCTGCCCTGGTGCCCAGGTTCCCCCGGCCCCTCCAGAGGCTTCCCCTCAGGGACTCTGCCCCCTTCCCACCAGATGTGTATAAGAGACAGGTGCCGGAAGCTGCATTCCGTGGGGAGAGTCCAGGGAACCCTGTGGGGCTCATGGTGGGCCTGGGCCCACTGGCCCAGTGGACACGTGGTTCTGAGGGTCCATGATAGTTCTAGGGGCCCACAAAATGTCTTCATTTCTTTTCCTTTTTTTAATTGAAGAAATTTTTTAAAATTTATTTTTGGCTGCACTGGCTCTTTGTCACTGGGTGAAGGCTTTTCTCTAGTTGCGGTGAGCAGAGGCCACTCTCTAGTTGCGTGTGCAGGCTTCTCATTGCAGTGGCTTCTCTTGTTGCAGAGCACAGGCTCTGGGAGCTCAGGCTTCAGTAGCTGGGGCTCGTGGGCTCATAGGCTGTGGCCCACAGGCTCAGTTGCTGCTCAGCACATGGGAGCTTAGTTGCTGGACCAGGGTTCGACTGCATCCTCTGTGTTGGCAGGCAGATTCTTAACCAATGGACAACCAACAAAGTCCCCAAAATGGTTTAACCTTTTAAAATCAGAAGAAAAACACAAACTTTAGGTTCAAGAAGATGCTTTAATATACAAGAATATATTCACCTTTATATCAGTGCAGTTGTAAAATATGGGCTTCCTTGGTGGCTCGGTGGAAAAGAATCCACTTGCCAAGCAGGAGACCTGGGTTTGATCCCTGGGTTGGGAAGATCCCCTAGAGAAGGGAATGGCAACCCACTCTAGTATTCCTGCCTGGGAAATCCCGTGGACAGAGGAGCCTGGTGGGCTACAGTTCATAGGGTCGCAACAAATTGTAAAATATATTTAAAGGAGGTTTTTAAATCGAGGAACGGACCCACGAAGGCAGAAGTGCTGAGCGCCCCAGAAGTCACAGTGCAATGTTTGGGAGTGTGGCGAGGGACCTGCTGACCCTGGGAGATGCCTCAGCAGAGTCACAGAGGCGGGGCTGACCCAGGCAGGATGGGGCTGCTCGGTGGCTTGGCTTACCCATGCCCAGGTGCAGAAAGGGCCTGGAGAAAAAGCAGGGACCCTGAGAAGACCCTCCCCTCCTTGCGCCCAAACCTTGGCTGGAGCCCATTTGATGAAGGCAAACAACCCCTGTTTCTCAGGCTCAAGACCAAGTGCTTGGGTGCCTGAGGCTTCAGTGTCATTGGAATAGACACACTTGGCACTCTTAGGCCCTTCAGAGTTGTATTTCTCAGAGAAGGTTGTATTTCTCAATTATGGGATTTTTGTTGTTGTTGTTGTTGTTCTGGTTCCAGGCTGGTCGCTTGGGGCTGTGACTGCACCTCTGAATGTGTTTCCTCATCTGTAAGTTGGGGCAGTAACTGAATTAGACTGTGCATGTCAGGAGCCTTCCTAGCCCAGTGCCTGGCTTACAGCCATTGTCAAATGTTTCCTTCTCCTTTGCTTGTCCACGTCACCTCATTCAAGGGAGGCCAAAGACATGGAAGGCGCTGGCCTGGGCCATACGTGGTCTTGGTATCAGCCCGCTTGTGGCTGCCCTGGCCTCACCTACCCGGCTGACTCAGGAGGTCTGGGTGGGACTGGACTTTGTGTGAACAAGCTTTGCACGTGGACCTGCCCTGTGGCTGAGCCTGAAAGCCTTGGCCTTCACCTGAGCGTGCCTGGGCCGTGGTTGGGCAGATCTGATTTCTCAGACTGGAGCTCCCACTTTCCTGTGGGAGGGAGGAGCCCAGGACCTCGTCTGGGGAGATTCCAGGCATGCTGAGCTGGCCTGCACCCCATGTGCTCCGAAGAGGCACAAGCTCTCCTTTGTGCTCAGCCCCAGAGGCCTCCCTGTCGGCCGGCAGTCGTTCTTCCTTTTGGCCTCTCGGCACCGAGAGCTTCCTTCACTCAGTTTGTCAGCACGCGGCACTGTGGGCCGGGCCTTCCCGGAATCCCCTGATGGAGCCTCCTCCATAAGGTGCAAACCCAGTGGAAATTTGTTTTTAATTCCTAATATTTTATCTTATTTATTTTTTGCTAACTTATTTTTAAATTGAGGTATAAGTGACATGTTAGTTTCAGGTATACAACATAATGATTCAATATTTGTATATATTTCAAAGTGATCACAATAACTCTTGTTAACATTCACTACAATACATTTTTATACATACATCTTTAATTCCATACTTTTATGTAATGAGAACTTTTAAGATCTACTCTCTTAGCAGCCTTTAATATGCAATGCAGTATTCTTTCGGGGGTGGGGGGCACTGGGCCTCTCTAGTGGCTCAGTGGTAAAGAATCAGCCTGCCAGTGCAGGAGAGTCGGGTTTGATCCACGCATTGGGAAGATCCCCTGGAGAAGGAAATGGCAGCCCACTCTGGTATTCTTGCATGGAAAATCCCATGGACAGAGGAGCCTGGTGGGCTACAGTTCATAGGATTGCACAGAGTTGGATGTGACCTAGCAGCCAAACAACACATTGTTGATGAAATCAGACTACGGAGTGAGGGTCATTTCTACAGTAAGAGGCACCTCCAATTGGAGGAAGGATCTGGCGCGAGTGAGACAGGACATGGGCTGCGTGGGCAATGGGGTTTAAAAGAGGAGGCTGTAAAAGCTGCGGAGGAAAGCGCTGTCGCCCCCTAGTGGTCACAGCCCTGGGAGTCTTCAGGAGTGGCCACTCAGTGAAGGCTTT